>PYHW01009363.1:261897-273100 GCA_013186435.1 Turdus rufiventris | reverse complement strand
TCAGTTGAAGCAGTGCTCCTGTAGAAGGTGCAGTTTCCCTCCGGAGGTCCAGTGGTGATGTGGAGAAATCCGGTTTTCCTCTGGAGTGGAGAAAGGGGCTACCTTACTGTCCCAAAACCTCTGTTTTCATTTTGGTAAGAAATGTTGGGCTCTTCCCCCTGGCTGGAGCAACTTCCAATGGGATGAAGCAATTTTATCAGTCACACAGTGGGACTCAATGGGCCATTAGCAGAAAAAGACTCTTGGAGGAAGGAAGGGTTGTGAAAAGATAAAGAACAATGCCCTAAAGAACAATGCCCCTCCTGGTTTCAATGGATGGCCCATTAGCAGAATATCTCCTGTGGAGATAAGGATCACTGCCCCCACCCTCAACAGATGCTGATAGAATAGATACCTTTTATCACACTCTGTATTGTAACCCAAGACAGTTGCCGACAACAGGACATGCGGTTTATAATCAGGTGTGGCTTATAATTGTGAAATTACTGTATTTATGGGCAGGAGACTGTTTAAACTTCCAAGTCAAAAGAATAAGAGCTTTCACAGCTGTGAACTAGAACATAAATTGCTAAAATAGTCCCTGAAAATTTGTTCAACCAAATTGTCTTTTTTTTCTGTAACCAGTGTTTCTTTCTCTTCCATCAGCCAATTACAAGTTTCACCAAATTGTTTGGATGTCAAGGTATTTTTCTTTTACTTCTTTAACAAAAGGACAGACTTAACATTTTAAAATAAGAGCTAAGATCAGTTATTGTTATTGTCTCTGATTCTACTTTGATTGTATATGTAAATAGCCAGCATAACACAAATTGCAACCCTTATGGTTATGCAATTATCTGAAGAGTAGTATTTTTAAATATTGGTGATGCTCTTTGATTCACTTCATTTTCATCACTTGCCATAGTTACATTTCTTTTTAAAAAGAATTTACTATCACATGCCTCATTACATTACAAACTGTAATGTTCTTTGCCATGTACCTCACAAAAATACCTCTTTATAAAAATTCCACTGCACATGCAACACTGCATCACTAGAATGATGCATTTTGGATGATTTTACTGACTTAATGTGTTATTTATTATTCAACACATTCTTCCCTTAGCTTTGCTGGTACCTAGTGGAAGAGTAGGGACTAAGAGCATGATGTTAGCCCCCCTCACAAACTAAATCCCCACTGACCAAAAATTTCTGAAGAGAAGGATGGATGGAAAGACCACAAAAATGCACTGCACATTCCAGTCATAGGGATATTCTTCTCATGCTCCTACAAAACAAGGCTTTCATCTTAGTGGGGTTTCCCCTTCACGATTATTAATGAGATTAACATATTTTCTCTTTCTTTAATTAAAATTCCACCTACTTACTTGGGGATCTGGTACTGAAGTGCTGCTCAAGTGGATGGATGAGCTCCTGCCTGATGCCCCAGGGTCTGAGGGAGCCGTCAGCTGGGCCATGCAGCTGGAGTGACTTTGAAGCCAGTTGAGTTTCTTTTCTTTTGTTTTAAGTTAGTCTATCTGTAAGAGGACTGGAATTCTAGAAAAGTGAAATGCATCTCATTAAATGTGAGATTAAAACTGGCTTTGAAAACATTAAAAGAAGCTTTTGGCGTCTGATCTTTATTAAAAACACTTTGTTTAAGCCCATGTTTTATTAAAAACAATTAAATTAGTGTGTTCAGTATCTTGGAATTAAATATACGATTTTCATTTGAGGAGCTGAATTCATTTGCCTCCAGAATTTCCATTTCCGTGTTCATGCAGAAAGGAAAGCAACAGGGAAAGAGCACCTTCACTTTCTAGAATGGTATCCTGTTAGGTACAGCTCACCAGATGCAATGTTGTGGAGGAACTATCAGACAGAAAGTGTTAGTCTGATAGCCATCCAAATAGGGTGCTTAGGTTTTTCTTTTCATAAAAATGGAAAGATTTTTCCTTTTCTCTGCCTTGAACAGATATTTCTTCTACTATACTTATTTCTTACAAGAATTTCTTAGGGGAATTTGTTGTGGTTTGGGTTTTTTACCTCTAAACCAGCAGCAGAACATCAATACATACATCATGGAATATTTCAGGGTAAAAGTGTCTCTTATTAGCCAGAATAATATAGACCATTTAACCACAGACAGTTACACCTGAAAGTGTTACTTCCTGGGCTTTATCTTTGCTTCCTCAGTATAACTTTAGGGCACCAAGTACTCTGTGAGTGGTAGAATGAAAAGAGCTGCTTCTCTGTTGATGTTTCCTGTGTCTCCTGGGTATGGTGCCTCCTCATAATAACTCCAGTTGACCCCCTTGCTGGTATCTCATGACCTCCTTTTCCACCACTTCTGGCCTATCCTTCCACGACCTCACAGCTGGGTAGGAGTTGCTGTGTTCAACTTGCCCAGTGGTGGAGGACTAAGAAGAGCCAACTTTATGCTGGTACCCTGTGAGATAGAGGTTAAAGTTTTAACACGAACAGCACCAACGTCAATGGGAATTTTTTCTGTTCTGGCTCCCTAGAGTCTTTGTTTGCTAATTAAGGGGCCTGAGGGAGAGTTGGAAGATTGTCATGTGAACCTGTTCTTTTTTTAGAGCCCATATCATTTATATATATTTTGTTATTACAGTAACAGAAGAAGTTGTATATGAGGTCACTTGCAGCCAGGCCTGCACTCGTGTTTGATCGGCATGAGAAACTTTGAGTGGAAACTGATTTCTCTATTGTCTTCACTTCTTTTTTACTTCTTATGGGTGAGATAAAGGCAAGTAAACAAAAGCATCCCATTGTCAAATGCCCTGTGGTTTTGACTGTCTTATTGGCCAAGTGCTCAGATGGAGATGCTGAGGGCTTCTGCTTTCAGGTGCTCGTTTGCATCCCTCAGACCATGACTGGTATTTCTGCTGATATTTTGATTCTGTTGGAAAGTAGAAAGAAAGATGCCTCAATTTGGGTGCCAAAAATGAAATCATTCAGAAAAGAATTTATGCCATAGAGGAGAAAGAGAAGCAGAAAACTTGTAGCTAAAGATGTAGGAAATTACTCCAGGCTTAATTATATTGACTTTTTCAAACCCATGCAAATCAAAGTACGTGTGTTTATCTGTTTCTGAAAAGAACACTTAGCCACAGATGAAAACGTGGTCTCTTGGTTTTGTTTTTCTTCTGGATTGTTTCTCTACAAGCCAACAAACCAACAAAAGCTTCAGCTAATCAGATTTTTATATTAATATCAGGTCTTCTTTTTTAAGATTATTCTCTAAATGCCAACATCTGATAAACTGGAAATCTGAAACACCATGAAAATACCAGGGTAAATAACCATCTCTTTTTCATATTTATCTAGCAACTTTGATTTTTTTTTTCTTCTTTTTTTTCTTTTTCTTTTTTTTTTTTTCCTTTTGAGCCCTCTGGTGAGTTTGTATTTGTAGAGGACAGTACAAAGAACAAGTCAATATTTATTCTAGTTAACTGATAAATAACTGAGTGATTCAGAGAACCTTAGTAAGAATACCCTTGTCATGGTCATTACTGACGTCTGTGGGTTTATTGCTCACTAGGTTTCTGTAGGAATCTGTAATAAAACCCCTAAACATAGCAAGAACTCTGAATGTAGGAGCTGGATGCATAATGCATGTGGAGAGAGTTTGTGATTGCAGAAACACAGGGAAGAGATCAGAGGCTTACAGTTAAGCTTCAACCCCAGCACTTGCACTCGTCAGAAAGGATTCATTGTTTATAAACTGCTCCACTTTTCAAGGACTGGACACATAATTAGCATCCTAACTTGTAAATCCTTCACCTAAAAGGCTCTCCCTCTCTTTTGTATGGCTATTCTCTGTACAGTCATGCAAGCAGAAAAGGTGAAGTATTTGGTATTTTTCACTTAATATGCACATCATTTGTAAAAGCAAGGTTGGGAAATACTAGTGGAGCTTTTCTGTTTAAGTAGCTGAGGCTCTTCAACCAAGCTTTAACAGCTCCCTTGCTACCACCACAATCCCTTCCAGCCCCTTTCCATTATCACCAAGAGGCCAGTACAGTACAATCTGCTAGAGAACTTGTAGCTATCTGAAAAGTCTCATGACTTGAGGCTGCCTTCAGCCAGCTGAGCTTCTAGACCTTTGCAGACCATTAGAAAGCCAAACAGGGCTCTAAAAAGCAGAAAAAAAATGTTTGTGCTGGAAGTTTTTCAGCTGTGAATTGAAACAATATAATACAGTGTCAGAAGCTAGAATGTCCTCAGTAGAATAGATCCATGGTTGGAATAAGACTGCTAACAACTTTGTTGTTTAAGTTAAAAACGTGTGCCAAATGGGGTATGTTTAGTGTTTCTGTTCTCTAACAGTATTTATGGTCCATACATTGAAAAAATAAATCTGTGGGTTTTTAGTACAGCCACTCTGGTTAATATTTCTATTTGTGGTATATTGCTCAGCTTCTACATAGCTCTGCATTTGGTATAAGGAAATGTGATGCTGTTATTAAAAAATGTTTCCGGACCACCCTGATTGATAAGCACCTTTTTGTAAATATGTCATTTAAATGCTCCTGTGATATTTTTGAAAGTTTTTCTGTATCTACAGTAGAGAATAAAATTATGATACCCAGAATGATATCTCATTTCCTCATGAGAGTCAACAAGCATTCTTATGGCCACACCTTTTCTCTGCCCTCTTTATTACCTTCTTGATAAGTGTAAATCTTAAGTTCTGTCATGGGTTGTGTGGGGAGATGTTTTGTTCTTAATAAAACTCTACAGAGCTGCTAGATGCTGTTAACAGAGTTCATATTTCACTTTGTCTCAAAGACAAGGGCCATCCAGATGGCATGGAATGATTTGAGTTGGAAGAGACCTTAAAGATCATCTAGTTCCAATTCCCCTGTCATGGAAAGGGACTTCACCCACTAGGTCAGGTTGCTCAGGGCCCCATCCAACCTGGCCTTGAACTCTTCTACCATTTAGATCCAGTCTACTATCAGTTTCCATCCTCTTTGTGAACAGGTTCTCTCTGTTCCTGTTGTGTTTCAGGGCTACCATACAAAATGGTGAATGTCCTAGAGCCAGCACAGAGGCATGGCTACATCCTTCCACTGAAATATTTGAGATTTTAAATCTGCCAGCCAAAACATGTCTCCATTTAAAGTAAATTGCATTTAAATAAAATTAAGACCAGAGTTTCTTTGCCAGCTATGGCTCCTATCTGTAGAGGGTGTATCATCAGGGGAATAAGTTGTAGAGCCTCTTGCCCACATGCAGGCTTGTCAATGGGAAGCGTTGCTGCAGGGTTAAAATCAGTATCTTCCCAAAAGAGGCTGATGTGGAGATGCTGTCTGGGGTGTTGGAGATAACTTTTCACAAGGGAAGGCTGTGGTATAGTGAGAAAATGCCCTGGGGAAGGAGAGACATTGAAATAGTTTGCACTGCTGATTTGGTCTCTTTATGCTGGAATTTTGAATGAAAACTTAATGATTTAAAAGGTTTGGCCTCAAACTTTTAGACAGTAATAGTCTAGGGCTGCTAGAAAAGCAAAGCATATGTATTTCCTAACATATGCCATCACTTCTCATCTGTGGTACTTCAGAGGAAACATGCAACAGAGGGCGAGACTGGGGCCACTTGTTTCCCATTTCTCATCACGCAAATGTCCTCATTTCTCCTTCCAACTCTAAGCCTTAGGAGCAACACTGAAATTTTATCCAAATACGTTAGTGCCGAGTACAGAAACATTCCAGGAAAATCACTCACTGGCTATAAAATGTCACCTGATTTAATTCGTCTGGTGAGACATTTCCGTAAAGGTTAATGAATACACCCACTCTCAAAGAGTTTTGCAGTGGATTCAAAACCCCAGAGAGATGGGGAGAAGGAAGAGGGCTCACTTGACTCCTGAGAGGTGGCAAGAAGGCAGAGCATCACCCACAGCCTTTCTCAATGAGCCCTCCAATGTTGCCATTGCACCTTCTCCCCAACATGGTCCCAAGGATCACAGTCACTAACTATGGCTAAACCAAGTTATTAGAGCACATTGGGCACTTTCTCTTTTAGAGCACAGCAGTTGCTTGCTTTCATTTCCACATTTTGAAACCCTCTTCTAGCATGCCTTGTACAAGACTGGACTATAGCTTATCCTACAAGCAGAATAGGAGAAGGAGTTCAGTTTGATTTTAGGGTAGGTCGCATGTGTGCTCTTTCCCTTAAATGATCCTCTCCCCTCTGGGTGGTGAGCAGAAACTACCCTGGAGTCCTTTTGCCAGCCTCTTTATTATTCATTCCCAATCAATATGCATCCTACAAAGTTTCCATTATTTTCCTATACAAATATTTGGCTAATTATATGATCTCACTTTTTGTAGTCAGAGCCCTATCTGTCTTTTCTCATAGAGGTAGAAGAAGAACAAGAAAAATTAATTTGTCCCCATTTGGAAGCCAATCAGTGGAGACTAAGCCATTAGAGGTGATGTTTCTTTGATTTGCTGGAGATAACTATTTTTATTTCCTGGAATCCAGCAGTCTTTGTAGTCAGTATGTATTATATTTCTAGGCATCTCTCAACTTCCCTCTTGAGGAGGCTGCTCGTAATGTTTCTCTTTGCCACATTTTTCTGGACTTGTGTGACAAGAAAGAAGGAAAAACCCTGCAATATAAGAGGTTTTTCTGGAGAAAAGCAGTAACACGCACATCTGGCTTATTCTGGTACTGTTTAGAAGGAGGAAATCAGGGGGCGTGGGGTTAGGTTTTGTTTGTGTTGACTTTTTCTTTGGCCTCTCCTCCTGCACACATGCTCAAGCCCTGCCAGTTGAATCAGCCCGATACCTTTGCATTGTCCTTGCATTACTGATGCAGTGGGTGCTCAGCAGCTACATTACTGGCTGCCGCAAAAGGGAGCCTTTTTTGCCCTGGAACTGTTATGGAAGGAAATCTTAGGGCATGTTCTCCCCTTGTTCCAACACGGTACCAAGATGCAAAATTATCAAAGTATTGGTGTTAGTGTAATTTCTGCTGGTTGGCAGGTAATACAGTGAGACTGGGGCTTCTGCCTGAGGCAGTGTGCACCCAGTGGAGTCAGTGCCAGAATCAATCATTTGAAGTGCATTTAAAAAGTCCAGAGGAGAGCTGTGGAGGGTGTCCGGGTGTCCACGAATTGAAGAGACTTCTTCCTTTAGTAGTGCATCCCTTGCCTGACCTGAGGAACTAACATGGATATGCCCTTCAGAGGGACACCCTGGATGCTGCAGAGATGTCTTGGTGGCTCCCAAGGCCACAGTATATGGTCTGTGTCTTTTCTATTGAAAAAGAAATTGTATAAACCCTCTAAAAAATACTAGGACCATGCTGATGACCCATCATGGTAGGCTGAGGCAGGTGGCACTACCTTCCAGTCCTGAAGCCTGATTTTCTCTTAGGAACAGGATTTTTTCTTTTATGGGTATTTTGTTGGTGTTTGTTGTGTAATACCACTGGCTTGTTATTAAAGGTCAGGCTTTATGAAAAGCCACTGTACACGTGTTAGGTTTAATGACATGACGTTGAAATAAGGAGGGGTTGGTCCAGAGGCTTCCACACTGAGATCTACATTGACTTAAGTGCAAAGTCTCGTTTTTTTCCTGTAGTGTAACCATGCAGTCCACAAGATACTGCTCCTTTTGCTTAAAGCACTGCAGACACTTCAGCCCTTTCTTTAGGCAGCAGGCACATTATCGCTGTTGTTATTGATGCCTAATGCATGAACAGAGCACTTTCCCAGCTCAATCCCACCTAGTTAAGGACTGTGTGTACTGACCTTCTCCATTTTTTGGGAAGAGTCAGACACCTCACATCTTACAGTCCTGGTGGTGATTTGCCGTGATCTGTGCTGCAGCCATGTGCGGTGCAGCTAGGCAGAAGTTCTCCCATGCTGGAAGTCCCAAGCAGCAAAGAAACCTTCCCAAATAAATCCTGGAGATGGATCTGGTCAGAATTTTTTTCTTTTTAATGTCATCTCCTTTAGTTTTAAATTGAATTTTGAAACTTCAAGGGCTTTGTATAGATGTACATCTCCTTTTGTGGATCATGACATCACAGTCATGAGACTGTGCAATCTCAGCTGGGTTTTGCACACAGGAACTATATCTGGCTGTACAGATGTTTTCAGCATACTGCTATATCAGAGATATCTTGTACGAACATTTCTTATAATTTGTCAGTCTGGGTGTTGGGGTTTTTTTTGTTGGNTTTTTTTTTTTTTTTTTTTTTGCTTCCCAGGAAGATAAAAGAGAAGCTAATTTGATGCATGGAAGGAATTTTGGTCCTAAATCAATTGTTTGTTATTTTCTCCAGACCAGTATGAAGGAGAAAATTATTTGGGTTAACAGCAGCTGACTGATCTGCAGTCTCTTTTTCTTCAGCATTCTCAGTCTCTGAACTTTGATCCAGTTCTTCACATTGAAAAAAAAAGGATAACACCTGTGTCATAGAATTAAGCTTTTTGGCTCTTCTGATGAAGAGGAGAAGAAGAACAGAACATTTTTGTTTATAGTTAACATTTTGTTGCTCTAATGCTTATCAGTACTACTGAGTGAAGTGTGAAGTATCTTGGAAGAGTATAAGGGGTTTGCTGCAGTAATAGACATATTTAAGTAGAAAATTAGGGGGGGGAAT
Organism: Turdus rufiventris; assembly: GCA_013186435.1. Taxonomy (NCBI): domain Eukaryota; kingdom Metazoa; phylum Chordata; class Aves; order Passeriformes; family Turdidae; genus Turdus; species Turdus rufiventris. The sequence continues at coordinate 264,478 of PYHW01009363.1, read as the reverse complement.
CAGATATGTGTGCAGATTTCCTGGATATTTTTTTTAATTGAGGTTTTAAATTTATTTTCTGTTTGTAATTTGTTTTTAGCATAACTGTTTTCAGAAGACACGTGAGTTTTGTGCTAAGCCATTATGAAGACGGTAACTTAGGAGAACAATATGAAGCTGAAACTCATGGCAGGGCTACATTATAGTTGTCCTTCTTATAATCAACTCCTTTATAAGCAGAATTATTGGACTCTATTAATGCATTTTCCCAGACTAATAGTATTCGAAGCTCAGGGGAGACACTTAGCTTTTGTTAAATGGTGTAACTTTGTTTAGTAAATATTAAGTTCCTGATTCTGCTCTTCTGAAGTAATTGGGATTTTGGCTGCATGTAAGATTAAGTGCAGCTATGAAGCTGTTGTGTGTATTTTTAAATATGTTTCTAATGTGACACTTAGAAGTTAATTCTGCCCTTGTTATTTGGCATGAGGGAACTGGTTGTGCTCAATATCATAATTCAATCATTCAATAAAGGAGTCAAAATGACATGCCACTATCTCTAGAGCCTACCCTTACTGGAGATCACATTTACTGTTTTCTTTTGCAGGGTGCTATGTCATGACAAACTTAAACTAGCATGTAGTATATATACTAGTCTGCAAGTAACATTACCAGGGCTGGAAAAAACTTCATTCTGTGATAGGAGAATAACTAGTTGTATTTATTTGTATTAAAATTGAAGTTCTCACGTGCATAGTGGCTTCTGTAGCATAGGAGGCCTTTTCCTGATGACATAGCTAAAATTCAAACTTTGAGAAACGACAGAAATGACCTTTGAAGATTATTTTGTGCATGAACATTTTCAAAATATTTTAATATTAAATCCTTTTCTCTGTCTTTTGTGATTATATTGTTTTTGATGAAATAAGGTGATCATAATTTTTTGGCAAAGAGGTTTTCTGAGGGAAACTGCCTACAACTGAAATATAAGCAGACCTGCAACACCCAAATAGTCACATTCTGTCTGGAATGTAAAAAAGGTGTATGTCTAAACAGATATTGCTATTTAGGCTAATTGTGTTGATAACAGCAGTCTCACTGATTAAGGATTTTAATAGAATCTTCAAGTGTCTTTAACAATCTCTAATAACAAAAATGTGCAGCAGCTGAAAGCATGCTCTAGGTTCTTCTTAAATTCCGTAGTCCCAAACCACTAATTGTAGTTGGAGAGGACAAGGAGGAACATTTTTTCTCCATACTACAGCATCTTACCTTTTGCTATCCCTAATCCTATGCACTTTTTCGTGTTTATTTAAATTATATTAAATCCATATGTGTTTCATAGAAAGAGTATTAACATAAAATACTTATGCAGTCTAGGAAACCAAACATATTAGAAGCCCTGATCTATGCATTACCACTTTCAGAGCCTTCCAAAAAGTTATTTGATAGTGAGTGGTGGTAAAAAAGATAGAAAGGATTTTTGTCGCTCTGTAATTTTCAATAAGTTTAAGCAGGAAATATTTCAGCTGAGCTTCTAATAGACAAGATAACTGTTAAGGTCCTCTGGATGTACTGCAGAGTGAATTGAAAGGTAAGAGAGCTGTAGAGGCTACTTCTGCTTTTCCTTGCAAATGAAAGGTCATGTTTACCAACTTGGAAATGTTTTGGAAAACTAAATGATTGTCTGTTCATCCATTCTAGGGTCATTTTGTAAGCTTTTTAATAGGCTATATAGTCTACTACCTACAAGCATTTTTTGCATAACAACAGGATGGGAAATTATTTTAAAATATACATTTTTAATGGTGCCAGAAATGTACTTCCTTGTGTAGTAATATGAGTGATGGCAAAGTGTGTGTTTCTGGTTTTGAAGGTAATCATTGCAACCCTCCTGGAAATACTGTGACTGGGAATGCAGGTTTCAGCAAAGTTGCTCCTCTACCCAAGATCTGGAATTCCAAGCAGAATTTGCAGGAAATTATGGTTTGATCATTTCAGTTGAACACTAAGCAGATATGGCCATGTACAGTAATTTCACAATTACAAGCTGCACCATTTTGACTAAAATTTTGGTCCGAACCCCAAGTGCGGCTTATAATCAGGTGCAGCTTATATATGGACAAAGAACGGAAAGTTGCTGTTTTAGGAGGACAGGTGTCAGCTGAGAAAGGCAGGAGCTTCTCTTTGAAATGGAGAATGCAAACCCCCTCCCTTCAAATTATTATAATTTTGAAATCAAGGGGCTTTCAGGCAAAGATATGGGAATTAGGAATAAAAGTTCTTTACTAGGGAAATTAAAAGAGAAATACAGTACTATAAAGAAACAAACTCCAAACCCTAACAAAGTCAGAGTACTCCGTCGGGGAGGGTGTTGGTAGCAGTCCCATTAAATGGTGGCTGCAGTCCCCTTGCAGTGACAGATGTGATTCAGTTGAAGCAGTGCTCCTGTACAAGGTGCAGTTTCCCTCTAAAGGTCCAGTGGTGATGTGGAGAAATCCTGTTTCCCTCTCAAGTCCAGTGGAGAAAGGGCTACCTTAGTGTCCCAAAACCTCTGTTTTCATTTTGGTAAGAAATGTTGGGCTCTTCCCCCTGGCTGGAG
>PYHW01009363.1:245043-261847 GCA_013186435.1 Turdus rufiventris | reverse complement strand
AGTGTCCCAAAACCTCTGTTTTCATTTTGGTAAGAAATGTTGGGCTCTTCCCCCTGGCTGGAGCAACTTCCAATGGGATGAAGTAATTATATCAGTCACACAGTGGGACTCAATGGGCCATTAGCAGAAAATGACTCCTTGAGGAAGTATGGGTTGTGAAAAGATAAAGAACAATGGCCCATCAGCAGAATATCTCCTGCAGAGATAAGGATCACTGCCCCCACCCTCAACTGATAGTGATAGAGTAGATACCTTTTCACACCCTGTATTGTAACGTGAAGCTTATAATCAGGTGCGGCTTATATATGGACAAAGAATGAAAAGTTGCTGACACCCGGGAGTGGGGCTTATACTCGGTGTGGCTTATAATCGTGAAATTGCTGTAACTGCTGTGCCCCTTTCCAGAAGCAGAGATCTTCCAGAACCCTGGTTCAGACAGGTCAAACCCGCAGAACATGGGAGAGAGTGCTCAGCTGGCAAGTCTGGAAAAGGCTTTTCATCCTAGTCTAGTGGACTCTGGAGCGTGTTGACTTTCAGGCTTTGGTTTGAGCCTGCCTGGTAGCAGAGCAGATGCTATGAAGAGACTTGAGGGTCAGCTGTCGAAGGGATTTGAGTAATTCAGTTTGTTCCTAATTTCCTAATTTAATGATGGTCTTCTTTTATATATTAAACCAGGCCTTATCCTTTCTGATGGAGCAAACAAACAGATATAACAGATTTTAACAGCTGGCTGTGTGGATGGTAGCTCCAGCAGCTGTATTTTAAAGAAATTTGAGATCCTGTAGCCCAGGTTCTTTTGATGCAGACCATGTTTGTATTTTTTGCTTAAGTATCTTGTTACAGGGGTTCTGGTTTTAATTTGTGCTATTCCGAGGACACCAGGATGAAAATATGTAAGTATAAACACATCTGAAAATGGGATTCCTTGGGGGTCCTTGAGTGAACCTGCTAGAAAACAGGATTTAAAATATATTTTCTTAACTGATAATTTACAAGACATAGAGCCTACAGTGTAAAGCTTCCATGCTTCTCTGGTACCCAACCATAGTCAATTCATTTTGCCATGATTTTAATTTCTTTAGGAGTAGCCAGTATTCAGCTCCGTGTTTTTCTAGGCAGAGAATAAAATCAGGTGCTTAACTTCAGTATTGAAACCAATTCCTGTATTCACATTCATCATGAGAAAGATAATTTGAGCTTGGCCATGAACATTTTACACTTTTACGAAGATAGACAACACAATGACCCACAGTCAATTTTTCTTAATAAGACAGAGGAGAGGGCAAGTTCATTTCTCACTATTGTAATTCTGAGGTTTTCTTTCAACAATAAAAGGAGCCAGGGGGGAAAGCAAGAATTTTTAACCTCAGGAATAGAAGTTTATATCACCTTAGCAGGAAATTGAACTTTGATTAATGATAGTAAGAGGAAGAAAATAATGTGGATATTTACTTCTTTGGACAACTTACGGGGCTGTGTTGGTTATTTTTGTGTTGACTAATTAAATGCAATCTTTCAGTAATACACTGAATGCCAATTTCTCTCTAATGAGGTGAATAAAACACTGTAAGATGGTCTCTCAGTTATCTCTAAGTGCAAGCATCTTGCCATTGGAAATTAGCACTCCAAATACTAATTCAGGTCCTGTTGGGCTGATCCCTATTGTTAGCCCTTCTGAGCAAGCCACAGCCAAAACTTTGCTCACTTTAACCCATGCTCAGAGGTGGGATGAAAAGAAGGCTTTGTCAGGAGGAACTGAGGCATCTTCATAGCCTGGTTCTGTTCTCTCTCTGTCCCTTGAGAAGACAGTATTGTTGAATGTGCTGCCCAACAGTGTCCATGAACCTTGGCTAGGAGTTAGAAAAAAACCAAGAAACCACCACCAATTATATCCAGAATCTTAATAAAGCAAGGACAGTTTTTGTAGGAGAGAGGGGGCAGCCACAGTAGTCTCATATTTAAAGATTTCACTATTAAGACATGACTGTGAAAAACTGATTTATGCATCTCTGCCTGAAAAGTGCATTTAGCCTGAAGAAATAAAAAGGGGAAAAGCAGACCCATTCCACCAACAAAAAGTCCATCAGTTGGTCTGGTGGATGAATCTCTTCTCTTCTGTAACTGTCTTCCAAGCAGGAAGGTTTGGGGGTCTTTTCCTGAAACATCTGGTTCTCTCAAGGAAGGAGATCTCATTGTTTACACAGAGCGGTTCATGTTGCAAACACTGACACTTTAAAATAGTAGCACTCTCTTTTGGTGTGTTATTCATGGAAGGGCTTGCTTTCTGGCATGAAATAAAAGGGAAAACTGTGAGAATCAGCTAATTATTGAAGGAACGTTAGTGGAGGAATGACAGCTTGGACCCCCCCTTTCCCTCTCCTGCTAGGCTCGATTGCTAAATTGAAAAAATGAAGCTGAATATCTTTATTTGAAGTGTAGTATCAGTGCTGGTGAGTCACCAACTCCCATGGAGTTAAAACAGTACAAATCCTGTTATTTCAGGTGGTTGTGTAAACTGCTTAGTTTCTGTGTAATTCTGCCACTCCTGACAAACACAGGACAGAGAGCAGAATGTAATAACCACCCCTTCTACTCAAACCTTCCCTAGTGAAATTCTGCTTTAATTTGCAATGACCTAACATGAGTGGGTTTGTTAGTAAAAAGGTAAAAATTAAGTCACCTTTTTTCACCCTTATTCCCACCAGACAGATTTGTGAGGCCCTGGAGCAAGTCACCGGTAGGGCAGGATGAACTGCTTAGGAGCTAATAAAAATATTTAAAGACTATGTAAATATACAGAGCAGTAACTAGATACTGACTTTCTGTTCTTGCCACAAAACACTGAAAATGAGATATCTGCCTGTAAAAAAAAAAAAAAAAGGAAAAAAATTGAGAGGTAGAAAGATCTTGATATCCCCTTCCCTCCAAAACCTTCCCAGAGGAATTAAAATGTTCTCACTAAATCACTGCCAGAGTTATGAGTGCCACCAGATTCCTGTCTCATGTCCCTGTGGGCAGCTGTGTTGGATTTAAGCTGAAAGGCCAGGCTCTGTCATGTCAGTCGGGCAATCCCTTCTGCAGAGAGCTGCACACATGTATGCCCTTCACAGTTAATGGGCCATGAATAATTTGCATTTTTGAAGGTATTTTCATTAATATGACACGTGTCATTGCAGATGTATTCATGTGCTAGTACCTACAATGAGCTCTGATAATTTGCTAAAAAGAAAAGAAAGGTTGCAAAAAATGTATAAATTTTTAGGAGCAGTCGTATCTCTCTTGTTCATCCTCTATGGTTCCAAGAATAGACTTTCAGATCTTGGGTTCAGTAATTTTTCATTCATCAAATAGATTTTGAGGACAGAAAGGATGGGGAAGCTGACAGAGTTGTGCTAATGCTGAGAAGGAAAAAAAAATCCATCTTGCCACTGTTCATGCAAAGTCCCTTCTGTGTGCAGACAGGCTTAGCTGTGTATCTTTGAAGGGAAGAATAGGATGTGATCTCTGATGGCTTTACAAAGGAAGGTGGAGTAGTATGAACACACTGTCTATTGGTTAATGCTTGTTCTCTTCTTTACGAATAATAAGCTGCAAAGCAAGAAGGGACAGGTACAAGAGAAAAAATTGGGAGCTCTTGATTTTTCCCAGATGAGTCAGTCGTCCTGGGGTTATTAACTTTGTCATTTATGCAGAGGATAAAAAAAAAAAAGAGTGGAGATTTAAAGAATATATTCACAAATATACTCTCAAATTCACATGTGGATTAACCATACTTTGAAACCAGCTTCACACTGCCCCTGTTCATGTACCTGAGTGCAGTTTTTGCATCACAAAAATAAGGCTAATGTTGCCTAATTATTTAAGGCAGTCCTGGAATTGGGCCATAAAGCATGGATCTGGACAGGCACTTCCTTGCATATTTTAGGCTATGGCCAGAGATCCTGTCACTATGATCACTTTAACATCTATAGGGAAAACCCCTCCAGTGTTCTTGCCAGCGCTGCAGGCACAAACATGATGTGAAATTCTGGTCTGAATCACTGGTAGTTTCAGAAGGGTATTTTCCCATGGCAGCAGTTCAGGGACATGTATTTGCTATTTGCTTCAGAGCACAGATAGCTGCATTTATTGTTCCTGATACTTGCTGTGTGCTATGTACTGTGTTCTCCCTCCTGTCTTTATCTCTGCAAGTCAGAAGATAGTGTTAAGTGAAGGCAGAATTTGGTATAATAATCCTATGTACGTGGCCTGTGGTAGTCCCCTTATATTGTCAGTCAGAGGAAGTATTAAGGGAATTATTTTATATGGAACATTTCAAATGTTGTTGTTGTAGCTCTGGAAATAAAGAAGGGAACTGTATCAAAGTCCATAAGAAAATTCATATTCTACTCTGGGTAATGTCAGATACACGTGTGTACATTGGAGCCTCTTTGACAATTAGCAGCCTTGATCAGCTATGAGGAACATCCCCTAATGCTATAATTTGCTATGTTTCCCAGGAAGGACAGAGATGGGTGATGATTTTGTGCAAGAACTCTGTAAGATTTCTTTGCCATTATTCTCTTCTTGCCCTGCTTGGTGCCTCCACATCCTGGCAGATATCACCCTAGAGGGTGGTAGAGATGGAGGGGGTGGAGATGTTGGTGTCCCCAGGGGCACCTAAATGGCTCTAGCATGTATTTATTTCAGAGAGGCCTGAAGAAGCAGTAGCTTGCGCTGACTTTAGACTTCTCAGTCTCTGGCATCAAGTGGACCAAAATGACCTTTGCTTCTTCATAGCGAAAGATTGTGTCATGCCAAATACTGTGAGTAATTCCCATTTGACCTTACATCGTTTGCTAGTGAGTTGTACATGAGTGGTACCAGCAGCAATAAAATCTTGGGTAATACTCCCTTCTCCCTTGGTAGGCATAATTCTATTCCTATATGAGATCTGATGTGTTTCTTGAGGATGGGTTTGTCCTATCAAATTCTTAGTGTCTTGCTAGGTAGCAGTCAGCAATGGCAGAGGAGGAGTGTACCTGTGAGTGGGAGAGCTGGTGTCATCCTGTGTCTCAGTGGTTTTGTTGCCCTGCTTTTCTCCCATCTGCTAAAATGTGAAAAGCAGACTTGAGGGGGTGCCAAATCTAGTGAAGAGTCCATGCCCCAAGTGAGTGCCCGGATGTTTCTCCCATGTGTCAAGTTTTGCTGGTTGATGTTCGGGTTTTTTTGTTCACAGCCCAGAAGCTGACTCAGTGCAAACCCTGGCCTGAGTTAGTGGTGAGCAGCTGGCTGCACCTACTCTGTCTGTTCATCGCCCCCTCCTATTTGCTCTTCATAAACCCCCTGTATGTTAACTTAGTACATTAATTTAATTTTTTATTATTATTTCTGATTTAACTCTATTGGGGGGCGTGCTGTATTGGACACCTTCTCTGCTCACCTGTGACTTGGGATGGCAGGGGAAGAGCTCCTGCAGTCCACAGTAACCTTGACTTCAGCCAGCTGTCATGCTCAGGCAAGTTTTGTCTTTCTCCATGATGTTTACCTGTCCTTTTGTCACCAGACTCGTGCCTCTCAGGAATGTTGACTATACCATGAACCACCAGATACTGGGCAGGATGGTTCTTAGCACCCTGTGGTGTCTGAGCAACCTCTCAACATGGCTCTTTGGGGCTGGAAATTGAAATTCAGCTGTGCAGAGTGAGCTGGGTTCACTTGACTTGCTGCAAAGGGTCTTCAGGGGCTCCAGACAAATATGAATTATTATAAAAAAGCCAAGGGTGTAATGAAGGATAAGACTTACTTATTTTAGTAATTGGAAAAGTACTTTCTTTCTTTCTTTCTTTGACAATACACACTCAGTATGACTAGTGTATTTTTCAGAAAGCAGTGATTCCACCTTTACTGGGAAATGTCCTTACTGATGCCCAGACAGCACCAGGAGCTGAGCTGGGAGCAGCCCAGCAGTGCTACCAGAGGCAAGGACAGTGTCAGCTCTCCCCTCTGCAGTTCACTTGGTGTCTGTTTGGAGGCTGGGGTGCTACTTCTTACCTCCTTGCCATCACGGATGACCCCAGTAATTCTTTTCTCTTTAACTGCCATTAACAGAAACATCAACATCTAAAAGTAAAACACATTGTTAAAATGTGGCTGTCTTGATTTTTGCATATTTTTTCTGGTGTTGTTTGTGGTAGGGTTTATTTGTTTTTCATCTGACTCAGATAATCTAGTATTTTTAATTTTTGTGTGTGTATTCACAACAGAGGTTCATACTCGTGACTCCTGGAAATTGGCACTTCACTAGGGCATAGTACTTTAATATCAAATATTGGTAGAGATTTTTTTATTAGTGGTCTCAGAGAAGATTAAACACCTCTTGAATGTGGATAAATACATGCAGACATTTTAATAAAGCAATAGGACACAAGGCTCCACATATTAACAAACAATAACTGCTGTTGATTATTACATTTACTCTGGGTAAATGAACTCTGAGTGCGTCATAGCCCTGATTTTCAGTTTGCAAATTGTTTTGAATTATGTGGATAAGAAGGCAAAAGGATTTTGCTTTTGGGAGTTTCTGGGTGATGCAGGCAGTGGGAGAGGAAGCAGCGTTGGCTCTGGGATGGGCACAAGGGTGTGGGAGCAATGTCCCTGGCCCAAGGTACAGCTCAGAGGTGCACTCCTCACTGCACAGTACTCATGCCTTCTTCACTCCTGGACTTTGCTTTCTTAAAACAAGACCTCTCTCCTCTTTGCCTTTTTCTCTTAACTATTTTTAAAGAATTTGGGGGAAATCAGCCTTCTGCGTTCTGACTGCTTGTTTGGAAGAAGGGAGATTGCAGAGAGTAAATCTTTAAAGAAAATGTTGAATCTCAATGGGAAAGCACCAAGCAAAAAGATAAAACCACAAGAAGACCAGGTTGAGAAAATGCACAGAGAACACCTTGATTAGCAACAGACAATGACTGAGCACAAAGAGTACAGCCCTCCTATTGATGATGGAAATATTTGTCTTTCCAGGCTTCTGGCTCTTCAATACTACATTCATATTTAGAAAGGGAATGGTGGTGATGGTGCACCAGAAAAAATGAACCAAGATATGCAAGATTATAATTTCTTTCTCTTGCTTTTGAGATGCTGATTCTCATTTGACCTTCAGAATAATGTGTTAAGACACAATTTATCCTTTCCGGTGCATTTGTTTACCTGCAGGATTCTGCCTAACTATGAGTGGTACTCAAGTAAGTACATGATAAACTATGGGATAGGTTACATTATAGGCAACTTTATCACAATTTTTAAACTCACTTGAGCATTTCTTTTGAGGAGAAAAACAAATCTTAAAAAGCACTTTCTGATTATGGGGTTCATCTAAACAACGCTGGGTGCCATAAATCTGTGTGTGTGGGTTTTTTGGAGCATGGAGCGGGAGGCACTTCCTCCTCTGACTTTCTTGTGTACTGTGAATACATGACCTGATAATTGCATAAGCGGCCCTATGTGATATCCTCCCTTTCTCCCAGCACTTAAACCAAGGCCCTAAGAGCTCTGCAAAAATGAGAAGTATTTAATTTCAATGGTGAAGACAGATTCTCTACTTTCATCCAGGAGAGATTGTAGTCCCAGATGCCTTCTGTGGGGATAAGAGTGGTCGCAGAAGCTGTGTACTGCAGGAAGATATAACTGCCAAAGAAGTTGTTTTGACTGCAGCAGAGCAAATAAAATGTGAAAATCATTAAGGAAATATGAGGAGGAATTCAAGACTGTGGCCCTCTTGGAGGATAATTTCATACTGGAAGGACCATTTAATCGAAACTTCAGATCAAGCAATTATCAAAGTTCATAAAGTTATTCTCCTTTCTGCCATAACTTCTCTACTACAATATATGTGCATGTTCAGTTTTGAATTCAAGGGGGTTTTATAGTGAGTTCTTCTTGGCAGTAAGACAGACATGTTAAGTCTAGTTTTTCTTCTTGCTCATAACTTTAAAAAGTGTGATGAATTTGGATTTAATTAACTGGATTGTCTTTAAACAGTTCTTTCTTGGTGATTTTTCCTCAGTCGGTGTCATTACTTCTGTTTCAACATAGATGTAACTGAGACCAAAATCTGATCTTTCTTGAGAAAGACATCATGTACTAGTTTAAAAGCAAGAGTGAAAGCTCAGTGAGTTATGAAGAATATTCTTAATGCTCTGCTGGCAAATCTCACAAATTTGCTTTATTAAGAGGAAAGACAGAGCTAATTAGTTTTAAAAATTACTTTTTATTTTGCAATGTTTTCAGCTCATTGAATTTGACATGGATTTTCAGAAAGTATACCAAAAAAAGTTTGAATTCTGTCAGGTCTGGGGTGTGTGGTTCATTTTATATATGGATATGAGCTTTCATCCTTCCTCAGAGGAGAGTAGGACTTCAAATGCACATTTTTTCACATTCCCCTTCTAGTGCAGCTTGATCCCTCAGATAAATCACTACTCACTGTTTATGTTATCACCGTGGAAAAGTTTGTGAAATCACAGATTTGGCAGCACAGTTTCACAAACATCCTTGAATAGGAGAACACCGTCTGGAAAAAGTGAAATTTTTTATTACAATTTGAGCTCTCAGCTTCAGATGTCTGCAGTATCTGCTGAAAAACCTCCTTCCCCAGCCAAGGAAGATGGGAGTTAGACTGATCAGCCAACACTTGTGGTATCATCTGATGGTCTCTCTTGCATTTTTTATTTCAGCCATAGCATGGGCTAATTCTGGCACCATTAATACAAAATTTGGGATTATCTGCATTAATTTCTTGTGATTTTTTAAACTTGACTTAACCACATGTGAGAGTGGTGTCTCAAATCAGTAAGACCATGTTACAAGTGTAAACCCTGTGGGTCCATCCCACAGGGACTCAGTGAAGGGGACAGAAGCCATCACCCCCGATGTTAGAGCAAGAGGAGATGCCAGCAAGCAGTTAGCAAAGGATGCAGGAGCAGTTGGTAGGATGTAGCATCCGTTGGTCTCCTGAAATATTTTGTTGCTTGCTGGTCAGAGAGTAAGAAAGAAAAACCCAAAATTTGTTAGTAACAATGCAGTGAATTTTAAAATGTTTTCGTCAGCAAGCCTAGAAAACAGCTTCTTTTCTTCCTCCAATCTGGAATTAGTTTCCAAAACACTCTGTAAATAATACCTTTAAAAAAATCCATAATTAACAGAAGGTTGCAGTTCTGATCTTCTACTTGTCTCCCTCTAATTTTCAATCAGTAATAATGAACAAACTACTGGGTATGGAAATAGAACTTTATTGCTCCTCGTGACCTCTCTGACCTTGCCTGAGACAACATTTGCATTTGGCTTACTTAAAAAGTTTTGCTTTTCTGATAAATATTTGTTCTGTTTGGAAAAAGAGTCCATCAGGTTAATTGTGGTTAATAGTTAGCCAAAAAGTAACAGGTAAGTCAACAGAGCTTTACAAACAAGGTGTACCGGAAGTAGCAAAGAGTGGTTTCTGAGGTATCACAGACAGATAATTTATCAGGTACAGCTCATAGAGCTTCAGTGACACAGATATGACTGTCTGGGTTTGTTTTTTTCAATTATATTTCCCTTAAAAATTAACTTGGGTTTTAAAAGGCCAACCTTCCTTACTTCTCTGCAAAGGGTGTGAATGCTAGAAAGTTACATTAATTAAGAAGAAAATTAATCAGAGGTTAGCTCCAAGTTACATCAGGTTGACTTTTGCTATAATGAAAAGTATTATATGGTACTGAAGACAGGATTTTCACATGTACAGTAAAAAGAACATGGCCAGGATAGACCTGCTGGAAAGTAATTCCTAATGGAATTTCAGAATCTTAAATCTTCATTGAAAGAAATGTATCATCTCCACTTTTCCCATCACTCTCCAATCACAGCATACCCAAGTCAAGCTCCTATTATGTATAGCTTAAAAATAGTGATAAATGCTTTATTTTAAAAGTAAGCAATATAATCTGTCATCAAGCAATCATGATTCTGCATGTCTGTGCAATAAAATGAGGCCCCCATGCTTTCAAGGAATGAAGAAAGCCACATGACTATAGAACCTTTATTTTGCCTTTGAGATCTTGCTCAGCTTCAGAAAGAACTTTGAAGGAAAGGAAAATTAAGGTAAATAAAGTAAATGGAAAATAGTCTAAAGCTTTAGTTGTGTTAGCAAAGATCAGTTCTAGCAGGTTGTCTTTCTGAGTGAGATGATTGAGTTTTTGCTTTTGTTTCATTTTTTGGAGATAATTATAACCTGAACTTCAGTAACCCAAGTAATGAAATGAAGCTACTACATAACTTGAAGGAGGTTAAGTTTAGTAGCAGAGTTTAAACTTAGATAAAGAGCCAATTAAAAAGGACACAACAGATGGTATCAGAAAAACTCTGGAGAAAGGTATCTACTGGGTATCCTTAAAAATTGTTCTTGGGACATGTCTGGTTAAGTATTTTCATTAAGGATATTTGTGTAGATGTTTCTGACAGAGATGTTTCACAATGGAGAGCTGAAAGTGAGAAGGAAGAGGAAGGTTTAGATGGCATTTGAGTAGAATTGGAGGCTACTAAGAAATTGAACAAAAGTTAAAATTGTGCAGAATGGAAAAATGCATGCTTATTCTGCTTTAATCTGGAAGAGTGGAGGATCCCTTGTGTATATCTAGAAAATAAGGGTACACTGTGCAGGAAGTCCCAGTAGTGATAAGCATTAATATAGTTTACAATACACTGCTAAGTCCTTGGCAGGAACACTGTGTGTAGTTCTGGTGGTCCCCAATTTAATGGAATATGGATATTAATTGGATTAATATAATAAAAGGAAAATCAGGGAAATATGCTGGTTTATGAGACAGGGCTCCATATGTCTCCAGAGGGCTGTGGCATGGCACACATGAGCACTGAACAGGGAACCTGTAGAAACATCATATGAGCCTATAGGTTCTAATGGATAAGAAATCTGCTTATAGCTATCACTGGTGAAATTAATTCTTATTAATCTCCTAGTTGTTTGTAAATTAATAAATCACAGGCAAGTTAGATCTTGTTTCAACCCAGATGTTTGTAGAGAAATTTGATTTATGCTGAGTCTCTATTGAAATCTTTAGCTGTCTGCAAAAGCACGGACATGTTATCCCTATGTCCTATGCAGCAAGGATAATTAGTTCTATCGGTTTCCTTATCTGTGCCTGCTGACTCCAGAGGGTCCAGTGACAGCTCACACCAGTGAGTCCTTCAAAAGCAGCCGTGCCTGGTGCTTCCTCTTCCTGGACATGAGTGACTCAGCAGCACCCAGTTGTTAAGAATTAACAGGGGCTTTTATTTTCTGCCCTTGCAGGGGCAGGGAACTGATAGGGCTTGTGTGCATGTGCAGCACAGCTGGACTTGGTGCTTGTTTGTCCGGTGGCTGGCGTAGCAGTGCTGATCTCTCCCCCCACTGGCAGTGAGTGCTCTGCATATAATGTCATTATTATAGTCCCGTTCTAGGAGGGGAAATACCTCCAGAGATGTCCATGACCTCTTTAAGTACACATTCATGAAGGCACCTGGTGCTAAGGTAAGGTGGTCAGAGGAAGTGTCCATTTTTAAAATCCCACAAGTGAATCACTTTGAGAAATACCTCAGAGTTTTCAGGAATATTTGTAAGATTGCGAAATCAAAACATTTCCTGCAACTAGAAGGCACTCAGAAAGCACATGTTATATGTCAAAGCCATAACTTTTGACCTCTTAGCCCTCTTAAGCAAGAGATTCCCAGGCTATTAAATTGTCTTTATCACTCTGTCATGTATTTGTAGCACGTGTTTGGTAGTAAATATCTTATAACAGAACTAAACAAAATACTGTGCTTTTCTAAAAAATCAAAGAGGAAAAATCCAAACAAATACCAAGAACCAAACAACCTCCCCCCACCCCCCCCAAACAACCAAAGAAAACCTTTTTCTATTTTCTTAATCAAGACAGGAGTATGACCATAGATGAAAAAACCTCTGGCTGAAGAATTCAAGACTTTGTTTTGAGTCATGATATTGTGCCACCGAGGATAAAGTACATTTTTAAGTCACTGATAAATATGCTGACTACTTTTATTTAGGGACACACTGTTACATGATAGTGCTGAGAAATAATTAATGCAGTAACTTGGCCAGTTGTCATTGTGGAACATAACACTCCACATCCCCACGTAACAAGGGAAGAAATTTTTCACATAGCAAGGAAATAGTTACAGTATCTGGGTTATGTGATGATAAAGTCTTGAGGAAATTGAGACAGGATTGTTTTTTTGTCACAGCCAACTATGTGTTAGTATCATACATATCTATAAAATTTACTGAGTCTCTGTTCTTCAGAAGTGCTCAAGGGCACTTCCTAGCTCCCTGTATCTTCAGCATTGGGATATTAATTATACAATTGGATGGGGTATTTATTCATTTGACTGAAAAACTTATTTGCTCTGTTTAAATTAAAGCTGATGGCATATATTCCTGGAAAATAAGTGAGGAAGAAATGGGAGTGGCTCCATAGGGAAACTCCTGTAAGCTTTTGCATGATTGGGAGTGTTTTCTTGTTAAGGGTTCTGTGCATTAGCCCAGGAGACTTTATGGGAGACAGTGGTAGGCACTGTTCATGCTCAGGGAAAGATTGGAAATCCATGTGCAATGTTCTGCCAGCCCTCTCCCACAGTTCTTTACATACTTCAGGTAGACTTATTGTGGCATCAAGAGGCTATGTAAAATACATATATAAAATATATATATATGTTATATATGTGTGTGTGACTATACAGTGCTGAGGGGTGCAGGGAGAAAGGCATTGGTAGGAGGTGCCTTAAAAGAGTTCACAGTTTATGCATACCAGTGGTTTCCAGCATTGCTCAATATGCAAGCACCTACAGTAGTTCTAAAGTAGGTGGGGTACAAATCTCTTTAGCAAGTGTAAGCCTGCTTTTCATTATTTAGCTTTCAGGGCCATGAAAATAGTCCAGGGTCTCCCAGGGTGGTGCACAAATTGAAAATCTCTGGTTGAGAAAGCACAATAAGTGATGCCTTAGAATGAATGAGATAATCCACTATTGCAGTAATAACCATAGAGATCTAATAGCATCTCTTTACTAAAAGCAGGCAAAAAATAAGTTTCCAGTGCTGTCTCTGAGAGATGTGCACATTTAGTCGCTACTTCTGAACCCCTGTTGCCTCTCCATAAGTTTTCACATAATGGCCACAGTGAAATGCTTTTCAACAAGAAACAGCCTTCCAGTTCTGTGGTATAGGGTTTGATTATTTATGGTCAAGTTTGAATGTAAAGAATTGCTTAAAACCAAAAGGAATGGGATAAAGCTTTAAGGTAGAATTCTCAAAAGCAGCAGTATCATCATCAGGGCTTCCTTAGCTTCATCTTTAGATGGTCACTGATCTAGGCCAATACGGATTTTCCATTTGATGAGTTTTGAAGGGTAAAACTTATTTTCCCTTCCTGATGGAAAGCCAAATTTTTAAAAAAATGCACTTAAATGGAAAAAGGACAGACATTTTTGCGTGCTTGAAGATATACCTTATAAGGAACAGGTAAGAATATGCTTGGTGTTTATGAGCATCCTCACATTTTTGGGTAGGATTAATTCCTCATGAAATGCAACCTTAATCAGGAGGTTTCAGAAGGCCACTATTTTGCTGTGTCCCAGCATCTGGCAGAGTACATCAGTCACATCCTGTGCAGTGGCAAGGGTTGTGGAACTCCTCCTTGGAACAATGGACTCCAACAGGCAGAGGGAAAAGCAACACCCTAAACCACCACATTTGAGTTTCTCTGAGACACAGAGAGTTGTGTTCCTGAGTTGTGTTAGTAGCACGTTATCTGGAATAGATGCACACTGACAGAGCTTTTTCCCACAAGTATAAACAGCATTGCCATTTATTGTGAGAGTTCAGTAAAGCATAGCAGAAACTTTCCATAGACAGTTTTGAGACTTTAAATGGAAACTTATTTTGGCAAAGCTCTGAAAGAACTCAGTAATTTCATTTATGAGATCTAAGAGCTAAAAAACACAAACCCCTTCTATTGGGCACTGTCTCATAAAAGCAAAACCTGGTGAAAGCAGAGACATCCTGTAGCTGTATAATATAGCCAGATCAGAAGCTCAGTTTTTCCAAGGGGTTGATTAAACTCCTGTACCAGAACCTTTGGGGAGCCTGTGAGCTGAATGTGGCTGTAATGCATCTACCAGCAGCTGTTTTCTATCCCTTCTAAGCCCATCTTTCCTCTTTTTTTTCCTTTTACTGCTATTCTTTTTAACTCTGTTTTGCATTCTGCTTAAAAATGATGATACTGCTCCAAGGTACTGTGCAGCCCAGTGCACAGTCAATGCCCTCATGCAATACTGATACCAACACAGTGATGTTTCATTTGGGGCAAAATGAGGGCTCTTGTTCCTTCATGGATGCATAGTAGGTTGTGAAAACTTTACTTCTTAGTGGCAAAACTTCCATCTTTGTTTGAGCAGTGCTGATCCATCTTAGAGGATTTTCAATAGTCAGCGCTGATGGCCACCACCCACTGGCATTGCTGTATGATTTACATGCCAAACTCCTATTCCTACTTTGGAAAATCCGGCTAAATCTTTTGAAGTTTTGTAATGCAGACCTTTAGTTCTAGTATTGAGAACAGGATTGTTCTGCTTTATTTTTCCAAGACTGGCCATACAATCCGATGTAGTACTACACAGTCTCACATTCAGCACTGCAAAGTTTATTTCCAGCCCATGGAAGAAATAATTTTATTTGTTTATGATGAGTATTTGTTTCCACATTTTGGGAGGGGAGGATGAAGGCAACACAGAGCTGTTAAAACACAAAGCTGCTAACACACAAAGCTGCTCTGTTCTCTGGGGCTGGTAGCATTTCATCACTTGCAGCGGTTTACTGGGCTCACAAGAGCTGCTTCTGCTTGTCCATGAAGTGATAGATAGTGGCTGAAGACTGGCGAATGCATCAAAGCCAGCCAAACAGACCTATGGCTTAAAAAACTTGGTAGGTGTCATTTTTCCCAGATAAGGTGACTCTGGCTTTAGTAAGGCTTATCAAAAGATACTTCAAAAGGCAGGGAGCAGCTTTGCAGTGGAGTGGAAGAGTTGACTGTGTGATGTGTCCATTTGCTCAGAAGGTGACCATTTTGCAATTTTGGAAACTTTCTGGGTTGCAGTTGCCAAGGCCAGATCTTTCTGAAGTTAATGTCATTTTCTGGAAAACAAAGTGTGATTTCTTTTTAATTTTTTTTTTTTTTTTTTTTTTTGGCTGAGGTAAAAAAATGCCTGCCTCACATAATTTTTTCCCCTCATAATTTTAGTACTCTATAAAAGTCCTTGGAAGACTCAAGCATGCAAATTCTTGGAGTGATGGATCTCAAATCTTAACATTGTTTGCCTCTAATATCTTCTAAAGTTGCTACTTCACCAATCCTTCCTTTCATTGAATTTCAACCAAAAATATGGGCTTGAGAAAAATGTGGCTTCTCCAAGCAATGTCCCAGAAATATATTAGAATGCGATTTAAATTCTCTTGCTGGTCCAGAAACTTCTTCCCACAAAAAGATGAAGTAAAGGAAGTGGATTTCTTAGGCAGGTGCAGCTGGATTTTGGAAGGGGTAAGGCATCCTAGCAGCACTAGAGTAACAAACACGTACATGGTGTATTCACTTGGCAGATGAGCAGAGCCAATCCTCCTGCAACACTGCTGAGATGTTCCACAGCAGTGATGTTAGTGCTGGAGCTTGCACTGGGATGTACCCAGCTTTGTTCTCTTCTAGGAAAAAAAAAAGCCAAAGACTTGTGTATAGCAGCAAGTTTCCAAATTGTAATATAGTTAAAGGTAAAAGCTGATTTATTTCTAGTCAGAGTGGAAGAAAAAAATGAAAGAAAAAAAACACCAAACCAAATGGATGACAAAAAATTCCTCCATTCATCAAAACACTTGAGTGCAATCTTCTGCAGAAGAAACATTGCAGGAACAGAGGAGCAGATGGGAACAGGAGCAAGTGAGATTACTTCTCCAGCTTTCATGTCTCTTCATGCATTTTGCTTCACTAGTAAAAAGTTCCTGGCATTTTTTCCCTCCTCAACACACTTTTGGCAAAGACAAGCACAGTCCAACCGTCTGCTACCGATAACGTTTTCACATTCTGTGCTGGAGCTTAGGTTGGAGCTGATTTACCAGACTTTTGTAAACAAGGGGGTGTTTATTCCCCACGTTCATTGAGTTGATGGGGCAGTTTCTTTCTGGCAATTTTTTCTGCAGGGAGTAGAATGTGTTAAAGCAGGTTTGTGTTATCTATGTAAGGGCAGATTTTCTTTTAATCCTTATCTGCCTGTCATCTCCTGGATTTTCATATTTGCGTGTTGGGGGGGTGACATGTTTGATAAAGCAGCGCATTGCTTCTCCTGCCTCATTGCTTGGAAAAGACCATCCCTCAAACATTAGAGACAAAGGTGTTGCAGAACAATTTTAAACTGTTCATAATTAAACAGCCATTAATTCTGAATATATCTGAAATAATACTTTGACCTAAAAAGACACACAGGTCAATGCAAGGCACAGCCTTTTGATTACAGTAGTTTCACGAATATAAGCCGCATGGAGTATAAGCCGCATTGCCGGTGTGTCGGCAACGTTGATGTTTTCGTTAATAAATAAGCCGCACCCGAATATTAGCCGCAGTTTCGTTCGCGGCAAACTATCACAGTCGTCATTTAGTAACACAATCGCGGATCGCCGGGGCTTACTGGCTTACTGCCCACCTTGGAAACATTGTTTCCAGGTGAAAAA
>PYHW01009363.1:205781-244604 GCA_013186435.1 Turdus rufiventris | reverse complement strand
CAATACACTGTTCTCTGATTGGTTCATCATCGGAACACCGGGAAACCATGGATTTCAAACCATTTTTGCTCGGGACAGGACCGGCACAATACCCGGTAAGGGTAGATATTACATTTTTTGTTAATAGATTAGCCGCCCCGGAATATTAGCCGCACTTCTGGGTTTGGACGAAAATTTAAATCAAAACAGTGCGGCTTATATTCGTGAAACTACTGTAATATGAGGTTTTGTTCTTTTCAGGGAAAAAAAGTTTTATTGACCCATTTTCAATATTTGTTTTATTAGTATTTTTAAAGAAAATTATTTTTTTTAACCCAACAAACAAACAAACCTCAGAAGTTTTTTTCTCTGTGACCTGCATGAGTGGACATTATGACCATAGAAGTCTAAGAGTGTTAGCAGAGCTTTATCCATTATTTCATTATATTTCTGGAGTTCAGATTGCAGATTTTCTGAGCTCTGTAGGAAGCCATGGAGCATTTGCTTTGCTGAAATGGGTGAAAGAACATGAGGAAGGAACCATGCAAATCATGAGATGGAGAAGGAACTTCTTCAGTGTTTGAACAGCATGAAATGGACTGCAATCATGCATTTCAAATACCTTTTATGGTGCTCAAACTTGTTTGCATGTCTTCACAGAACTGAACTCTGGCATTAAATGTGACTGAGATTCCCTATTGCTAAATGAGACCAGTTCCAAAAGCAGTCCACTTGCTATAACATGAAACATTTTTAGTAACAACGACTAAATTCAATGTTTTTTCTTCCCAGACTTTTGAAGATAAATTGTTCATCATCTTCAAAACTTACCCAGGTGCTGTTAAATAATTTTGTGGCTTTTTAGCTGTGCTTTCAAACTGTAATTGTAGTTCTCCTCCTTCCAGAATACAGGGTGGTAGAAAGTCTATTTACCTCATTTATTAAATTTCACACAGTTAAATTAAGTGAAATAAGTGCTTGATTCAGATCCCATTTGTTTCAATAGCAGTCTTTCCACTGGGTTTTAGTCAAGGTTTAAATGAAGATCAGAAGATGATCCTCATTTACATCTATTATGCTTTTCTGCTATGCCTTTTAAACTTAAATATTACCAGAGGCTCTTCAAACCAAGCAGCATGTATTAACTTGCTTGCTTGTCAACATGCACAAATATCCAAATTTTGTCTGGAAGCACTAGAGTAAGTGTTAGCATTTCTTCCCATGAATGCACAGTTGTTGAAAACAAACCTTTAAAGCTTTTTATCAGCTCGCACATTTGTTCTTTGTAGTCAGTTGACAGGACATTTGCTATAGTAGTAATTTAATAGTACCTTTTATTGTTTGTAGCAGTTAATACTGTTTATCTTAGTCCTGTCTGCAGATTTTGTCTTATTTTAGTCTTGCTCGAGAAGGTGACCTCATTCTGAAGGGACAAGATGTTCTGTAGGCAACTTTGAGGCATAGATCTTTCTGTAGCTTTCTAGTTTGACCCCCTAGGAGGCTGGAACTTAGTGTAGATCCGTTTGGGAGGAAGCACCAGGACTGATGCAGCTGCATGGGCCCAGAGGCTCTGTGCAGCATTCACTGTGGGTACTAGCTGCACTTCCCATGTCCTTGGTGGGCAGAACCACACACAGAAGTAGATGGGGTTATCACGGGGGTGGGCAAGTGTAGTTCAAGGCAGCAAATGAAGCTTGTGTGGTTGCTGTTGTGTTTCAGCAGTACCCCACACACGTTGCATCTCTAAGAGATGTCTGTCTGTTTATCTGGGAGAGGTACAGATATATATATGTGTGTGTGTGTGTATAGGTGTAATCACATGTGTACTGGGGAAAAAATAAGGATCTGTTGTATTTGTAATAGCAAGATTTTAGTGTTCTGCTTGGAATCAGCTGTAAGCAGTTTCTCTTCTCCTTTTTGAGCCAGTGTGTGTCTCACATAGAATTTACACCTCAGGGGATTCAGAAATACGTGCATGAGAACCACAGCTTACTTCAGCAGAAGACTTGGTTTAATACAAATAAAGAAAAACATATGAGTTTTTTCATTGGAAGGCACAAATTGAAATATGCAATTGCAGTGTCTCAAGAAATCCCACATGCTAAAATGTTCACAGCATAGTTTAATGCCTTTAACTCTCGTTTCTCAAGTTAACTCATTTTGAAACAATTTTAAACAATTCAGTGCTGATGTAACTAGCAACTGATCCCATATTTTCACAGCCACACATCTTCAATTTATTTTTATTATGCTATAAAATCCTGCTGCTTCATAGATGTTGCCAGAACAAACAACAATGAAGAATGTAGGGGGTTTTAGACCATAGAACACAGGCTTATTTATCCATTGTCATCTACTTGTTTTCCCAAATATCTTGGTGTAGATCTTGAGGTGCCACAGCCCTGTCAGATGTGCGTACCAGATTCAAGGCTTGATGAGCCATGCCCATTGTTGGAGGTCTCTTGGCTGCTTGCCGCTGTGCTCTATGCAAACTTTTTACACCACTTGCAGCAACACAGTAATACAAAATTCACCATGAATGCCAGGAGAACCATTTTATTTCTATGAGCCATTTCCCAGGGCCTGAACCTGACATGAATGGAGCTGTGTGACAGTCCTTCTCACACTCCAGAGCTCTGCCAGTGGATGCACACAGGGTTTGGAGATGAATATAGTAGCTATGCAGGTGTATGAAGCTGGAGGGTGGGAGGACTGCAGCCATGGACTTCTAGCCAAGGCCTGTGCTACCTAATAGACCCATCCTTGGGGGAAATAAGCCACTAGAGTGCACAGAGCTGCTGGGAGTCTATTGCTCCTTGCATGGTCTTGTTTGGGCATACATGGTACAGTGCAAGACAAACTTAATTTGGTCAGTACGTGGATTTCACACAGCATGAACATCAGTGTTCTAAAACACAGGCATGGGCAATGCTTTCTCTTGGAGGACCTGGAATAAGGATGGCAGAACTTCCATCCAGCATAACCAATATGCCATCAACTCTGCCTTTCCCTCACTCCTTAATTTCCTCCTCAGTGGTAATCTCATTCCTTTCCATAGCACTCAGTGGTGTTTCCCTGTGCTGTACACCACTTGGAAGTCTAAGCTGCAGTCGGCATTTTGTCTTGAAGAACCCCATTTTGCACTCTATAACATCCAGCTTCAGGTGTTCTGTTGTATGTAGAGCATACATTCAGTGAGTCTAAAAATGGCAAGATAGGGCATTAACTCATCATTTTGCCCATCCTGATACTGATATATTTGTAGAGCCAAGCTCATTACCCTGCTCCATTGGGCTCACATGGAAAAACTTCATGGGGGGACCTCAGAGTCCATGCTGACTTCACATAGCACAGTCAGTAAGGTTTAAGCTTCTATAAATACAGTTATAAAAGAGGGAAGGCACCTCTGTGGTTTTCAGCACAGAATTTGTGAAGTGTTGTGTCTAATACTTATAAACTATTCATTATCTCGGTGTATATATATGTGTGTGTATGTTTGCATAGTGGCTGAAAGATAAGAAATTCCCTTATTCTTGGTTTTTCCTCACTAACAGATTGTAGAAGCAACTCATTAAAGTTCACTGGTGATTGCACTTGCAATAGACCTGGCCTTTCAACCTTGAGCAATAGCTCGAAAGAGAAAGCCCCATGCAAGCTCTTGGTTACCCTTGTAGCAGACTCTCCAGAAGGTGTGAGTGGGAAGAACAACCCAACAGCAGCACCCCAGTTGCTGGGGAGGACATCTTGAGGAGCTTGTCTTTCCAGCCATCATTCTTAATAAACAGCCTGCAAAAGTCAAGGCAAAATCCTAGTGCACTAGTCACTGGCCCTGTGTCAGGGACATGGGCTGAAATGTAGCTTGGAGAAGGGCTGAAGCCTGAGGGGAGCATCCTGGTACCAGTGGGATTGGGAATTACTCCAGGTGGCACCTGCTTTGCAGGGAGAGGAGAGCCCTCCAATGAAGAGGCCACCACCCTCAGGGCACCACCTGGGATTAATGCCAATGCCTGACTCCCTTCCTTCACCATTTTGCCACTGATGGACCCAGTGGATCCTGGTTTCTCTCTCTGGTCAACTCATATTATTCTGAAGTCTTTATGAGGGCAATTGCATCACAGGACCCCATTTGCTGTGTACTATGTGTTCTGCAGTCTTTGATGTAACACCTTGCCTTTGTTCATGTAATGTTGTTCAGGGTGCTTATTTTCCTAAATTATACAAACCAGCCTGTGCAGGTCATCTGTCCCTCTTTGTTATTTAGAACTTCAGCAATGCTTGTGTCATCTGCAGGAATCCTCAGCAGTGATTTGAAGTCTTCTTAGAGGTCACTGACAAAACCATGTAAAGAAAACTGAGCTAAACTCTGGTTGTCTTTCAGTACCTCAGTGGAAATACCCTCCCTCAAAATTCCCATATATTATTCACCTTTGGAAATCAGCTTTTCCCCAAACTGTGGAAAATCAGAAGGTGACAATTCCTGTTTCTTTGAAATGTTGCTGATATTTACAGAAAATATCTGTATCAGCCACAGTTTTATCCTAAGACATTCAGAGGGCAAAGCTTAAATCTGGGCTAGTCCGTCCTGTCCATGTCCAAATTTGTACCAGCATCAGCAAGAAAAGAATTTAATCCCCTATCCAGTTCATATTGCAGCCAGTGGTAAGACTGATTTCAGCACATACTGATCTGGCCTTAATCTCTGGAGGATTAATAAATATACATGCAGAATTAAATAATGGCAACAAAGAAGAAAAATAGAAATATTAGTAAATTATATTGGGAAGGGAAAAAAAGCACCCTGGGGAATTAATAAGGTTGAATCCCTTGTTGTCAGAAATACTGTGACTTCGGTGAGGTCTTCATCCAGGAGCAGTTGATTTGTATGTGATTATTTGTTCTTTCAGGCTAAGACACTCATCAGCAATCAGCCCATCTGTCGTGATGCCTCCATCCTTTACAATTTAGGATGTGACTTTTGACATTGCAGGGCAGGTCTCCACTCCTAACTGGAGTTAGGAAGGGAAACCTAAACTTACATTTATTTGGAAAAGTTGTTTTTGTAAAGCAGATAGAAATAAGAAAATATCTGGGAAAGCTTTCCCTCAAGGCATATTCTTTTTCTCAACTAGGGTGTTAGTTTTGGTAATTTTTGCAATTACAGTTTCCATCTAAGTATTTTAAAGAGTTCTGTCATTGTTTTGGTCCCAGCATGCCTAAAATTTGGAATTAATCTCAGCAACTGCATTATTATAAACCACACTGTTTGAGCAAGAACTTACTAAAGCCACATGAGGTTGTTTTTCACAATTTTTTAAAGTACTTGGATATTTGCAAAAATCAATATCTTCTGCAGAAGAATTTCCAGTGCCCAAATGTGGCTGTCATTAAGCTGAAACTGGACTTTTTAGGCATTGTATGGGTTTGCAAATGCTGTTCTCAAGGGAAAACATGTGCCAGCATGTGAGCACTGTTTGTATACTCCTAACTTGTTTCCTAGCTTTCCTTTTCATAGCTTCCCATGGCATATTGCAGCAGATTTGGTTTGCCTTTTGTGTCATATGAACTTTCCCCCCCTCTTGAAAATCTTACTCATTTTGTTAAATACACTCAATCCAGCAATACTGAAAATTCTCCATCCCTTCTCTCTCTAGAGTTGAGGAACTTGGGTATATAAGAAATATTTCTATTTAAGTGATTGATTACATAAAATGTAATTTACTTTCTTATTCCAGTCTCTGATATTTCATACCCTATTTTCTTTAGAGAAAGCATTGCATGACTCTTTCTAATAGATCAGTCTTGAGGAGGAATGTCCCATCTGTTCTAGTACTTCTTTAAAAACTTAAATATCATTATTTTGGTCATTTGACAGCTAGTAAGCTGCACTTTGCTGGTTTCCACTGCAGGTTATGTGGATCGATTTGATAGCTGTAAGAGTATGCCTTGAAGCTGATTGCAAAAATACCTGATATAAAAGACCTGCCCTTAGAGCTGATGTGCATATTTCTGCTTGCATGGCAAGCATCTTCATTTAATTTCTGAGGGACTATTTGATAAAGGTCCTCATAAAGGGGAAACAGTTTTTCCCCCAGGGAAGATCTTGGAGGTGCAGGGTATGGCCAGGGGATACAAGGGGCAAAAGTTGGGATGGTGTGATTGGTCATACAGACCCAAATTGAACAATATTTCCTATAAAGTTATTATTCCAGTTCACTTGAAAGGTTTTTTCCCCCCACTCTCTGATAAAGGTGTATTGGGTGTGGGCAGCACTGATGGTAGCACACCCAGCCGCATCTCCCTGGGCTTTCAGTGGCAGCTTTGTATCCCAGCCAAGCACACAGCAAGGTAGTGCTTTAAGTACCTAAAACCAATCAAAAGTGAAATTACTGCTAACGAGTGAGGAGAGAGGAACATTTATAAATGCACTGTCAGATTAAACAAATATCCCTTATCTACAAGTTTTGTGTTATTGTCAATAATGGCTAGAAAACATGCAAAAGTATATAAATTTATCATACGACGGCATATATAAGTGACATATGAAGCATGGAAATGGACTTGCATATCTCTGAAATTGCCTTTGTGAGTTATTATTTTGATGTGTCTATCAGAGCTGCAGGGAGACTAACACAGGCTAAGCAAGGATAGAAAACAGGATAATTTGGGGATCAGTGATAATTTGTTTTCAAGGCATTCTCTGGGGTTTTTCTCAAGTCTGGGGCAAATACGCATGACACGCTTGGAACTTCAGTAATCAGAGATTTTCTGGGGAAAAGATGAAAACAGATTTTACTTGTATCAGTGCAATTGCTGCAGGGACCACTTTGCTTAATCTGAGCTTGTATGGATTTGGGAAAATATTGTCACTTAGCATTACAGCTGTATGGATGCCCTGTGTCTTCCTACCATCACTTGGGGAAAATGCCATTTAGGAAATGCTTTGGCTTCATGCTATTACTTCAGGCTGCACAAGAAAAAAGTGGTCAAGGAGCAAAGGGTTGCAGAGGGTGAACCAGTTTGCATCATCTAGAAATACGCCTGTAAGTCCAAGTTTGAGGCAGAGAAGGGAGGAACAATCATGTCTGTGGACACACAGAAGGTTTTAGTTGGCCAGGACAGCGAACCCTGCACTTTTCATAAGCACTAAATTCAACAAGTTTGCATTTATTGGTATAGTGTGCCTCTTTCCTGGGCTCTTTGATTGCTGCTGCCTTATACAGCACCTGACATTTGGGTAATTTCAGCAATATCCAAACTTCTGTTAGCCTGTCTGTTGAGGTAATGCTGCAACTGGTTCAAGATCAACATCACTTTGGTATTTAGAAATTGTGGCACATGGACTAAAATCTATATCACATAGAATTTAAGTGGTTCGTGGTGACAATCCCATGATGCTGCCCCACAGGATTCTGGGCTGCCCCCATGTCTCAGGAGTGGTGGTTGGGGCACTAAGGGCCCAGGAGATTACCCTGGCTGGGGTAGGAGAACCCTGCACTCCCAGCACGTAGCCCTGCTCTCAGCACTGCCACAGACAGCACTCTTGGGACATGCCCTCTGTGTGAAAACTTTCCAGACCGGCTATGTTTTCATTATATTAACATCACAGATAAAAGCAAAGCTTTTGTCTTTCAGGGATCAGCCCATGCCCTGAAGTTCAGTTCTGGATCTTGACTCATATACTGGTCAGGGATGTTCTCACCCTGAATATTTTACTCTTGCTTTTTGGCTAAAATGTGTAAGTGTCCACATAAAACGTGTGTCATATGGTACATACTGCCATAGCCTCCAGCAGTACCATGCAAGTATCCATGCCCACCTCTGACTGCTAAACCTGGATAGTGCTGGCTTTGCTATACATTGAAACAAAATTACAAGATCAAAGTATTGTATGTGGCATCAGAATCTGTCCTTTAGTGGGCAAATAGGTTGAGTTCAATAGAGGTTATAGCATAATAAATTCCATCCACTCAAGCATGCACATCCCACTTAAAACTCTGCAGAGCAAGGTGAGCTCCTCATTGTCTGTGCTTTAGCCTCTGGCCAGAGTGGCATTCACAGTGTGGTATTATATGCAGACAATTATAGCATGTATCTGTTTAGGACACAATTTCATAAGCAAATAAAATGCAGGAAGGATGTTATTTATCAGATATAAGCAGGTCATTTTTTTTTTTCAAATGTTCTAGTTGGAAAATTATTCTGCTCCTCTGCCTGAGTTCAGTATTACTGCTGCAGGAATTTACCTTGTTTTGTTTGATTTGGGTTTTATTTGCTCAGCATATATTGCTTATGACCCAGGTTCTCATTTGGTAAATACTGGTCTGATGAGCTTCATTTTGTGGATATACTTAGATCCCTTATATCTCTTTGCACAAACAAAAATTTGTGCATGAGGGAGAGAGCTCCACTGTGGTCACTGACAGTCACATACTGTTGATTTCTTATCAGAAGTAGCCCTTTTCCTTCCACTCTCCAGGTTGTAACCAACATCTCGTCTACAAATACAGTTTACTGGATGTAGGGTGTGATGAGGGGACCAGAGGCTTTGCATGTAACTTAAGACATCTTTGGTAGAGAACCATCAAAGAGCTCTCTGCTCACAGTACATAGGTAAAACATAGGTCCTGGGAGAGCAAGCTGAATCCTTTGCAGAGCTTGGTATGTCTGGGTTTCCTTCGGCAGCTTCACAAGCAGGGAAGCTCCTTCTCTTAACTATTTACCTCTGCTTCCTTGCTGTCCTCTGAGCAGTTTCCAATGTATGGAGCACCATGGTGAACAAAATCAACACGCTTTCCTGAGCTAAAAATATCCTCTGTCCAATTATTTATTTATTTATAGTCCTATATTATTTGTAGCTTTGATCAGCTATTTGGCATGGTTCCCTGAGAGGTCCCATGAGAGAGGGAGAAGTGCAAGGGTAGCCATACCCTCTGACTGCTGCCTCAGCCTTGACTTAGTAAGCAGTGAAAAAGTCTTTTTTTCTCAAGACAACTGACCGAAGTTCAGAGCTCTAACACTTGTCTGATCCCAAGAGAAGCACAGTCAAACGAGTGCAGTTTGTCTTAGGGGTTGTTTCAGCAAGCTGGGCTGTTTTGTTGTATGATCTGACCAGTGCCAAGCGGTATAGAGTCAATCAAGGGCACAGGTGGCCAGAAGGATGCCACCAGAGAAAGCTCCTCCTTCCAGTCATCCTTTGGTTCAGGTGTAGAATAAACACTGCAGCTTTTGCATTGGGCCTGTCTTGAGTATCAAGGCAGATCTTGTCTGGTCACCTCAGAGATGCAACAAGTGCATCAGGTCGTTTGTGGACCCTGAAGACCACAGCAGGATGACTTGTAAGTTTTTATTTCTGTGAGCAGTCTGCTCCCTCACTGTGTTGGATTGCTTTCCAGCTGTTCTAAAGATTAGATATGAGATGCCTAAACTGAGCATCCAAGCTGAGGTTTTGAACAGTCTGAGAATCTGTTATTACTGTTTTTTTCCTTCTGGTTGTAGAATAACATTGCTTAAAATTAAAGATGCCCTCTGGGATGACTCCTTGACTTTTCCAGTCAGTTCAAAGACTCTTCATCCTTCTCCCCAAAAACAGCACATACCCCAGAGCAGACTAACCATATGACAGTATTTCTAACTTTCAGAATGTGACCATTCCACAGAATAAAACCCTACCTGTGACTCTGATAATTTGCGGTCCTTGATGTACTTGAAGCAGACAGCAAATACAGATTTGAAGTATGAACACAACACAATGGTTAAGTTTGGAACAGAAACTGAAACAGAAAATCCCACTTAGAATTTCTAAAGCAAATGTTAAGAAATTCAGAAATTCAAAATATGAAAAAAAGGTCAAGCAGCTTAGATGATGTACTCACAGCCCGTCACAGTGTTCCCATTCACCAGCAGTTGCCACTCTGATTCCAAACACTATAATGTTTATCTAGATGTATAATGAGAAATAACTGAGGAATGTGAATGAACAGCATTGCTTTAAACGTGGTCCAAAGTATTTAATGTGTTATCACTGTAACTGCTAATGCTGATGATTGTACTGAGAAGTACCACATGTTCAGTGAATAGTTTTGATGATTGGTAAGGGTGTTTTTATCACTGTTATTACATTGTTTTTCCTACTAATATGTCAGTTGTTTGGTAAATCTTCAACAGGTGTTGTCTTTTGTTACTAGCACTGAAACATATTTCCAGCTTTGTCAAGAGTCTTTGTTATTTGCTTTGCAGCACCCCAGTTTGTGATGGATGATTCTATGAATTATGGCTCTACAAAAGTATTGTTTCATGTATTCATTTCTCCATGTTAAAAGAATACAATTCTTTCAATGTATTATGGAAAGGTGTGCAGTCAGGCTGGGGTTGCATTGTATAAATGATAACAGCCTCATTTTGCTCCCACTGAAGAGCAAAGGAGAGTTGAAGGAGTGCCTTGAAGGGGTTGTGAAGTTTTTTACCACATCTATATCACTCTCCTTTTCTCTGTATTAGCATAACAGAGAGGTGTTCATTTGACCCCTATAAGGATAGCCCAGAGAATGACTGCATGAGTACAGAATTTTTGAGGGTTGTGTCTGGTGTTTTTCCTCAGAGCAATTTTGCATTTTGCTCATTCATTACAATCAAATACGATGGTGATAACTTTTTCCAGTTCCTCTAGATTTAATTAAGCAGAGTAATATAATCTCATGAGAGGATTAATTTTTCCACATGCTGTTATAAATATTTGGAATCTCAGTGGTGTTCTGTGTGACACCTTTTCTTTCCCCACCAGGCAGAGGTGGATTTGAGTGCCAAAGATGAACATGCCAGAAAATCTCCTGGATCTGTCATACTCCCAAAACGTTAGAGTGGCAAGAGATGTGTAAGCCCTGGAGGTTCAGTTAGACTTTAAACTCCGAATTTGTAGCTTAAGGGGTCCTTCAGGAAGTCCCCCTTCCTTCCTCTGAGCTTACAAAGAGACCCAATGCCCCTGAAAGTAATGTAAAATAGGTCCTCAGGGAAATCACCTTTGATGGTACTTGGTAGCATGCCAGTTGCAGTAGTGTTCAGTGGAACTGCATCAATGTCCTCTCTTCAGGAACTGAGATGTGTCTGTGATCCAGAAAACTTAATGCTACCTATGTACAAAAGCATCATATTGAAGCTTTTTTATAACAGAAAGTGATGGAGGGTTATTCCAGCTCTAAATTCTGGTACTTCTCTGTCCCTGGGAAACACTGCGAATTTCCTACACTATTGCCATGACAGTCATGACAGATAATGTTCTTGTTTCTTATGAAGCTGATGCTTAACTTACTGTGGTGCTTTTAAAGATAAGTGAGTAACAAGTCTTTGCCCTGTAGTTATTCTTCTTTTCCTTCATGGAGCTTTCTCCTTTCCTTCACAGTTTGTCAAGGGACAAATAACAAGCTGACCCAACTGGGACATGTGGAAGACCATTTCACCAGCCTGCAGAGGATGTACAACAATTGTGAGGTGGTACTCAGCAACCTGGAGATTACATATGTGGAGCACAATCGTGACCTCTCTTTTCTGAAGGTTAGTGTTCATGGCCAATGGGGCCTTCTCTGCTACAACAAATCCTTAAAGTGCAGAGGATGAGCTGCTCATAAAATTCTGTGGTGATACAAAAAAAATAGCTAGTTAATGTCAGAGGAGTTGCAGCCTACAGTCGAAGCATACCTGTTGGTTGCAGAATGCACTCAGTCCCGCTATACAAATCAGGTACTTTAGAAATAGCTTTTCAAGCACTTGCCAGCCTGTGCTGGGTGCCGTGCAGATGTGTTTCTTCTTATGTTTAATTAGAATTGCATCCTTACCTGTTACCACACTTCTCAAAGAGCAAAAGTCTTTGTGGTGCTGTTAAGCAAAACAAAGCACAAAGTGAGTGGAAAATTTTGAAGTGTGGAGGCCTTTTCCCTGCCCTCCAAACTGTGATCCCTTCCCCTGCCATGGTGGTGAGTGCCTCTCCAGCCTGAAGTGCTCACACCCTCAGCAGGCAGGCAAGTCCTGTGCAATAACTTCCCACATGGATTCTTGAAGAGATCTTCAAGATAATCCCCTGTGATTGGCACATGGGCTACTCCCATCGCAACATTTGTTTTGTGCACAAGTTCATGGGCAAATTAAGGCAAGCTGAGGAGGGAGTGAACAGGAGGATGGATGATAAATTGCAGCCATGGAATGGGGAGAAGCCGTGGCTGACACGGAGACCTCCAGGTTCTCCACAAGCACGTAACAAGCAAGATCAAAATATCAAAAAATGGTTTGAACATATGGGTTAGAAATATTGCCATTCTTCTTTCCCAAACAAAACCTGATCGCAGAACTCAGGGTTCCAAGGAATGTAACAAGTCTCATGAAAATTTACTGGTAGTCTTCACAGAAAAAGAAAATATCTTAAGTAGTAGCCTGAAGTATTTTCACTTGTGGTGATTTTTGAAAGGGACAGAAAGCATACATTTCACAGTGCAAGACAGGAATTAACCCTGAAGGAATAGTACCTCACTTGTCTTTTTGTCCTGTAAAGACATATACTGTTTAAAAAGAAGGTTGTCTAGTCTTCCCCTCTGATGAATAAGGGAAGGGACATAGAAGAGACAGTGTAAGAGCCTGAATCAGGTCGTAGTTGTGTGCTGTCAGTTGTTGAAGTCCAGGCAAGTATTTATGGGAAGCATCACAATTAGTTGCCATTCATGCATTCTTGTCCTTTTCTACTGCATCCTCTAGTCAGCTCCACTTACCCTTACTTGGGAACAGAATAGGGGTATGCTGAACCTTTGGAATGACCCCTGGTAGTTGCTGAAATAGTGAGTTTATACATGCTTAATCACCAAGGTTTTTCACATAGTCCCTTTTTCTTCTTAGATTTATTTATTTTTAATGAGATTAAATGGTCTGTCATTTCTTAAAATTGAAAGATGGTGGATTGGAGAAGTGGAAGGAGAAAAGCAGTTATTGAAGAGTACTATAGATTAAGCACCTTGTTTCTTCTGTTGTTCTCTCAGACAATACAGGAGGTTGCAGGCTACGTGCTCATCGCACTTAACATGGTGGATGTCATTCCCCTTGAAAACCTCCAGATCATCCGAGGCAATGTGCTGTATGACAACTCTTACGCCCTGGCAGTTTTATCCAACTACCACATGAATAAAACCCAGGGACTCCGACAGCTGCCAATGAAGCGACTTTCAGGTGAGACATGGGCATGAGGTGGAGGTACCTCTAAAGCAAACTTCAGCTGTCAGCTTATTGGTGTCAAGATCTAATGGAGATTTCCTCTCAGAGTCATATGCCATCAAACCCCACTTTAAAAGCAAGGATCTGAATGTAGTTTTCTAATCATTTTCCTGCTAGCCAGTCTTCTGCAAAAGACAAAGAAAATTTATCAAGATTCATCTTTGTTCCCGAAACTGGCAAAGAAGCATCCATTTGTTATTCTGTATTAATTGATTCCAGTGCATGCACTTCAATATTTTCTGTTACATCCCTGTGGGATCTGGTAATACGTGTGTCTCACATGGTCTCTGCCTGTGCACACCAGCAGTCCTACTCTGCTGAGCACTGTGGGCCCTTGAGGTGTCACCAGGCAGAAAACTACACATAGTGGCATCTTTGTGGCATCCGAGAAAGCTGATTCTCTAGAACCTGTCGGTCTGTTCCTGTTGTTAGTTACACCATCAGCATGCTGATGCCCTGCAGATTGTTCCTTTTGTCAGTATCATGTGACTGAGGTGGAGAAGGATGTCATTTATTTCTCTTTCTTTAGATCAGAGATATTTTGAGGATGCTCTGGGGCAAATTAGGGATGATTTGCTTCACTTAGCAACATTTTTTTTTTGTTTCTGTAACAGAAATTCTCAATGGAGGTGTTAAAATCAGCAACAACCCCAAACTGTGCAACATGGACACTGTTCTTTGGAATGACATAATTGACACAAGCAAGAAGCCTCCCACAGTGCTTGAATTTGCGAGTAACCTGTCTTCTTGTGAGTATTAACTTACCAAAAGTGCTATGTATCCTCCTCCATTTCAGAGAGTAAAACAAAAATCCCATCACTCATGCAGTGGGTTTCTTGTCC
Source organism: Turdus rufiventris (assembly GCA_013186435.1). Taxonomy (NCBI): domain Eukaryota; kingdom Metazoa; phylum Chordata; class Aves; order Passeriformes; family Turdidae; genus Turdus; species Turdus rufiventris. The sequence goes on along the minus strand of PYHW01009363.1, from coordinate 230,535 downwards.
AACAATTTCTAATGACAGCCACCAAGACCTGTTCTAAGAGAAGTGGTTTCATTTCTGCACCACTGGCCTAAGATAGAATTTTTGTATGGTGGTTAGGTCCTTAGCTCAGCAAAGTTCTTGGGAATGTTCCTCTTGGTTTAAGACAGTACCCTGCATATGTGCTCAGCTTAGAAAGACAGCTCAGAAAAAACATGCATTTATTTGCTTTCCAGCAATCTTTGTTTACAATGTAAGGCTCTGGTTTAGAAAAACCATTTGGGGAGTTTTATGGAGTTTCTGGAAGCCTTTTTAGAGCTAAGGCCCAGGTTGAATGCTGTAAAATTCTCCTGTTTTGGGCTACACAGATTAGCCTGGCTAAAGTAATAATAAACAGGTAGATCAATCTGACACTTCAGATCAACAGGGAGATGAGGGGATATTTAAGAGTTTGCACAGCATATGCTTAGAGCAGACTCAAGCTAATCCTTCAGTCTTACAAATTTCTTGTAAAATCCCCCGTCATTTCACAGAAAGGAGGGTTTATTTTCATTTCTGAGCATTTTATTTCTGGCACTATAAATTGGCAAGAAAACATATTTTCTTTATCTTCTTCCAATTGCATAATTGCCTGAGAGCTAATAGCCAACTTCTGTGTTGACTTATTTTTCTACAGTGCCCTGGTGTAATCAAGGAGTTGCAAACTATACATGTCAGTACAGGAGTTTGGCTCTGAGCACCACAGAAATGTTAACCTTTAACTTTTCAACTTAAAAAAAAATGTTCTTTGGTCCCACACCAAATCAATCAACTCTTGGACAAGTATTGGCACTTGTTCAGCTATTTGATAGCTGACAGGGGGAAGGAAAATCACATGTTGTTAGTGGGAAGAAACACTCTAGTAGGAAATGCCTTTTAAATGTAGTGAATTCCACATTAATCTGCTAAAACAGCCTTTTATGGCTTGAATAATGATCCCATACTCTAAAATAAGTTGTTTCTCTGAGACTTTGCTTATCATTAAGAGAAAGAAGAAGAAAGAATAGCAAGGAGGGAGGAAAGTGAAAGAACCCAGCACTGAATGCTCAAGGTCAGGCAAGTCTATCCATCCTGCCCACCTCTCCATCACTTGTCCATCTGCAGCATGGTCCTACATAAGGAGTATTTTTGATAGAGGATGGGAGGAGGGCGCAAAGCAGACAAGTTAAATTACTGTGTGGTCAGAGGAGCTGGCAGCTGCCTGTGAATCCAGTTGGATTTGTTTTCTTTTTAGAACTGCCTTGTTCAGAAACACTGATTTACATGTGGCCTGTAGAGAGCAGCTGGCACATGCCTGACTTCAAGCCAGTGGTGACTTGCCATTGCATGAAAACCCCAGCCGAAGGGCCAGCCGGGCAGTAGCTGAGATTCCTGTTCCTGGGAAAAATATGTCTCTTTCATAAGCTAGCCTGGCAGGGTATTGTCGTTTCTTGCTCAAAGGTGCGGAGGTGGAGAACTGCACGTAGGAAAGCAGAGGTGAACAGAGGACAATAAATTTAGCTCTCAAATTTTTTGAGCACTGTTGTATAGGTGCTTCTTACCCTGGTTTATCAAGAAGGAAATCTCAATTCATTGTTTTCTGTTGTTCATGGTACATTGATGTTTTCTTTGTTTACAGAATATTGCACTCTCTCTTATATGTTATACTCTCCGTGTTTTAGGTCCCAAATGCCACCAGAACTGCACAGAAGACCACTGCTGGGGCCCTGGTGAACAAAACTGCCAGACATGTAAGCCTGTAGATTAGTTAAGAAATAGCTTGTGTGCTCTAACATACATACTACATTTCTGTCTACTGAAAAACTAACCATAATTATGCAGGTAGGAGGCTTCCCTGATAGTAAGAGAGCAGCAGAAACCTCCATTTACAAGTGTCTGAGGTTTCGCAACAGTCTATTTTTCCTAAAGTAAAGATTGAGGAGGAACACCATACCAATTTGTTTCAGTGTTTTGTTTTTGGTTTTGGTTTTGGTTTTTATTTGTTTTGTTTTGTTTTGTTTTTTTNTTGTTGTTTTGTTTTTTTTTTCTTTAAAAAGTGGTGAAATACACTGGGTTTTGTTTCGGGAAAATTCAGTGGAAAAGCTGCTGATCTAGACATAATGCAAATGGAAGCAGCACCCTGCATTCAGTTTTCCATTGCAAATAGTCATCTGAACCTAAGTTTTTTGTCTGCAAATTTCAAACCAAATTCGTATGACTTAGAGCTTGAGGAAAGAGAAGTACGTACCTTTCCTGTCTTCATTTAGTGTATGCTTCAGTTTTTGTCAGTTGGCTCTGCAGTTTTGCTCTAGGAGTGGACAGTGGCTGCGCTTACAAAGCCCTTCTTGGGCTGGTTCCTGCAGCTGAGGCTGCACAGCTGTCCCAGGACCTTGTGAAACCTCAGGTCTCAGCCCTGCAAGCTTCCAGCATTTACAAACCCTCGCTGGAATCAGGAGGTTGACGAGTGCATAAAACTAAATCTTTTGCAGGCTCTTGCTCATCTCTCCAGGCATTTTGAGAGTCCAGCCAAGTGAAAATGTATCCCACATTTCCATATGTGGGAAAGTATGGGGGGTATGTCTCTTTCTCCTGGAAATTAATGTGGGATACTCTATAGGAAGTAAAAATGTTTGATGTAATATATGTTTCCAGCAGGAAACTCTAGTCAATAGTTATCAAAGTGATGAGGTGCTTTATTCCCCTGCTAATTCTTATGAAAAAAATTTATGAAAATGCTGTTCATGTAGAGCAATGTGCCATTTATTCCTCTGTTTCTAGTTGAGTGGAGGAGTTGGTATCAGAGCAGCTAATGCATACTGTGGAAATAATCCACTTCCTTGAAAATATACTACCTTGCTTACATGTCTACAAGAAAATATAAAATAATACAGTTTGGATACAGAATTGTGTAATGGAAAAAGAACATATGATTTTTAAAAATCACTGTTATATTCTCTGTAGCTGGCTATTTTTGGAAAAAATTTGCTGTTAATTAACCATAGCTTTCAGACTTACAGGAATTCCTGATAATATTGTAACTCATTTGTGCCAGCTGTGAAGTTGATAATAGTTAGCACAGTGCACAGCTGAAATGCTGCTGTATGAAGCAGAGTAGCCATCAGGTTCTTCTGGCACCTTATGCCAGGCTCCATGGATCTGTAATTTTTTTTTTTACTTATTAGAGACCAAACAATCCTATTTCGGGTCTCTGTTGCAAAAGCATGCTAGCCATTCATTTGTGGGGTTTTAAAAAATTGTTATGATTATCCTTTTCTATGATTTGATATTCAAATAGAGAAGCTTTCCCAATTCTCAACAAAAAGTTGCATGTAATTTTTGCTTCCCTGAAAGAAGCTGGACCAGGGCCAGTTCTTCCTTTGGGTTGTTGCACTGGTGCAAACCCTGAGGGAGCTGTGTAATGAAGATAAGATTTGGCCAAAAATTTGAACATTAAAGAAAAATAATTCAATGTGCATATAAAATCTGCTTGCTGAGCGAGTCTCCCCTATCTCTGCAAATTTTGGAAATATTTTAGTGCATTAAAGGGACATTTTACAGCACCACACCAACAATGTACAGTTTCCAGTTATAGTACAGAGTCCTGGCAATTATGTCACATGGTTTTTCCCAAAGTTAGGGCCAATAATCATAAATTTTCTCTGTGAAATAGAGACAGATTCTACCCTATTGCCCACCTATAAGATGCAATGTCTCTGTCACAGAGTTTTACTTGGTCTAGGCATTGATGCAACAGGGTTGTTCTTTCTAAGCAGGACATATTTCCTGGCTGGGATCAGGGTTCTTAGCACCTCATAAGAGCCAAGATAATTACAGGCTGAACATGAGCCCTTCTACCACCACCCACACTCACTCTCACCCCTCCCAAACTTTGGCCTTAAATGAGGACATAATGTCCCATGAGGAAAATCTAGCGCAGAACCTGCACCAGACCCTTACTCTGTATTTCTTGATCTTATTGCAGCAAGTACAGTAATTTCATGACTATAAGGCGCACCCTTTTGACTAAAATTTTCCCCCGCACCCGGAAGTGTGCCTTATAGTCTGGTGCGCCTTATCTGATGGTCAAAGTTTGGGAAATTTGCCTACCCAGAAGTGAGAGCTGTGAGCCACGGGGGGAGCCGGCAAGGCCAGGGCAGCCAGGTGGAGGTGGGACGGAGCCCCAGCAGGCATGTCCCAATCCTATGGAGGGGGGGAGGAGCCCTGGCAGGCTTGCCCCGGCCCTGGGGAGGGGGGGAGGAACCCCAGCAGGCTTGCCCTGGCCCGAGGAGGGGGGCAAGAGTCCCAGCAGGCTTGTCCCGGCCCCATAGAGAGGGGGAAGAGTCCCGGCAGGCTTGCCCCGGCCCCTTGGAGGGGGAATGGAGGGGTGGTGGCCACAGCCCAGCCTTGTGGAGGTAGCACGGAGCCGTGGCAGGCATGCCCTGACCCCACCGGGTACAGGCAGGCCTAGGGGCCCGCAGCGTCCCACCTCCTGGGTCCGGGCAGGCCCGGGGGCCAGTGGCTGCTAGGTGGGGGCGCGGCCTCAGCCAGCAACCTTGTGGGAGGAGCTGGGGGCAGAGCCTCTCTGCAAAAAAAAATAGTGCGCCCTATGGACCGGGGCGCCTTATCTGATCTACAATGTTGCAAATTTTGCAATTCCAGGGGGGTGCGCCTTATAGTCAGGTGCGCCTTATGGTCGTGAAATTACTGTACAGCTGATGTTTTTCATTTTTTTCTTGTGTTTTCCAGTAACAAAAGTAATCTGTGCTCAGCAGTGCTCTGGTCGGTGCAGGGGAAAGGTGCCCAGCGACTGCTGCCACAACCAGTGTGCTGCAGGATGCACTGGTCCTCGGGAGAGTGACTGCCTGGTAATGATGCTTCACCACCACCATAAAGGCTTCAATCCCTGACACTGCAAGCAAGGCTTTCAGCTGCATGTCCTCTAGCCTTCTTCTGCCCCAGAAGGCCTCCTGAGAGATGCTGGAGAGTGCTCCAGGGCTTCCTTGCAAGGGTGGTTGTTGGGAGGGAAGATGACATGAACTTCACAACACCCTTAGCTGGTCTTTACTGACTCTGCCCATGGACCTTCCTAGTGTGTTCCAAGCCAGTGTTAGTGCCTTTGACTGCCTAGTGACAGTGATGCAGAACATCTAAGTGTTTGCTGTAGGCAATTTCCCCACATGAGCAGGTCCATTGGCCCACAGCTGCCCCCACGGTGCAGCAGTTTTCCAGGCCAGCACAGCTTTGCCTTGTACTACTTAGCACTAGTTAATAATCTTGGTTTGCTAAAGCAAGAGCTTGTACGGGAAATAAGAAGTGATGATGGATCTTAATTTTTTTTGCATTTCACCGAACTTCACATATGAAATCCAGGTTTCCCTTTCTGCTTTTGACTTGCGACAAAAGCACTGTGTTTGGGGACCCTGTGGCAGTGAAGAGAGAAGAAACAAATGGGGCTTCTTTAGGGAATAAAGGTCCCATTGCTTTTCCACCAGAGTTTCAAGTGTTTGGTTCATGCTGTGGTTTTAACACTTCCCCATGTTTGCACTGCACTTCATTCGGAATTAAATGACAACTCAGTAATCACCATAGAATTCGTCCAACCTGGATTTTATTGCTGTTATCCCTATTCCTGATTCCTGTTTAAGATGGCTATGATCCCCTTACTGGCTCACAGAGAAGACAGTTACTGTCTCTCATCTGGAAATCCAGGGGAGAAGAAAGGGAAAAAGAGAGTCATGATTATGTTAATGCAGATTTAGATTGGAAGAACCAACTTGCCCTTCATAAATGCCTGCTAAATTGTTCATTACCTGCAGCCAACTATAATGGCTTGAGTTTAATATTTAGCCAGAAAGTCAGTAATTGGCAGGAAAGGACTTGATTTGATTGAGGTTATTAAAAACTGGCCAAGAAAAGTACACTTTGTCTTGATCTGGTTGCTGCTTGTAGGGAAAATTTTTCTAAGGCATGCAGATTTGCTCTTGTTCCCACGTGAATCCCAGCAGCTTTCCACCAGAGTGCCAAGGTTTCTTGTTCAGAAACAGAAAAGCTCATGGTTTCTTTTTAAGAAAATACTATACTCCATTGCCCCGCCTGAAGCAACCTTTCAGCTTCAAAGCCTGAGGGACCATCCTCTTGGATGGTAGCTGCTTGGGGTTTCCATTAGAGCTAAGCAGGAAGCAGATGAGGTTATCAGAGTGTTTTGAAGACCTGATGTAAAACCACTGTCACTTTTTAAGGAGAAGGCAGTTTAACGGGTGCCCTTGTTCAATGACAGGCATGCCGCAAGTTTCGGGATGATGCTACGTGCAAGGATACGTGTCCCCCATTGGTCCTGTATAACCCCACCACTTACCAGATGGATGTGAACCCTGAAGGAAAATACAGCTTCGGAGCTACTTGTGTGAAGGAATGTCCACGTAAGTTCATTTCAGGTTGCAGCCTCAGAGGAGGTGGGGATTTGGAGAAAAGGGGGAAGGATCCCATGTCATCCCCATGTGTTGTGGTCAGGTAAAAGAGCATTTGTTCTCTTCAGCTTCTGTGGGAACTGAGAACAGGTGACAAAGTGAGCCTCTTCAAACAGTCTGTATCCATCATCTTGCCTGATTTTTAATCTTTGCATTTTGACTTCTGAAAATTTTTCTCTTGGTGAAGAGAAAGGCATCTTTTAAAAAACATTAAAACAATAGCTATATGGGATCAGTGCTGTAGATTACCAAAGTATTATCAACTCTTAACTGGTTCTTAATTAGGACTGTTAAAAAGTAATTTATTTTAACACTCTGTCTCAAGGCCTGTGATCGTTGTTTTCTCTACAGATACTTGCTTTTCCTTTCTTGCAGTTCCATTTCTGCATTTTTTAATCTGTCAAGATTTGAATGTTGTTTTATACTTCTGTGACCATTTTCCTTCCTTTAAAATGGCGATAGCACTGTATGTTCATCTACCTTCAGATCTACCTTCAGATTATGTTTGTGATGTTCATAGTTAATGCCTACTCTTTTCTAAGTATGCCTAAAGCTCAAACCGCCATTTTCTTACAAGTCTTGAAGTGCTTGTCAGGCCCTCAAAGCATCCCTCTTATAATTCAGTCACCTTTGTATACTTTTTTTTTCTCAGACAACTATGTGGTTACAGACCATGGCTCCTGTGTTCGCTCATGCAATGCTGATACTTACGAAGTGGAAGAAAATGGTGTTCGGAAGTGTAAAAAGTGTGATGGGCTATGCAGCAAAGGTATAAAAAGCATGGAATAAACCAGTAAGACTTTGAGATGAAAGAGAACTTACTAGGAAAAGTGCAGGGAGTTCTGATCTTAGTTAAGTGCAAATTCAATATAAATCAGATCCAGTGATAGTTAGGAGATACAACAAGTGGTTTGATCAGAAAGCATGGCTGTGGGGCATGCCCTCCAGATGGGATACACCACAAGTACAGCCGATAAATTGTGTGTTGTGTGCGTGTATATCTTGCACGTAAGCCTTCTCCTCCATTTGTCCTTGCTAGTGTCTCATCAAGGAGAATGGAAATAGGACAAAGGGAGAAGGGAATATGCCAGAGCCTGTGTGCAGAGATGCTCAGACCAGAGCTGCACAGCTGGGCAAACAGGAAGCAGTTATCCTAGCACTTTCTGAAAGGCAAAAATAGGCAAAAGATCTATGAAACTCAGAGTGGCAGGTTTGACCATAGGGGGAATTCTTTCTGAGCTTGTGCACCTCCATGTTTCTACCCTGCCACATGACTGGGCTTCACTTTTGTCCCCGCTAAGTTTTGCATCTCTCCTTTAACAGTGTGCAATGGCATTGGAATAGGTGAACTTAAAGGGATTCTCTCCATAAATGCCACAAATATCGACTCCTTCAAAAACTGTACCAAGATCAATGGGGATGTCAGCATTCTTCCAGTTGCATTTCTAGGGTGAGTTATTGACCAGCCACCAAGCCCTGAAAGCAAAGGGCTAGGGAAAACCCAGACTAAGCTGCTCTTTTCCCAATTTCTCATTCTGTTTGTTTCAGTGATGCCTTTACGAAGACCCTACCTTTGGATCCCAAGAAGCTGGATGTCTTCAAAACAGTCAAAGAAATATCAGGTTAGCAGTGAATTTAAGCTGATGGGATTTTTGACTGATACTACCAAGAACACAAATGAGGATGAAGGAAATTTTTTTAAGCACATGAAGAGAAGTGCATGCAAAGTGTTTCATGTCTCTGAGCTTAACAAGGGTCACTCAACTGAGGTGGTCAGCAGCACCTTGCCAGCATTACACCCACATAACCCATACTTGATCTTCCATCCAAGGTGTGTGGTTTGGCCAGAACATCCCTTCTGCTGAGCTGTCAGCCCTAGAGAAGAGTAAAAGCAGTGGAGATCCTTAGCCACCCAAGAAGCATGTGGTGATGCAGAGGCGTGCCACTCTAGCTAAAAAAACCCATGTGTGTTTCTATTTGTGGAAAACCTTTCAGCAGCTCCTTAAGGAAGCATGCTCAGTGGGTTGCATCATCCTTGTGGAGACACCCTCTCCAGCCTGAAGGGCTCTTCCTTGGGGTGAATGTGTCTCCATGAGCATAAAGCAGCCAGCGGAGCACTCAGCCACGGTCTTGCACCAAGTATCAATTAAAAGTAATTGTGTTCAGCCCATTATTAAATGAATGTAATATTGGGGCTGGGTCTACAGACATGGCTCCAGTTCTCCTTTTCTTTCTCTCTCACCTGTGTGGTTCCCTTCAGGGTAGCAATGACTAACTGCAGAGCTTCATAGAGCAGCCTGCAATTTTCTAAATTCTCCCTTCCCTCCCAAACACCTCAGCTGAGTGGGGAATTCTGCTTGCCTCAGAAAATCCACTACAAGTAGTTATTCGGCTCTGTTCCCACTTTTCAGTTTTCCTTTTCCCTGAGGTTGGATGAAAAATGGGACACAGGCCCATTTCTCCCACAGATCCAGAGTTTGCAGCCTATCAGCCAGGGTATCTACTGGCAAGAGCCATCATTGCCGGTGACTCGGTGTGGCAGGATATGCAGCTCATCAACATGTTCTCTTATGCTCCTAAGTCCTCGTGGTGGGCTAAGAAGTAAACTGTTTATAAAACAGGGTTTAAAAATATCTCCTTGCTCCCTAAAATGTCATGTTAGACTTTGAGATCCTTCAGATAAGCATTGGGAAAGTACAAGTGCCTTCTCCTGGTGCAGGATTTGCTATAGGAGAAGATTCTGCTGCCAGTACTAACAGTGAATTTATTTCCATTATAATCATTTTTTAATCTTCTTTTCCTCTTTCAGGATTTTTGTTGATTCAAGCCTGGCCTGAGAATGCTACTGATCTCTATGCTTTCGAAAATCTGGAGATTATACGAGGCAGAACAAAACAACAGTAAGTAAATCATATGCCACAGCCACTCTAAGAGAAACTCTGTTTTGAGCTGCTCTTGTCTGAGCACACCAAGTTTGCAAGCAGTGTGAGACTCGGGTGTCTTAAAACTGATGCAAAACAGGGCAAACCCTGCAAGGAGTAGAGTACCATCTCTGTAGCATAGATAATGTGCCCTGGGTGTAAAGACCCTCAGCTCTGTGCCATGTATGGAGGGCTGCCCTGAGCCTGCTTTCAGGACCAAGGTCTCCCTCACCATCCTGGAAGCACAGACAGGACACAAAGCGCTCTTTACAGTCTGGGGTAAGTCACAATGTGATCAGAAGCAATGTGGGACTTGAGGTAGCTGGGCAGTCAAGGATGGGAGGCTGCCAAGCAGTACAGACACCAGCAATGCTTTCAGTGCCCTCCTAGGCTTGCCCCAAGAGGAAGAATGACTTGGTGGACAAGGACAAAATAACAGCTGTTTTACCTGCAACCATTGTTCCACATCATTTACTTGTCAGACTGTGTGTGTCCTTACAGGTTTAGCTTAAAAAACCCTTGCAAAACCAGACGTGAGTATTGCAGTTGTTACATAATAGGCATGTCATGTACAAGGCATTAAGTTTAAAAGGCTGAGCAGAATCTTGCTTGAAGAAAACACAATTCACAGCAGGATGCATTTGACAACTGAAAGAAAAGCATGCTGAGTAAATCCTGCTTACTAATTACCTTTCTTGCATGTTTTTTCTATTTGTCCATATCCATTTTAGTGGCCAGTACTCCCTTGCCGTTGTTAACTTGAAAATACAGTCCCTAGGGCTGCGCTCCCTCAAGGAAATAAGTGATGGAGATGTTGCCATTATGAGGAACAAGAACCTCTGCTATGCTGACACCATGGACTGGCACAGCCTGTTTGCAACTGAGAGCCAGAAAACTAAGATTTTACAGAACAGAGATAAAAATGAATGTGGTAAGTGAATGTTGCATTAATGAAAGTGGTGAGGGAAGAGTGGGATGTTTCTTCCTTCCCACCAAAATGTGGACTTTGTGGTGTCCAGCAAATCAGGAGCTTCTTCACTACTATGAACATAGTGAAGCACGTCAGTTGAAAGACACAAGAGCTAACTCCTAACACCGCCTCTTCTGACAAGATCAAAGCTGTTGTTCAACCATACTGCTATTAACTGCAGCAGTCCCTGGGCAAAAATCGAATTATTTCTTTCTACAGAATATGAATTTGTTGTATTTTAGAAATTTGTCATAGAAATACATTAGAACAGTTTGGGTGAGAAGGGACATTTAAAGATCATGTAGGCCAACCGCCTTGCTGTGGGTAGTGATGTCTTTGACTAGACCAGGTTGCTCAGGGCCCCAGCCAATCTGACCTTGAATTTAGAGGGATAAGGCATCCACCACTTTGCTGTGCAACTCATGCCAGTGTCTCACCACCCATTGTAACTACCTCTTTATTGTATCTATAAATCTATCTACTCTTTCAGTTTAAAAGCATTTCCCCTTGTCCTGTCACTACACACCCTGTTAAAAAGTTGTTATAAGTGCCCTTGAAGTACAAAAAAGCCCCTTTGTTTCTCCAGAACTGTCTCTTCCCCAGAGTGGACATCCCCAGCTCCCTCAGACTAACTTAACTGTATTATACATCTGTTAAGCTGTCACAGGGAGATCATTCTTATTTTGAACGGCCAGAATTCACTCAATTTCAGGGTTTGGTGTTTAGAGGAGCATGATTACTCCTCTTCCACTCTACCAGAACCATTCATACCTGTTTTGGAACAGCCTGGGGAACCAGTTGGTCAAATGGAGTGAGAATGGAGAGTTTTACCCCTCTCTTGCCTTGATATTCATATCTTTTCTTGTCCCTCTTTCTCTCTCAGCTGCTGCCAAGCATGTTTGTGACCCCCTGTGCTCAGACGTGGGTTGCTGGGGCCCAGGGCCCTTCCATTGCTTCTCCTGCAGGTTTTTTGATCGTCAGAAGGAATGTGTGAAACAGTGCAACATCTTGCAAGGGTAAGGTGTCTCACGGGTGTTTTTGGTGATAGTATGGGGGTTTTGGTTTTTAAAATGTGTTGTAGCTAGAAAGAAAGCAAGAAACTGGGTCTCTGGTTGCATAGGATTTCCCCAGCTTTGCAGAGATGTGTGAACACAGTACTTAGCTAAGGTACCTCACCTTCTCCATTCAGTATTGCTTAGGAGTTTGTTCCTGACATGGTGATTGCTAAGAAAACATTCTCTTAAGCCCACAGGGAGACTATCTGGAGGCCCAAGGAGGCTAAGCCTTGGGCTTCCTTCCCATAAGAAAGAAAGGAGTTTAAAGCCCAAGCTGTGACTGTCATGTCAAGTACACTGGATGAAAGCCAGAGCCATTTAGAGTCTCTGGGAGCTCAGTCATTCCCGGAGCCAGGGCTTCACTGCTTGGTAGACTTCTTTCCTCTTATATTTGTTCAGACAAGCAGCTCACCCTTGCAGTTTGCAAAGCTGCAGTCAAAAGGGAATCAACTTTCATCCAAAAATCACTGAGAGCAGCTATTTCAGGCAAAAATTATTGCCTTAGCCTCACTCAGGACATGGAAAAAATATTGCTGCCTTGTGTGTCAATTCAACAGGTGATGTAGGTGGAAAAGGCATGTCTAGCAGCAAAATTGCAAAGCCTGACTTTTAAAGCTCCTCAGTATTAAGCAAGTACTTGTCAGGGTGCTAATGCCTCTGATGTTTGCATTTCTCTAGTGGCTTGCAGTTTAGCAGCTGTCTTTTTTTTAAAGTGAATTCCCTCTAGCAGCTCTTATAACCTGAAGGGCAGATCAGGGCAGTTTTTTGTGTCAAATTATGGGTAGATTTAGTTTAATTAATAACACCATTACCTGAAGTGGAACAGCTTTATTGCTATTAAAACCATCTGTTCCCAGCTTTCATATTTTAATGATTCATTGTGTGTTGTAGAGAGGACATGAATTTAATTATCAGTGGCTTGCTGTTTAACTTTCCTAATCATTATTTGTAGCCTTGGAATCACTTGAACTGTTTTTGCTGATCTCTTTGCATCACTACCATTTGAAAGCCTCTAGAAATGGTTGTGAGTATTCTGTGACATTAGCTTAAGAGGGAAAGTAAACTAATTTGTAGTGTTCAGTCTGGAATGCCATGTGTTTCACTGTCAAACAAATTGCCCTTACTCTTACATCCTCCTGGTTGCACTGAGCAAGTGCTACTGGTGTAGCCAAGAGGGTCCCTCTTCCTGTCTCAGTACCATCATCTCAATCTAATGTGGAAAAGACTAGAAAAGAAGACCACCATTTATCACTTGATATTATTTCTGATGTTTAATTATTTCTCTTTTTTTGATTTTGTTTTGCAGGGAGCCGAGAGAATTTGAAAAAGACTCCAAGTGTCTCCCCTGCCATCCTGAGTGCCTGGTGCAAAACTCCACCATGTACAATGCAACCTGCACTGGACCTGTAAGAGCAGATTCATTTTAGCAAACCTGAGCCTCAGATCATGTATTAATATGTGTTTTCCATGTTCAGATAATCCTGAGGTCTAATTTTAACCCTATTTGAGGCGAAGCAGAGAATGGGGGTGGTTAGAAGTCAAGATCTTGGGGCAAGGGAACAGGACAGGAAACCTCAGGGTGCTAGTTTTATTTTCTGACATGTAATCCATAGTCACAGACATTGTAGAGCCTTTAATATTTTTTGTATTTTTACAGAAAAAAAAATACTTACTTTGGCAAATATGGCAAACATTTGAGTAACATGTAACCACTCAACTTCCAAGTTGGTGTCAACACATTAGATCAAAGTTAGATCTTAATTGCAAAAGTCCAATTCTATCTCTTTTTCCTTTTTTTGAGAACAAATCTCCCTCTTTCATCACAGCTCCACCTCTGTGTTATTTAACCAAACTCTTTAAACATCTCTTGCCACTGCCAGCAGCCTCTGAGCGTTTGACCCTTAGTCATTGTTGTGGTTTAGGAATGGTACTCCCCAACTTAGTACTCCCACTGAGATTCTCCAAACCACAAGCCATTCTCTCCCTTCTTCTCCCCTTTCCCCTGTGGCAGGCTGGAAAGGAGAATTGGAGGCATAAGAGGAGAAAACCATGGGTTGAGATAAGAACATTCTACTGGAAATAGCAATGAGATAAGAAAGGGAACAGTTACAGCGACAAGATTAATAACAGTGTACAAGAAAGGTGAAAGATTTATACATAATTGCTCAGAACTAGTATTACCCCACTGTTCCCTCTACCATGTTTGCTCAATCAGAAGGAAGCCCTTCTCCCCGGAAGAAATTCCTTCTGCCCCTGGCAATGACATGAGGGGATATAGAATAACCTCCATTCCTAGCCATGCTTCTCCTGGCTTCTGCAGAAATTGACCCTATCGTGTCAAGAACAAGGACACCCATCATTAGTTTGAAGAGTCACTGCTCAGTACCGTGAAGCATTTCCATCCTCCCTCCTAGCACATGGCCTCAAGAATTCTATTTACATTATAAACTCCTTCAGGCAGTGACCCCCTGTTCCATATTTGCCTAGCATGTAGTAATCAGTCTATTATAATGGTCCTTAGACATTAGAGTGATTAAAATAATCTTCCTATATTGTATCTTACTTTTGTCCTACTGCAACTAGCAATGTGGATCTGGTCTGCTTTTTCTACACAGTAGAATTTGACCCACAATTGCTGGTTCCCATGCTTTAAAATATTTAGGTCATTTATGGTGTTATTACAGTCTTAATAAAAACAGTTATGCCAAAAATGGCTGAAGGCAATGCCTTTAAATACAGACTTACTGTTTTTCAAAGTGGGAAAAAAATGCATGGACTCTTTAGGTTGCCATCATAATCTTACACTTCTTCTTAACAGAGGAAAGAACCTGTGCTGAGAAACCAGAAAAATAGTGATTTGATTCTAGCATTTAAGGGTGGTATCAGGAGGTCTATATACACTATTTTAAATTATATTACAGCAGATTGTGCCAGGTAGCAACCAAGCTGTCTGCTTTTCAGCTAACCCCTTATCAAGGTGTCATTAAATACTTCCTCATTTAAAGTGCAAAACACAAGTTTTCCAACCAGCCAAGGCAGAGGGAAAAAAGAAGCAACATAGTAATGCAAGAAAATATTAGTTTTAAGCAGCAGGAACTCTTTCATATGGTTGGGCCTACAAGGGCAATTACTTGCAAGAATATCAGGTAGCAAGGTAATAAAACCAGACATTGCTGAAAACTTCCAGCAGTGGAAGGCATTTAGATTTATCTTATGAATTTCCTTCTGAATAGGCTGATGTAAGGGTATTATGAACAAGTTGTTTCTCTCTGCAGGGCCCTGACAATTGCATGAAGTGTGCGCATTTTATAGATGGCCCTCACTGTGTGAAATCCTGCCCAGCAGGAGTTCTGGGTGAGAATGACACCCTCGTCTGGAAATACGCTGATGGGAATAATGTTTGCCAGCTCTGCCATCCAAACTGCACCCGGGGGTGAGTAAAACCTGGGATTGAATGGTGACCAGGAAGAAAAGATACAGAGAAACAGCTTGTCTCAGCTCTTTCTCATCTTGATGGTCCCATGTCAAACCACTGAGAAGAAGAGCTAGCAGGGAGCAAGAGAGGTCAGGAGGACACAGTTAATATTAGCAGAGTGTGACAAATTTTTTAAGTAGGAAAAGGTCAGTGGTACTTTCTTTTTATGTAGAAGGAAAGAAAAAAAAAGGTTTGTTTGATAACTTGAAAAGAGAATTTTACAGGATTCACCCACCAGTGATGGACCTTTTTTTCCCCACCTGGCTTGTTGCTGTGTCCTCTGGTTTTAAGAGGAACATCAGTGACATCTGGTGGATGCTGAGTTCCCAGGGCCCATTTTTCTCTACACCTTTCAGCCTTATGAGTGTGACTTTTTAAACAGGCAATATAGTAAATCCAATCTATACAAGCCATTTTTGTCCTCATTAGGGGACACGTTTAAACTGCAACCTGTAACAGGGTGCTAATTGATCTGTTTGACCTACATCACAAGTAATAATGGTTTCCTCTCCTGATTTCCAACTTACAAAAGACATGGGATGCACAGGAAAAGGTTTTAGGGTTTGAGAGCTGATTATTGGACTGTGATGCTTTCAGAGCAAAAAGCTAGCTCATGTTTGGTGTATTTTCCTTCACAGCCTCTGCTTTTTACCCTGTAAGTCTTTCTGATCCAAAATCTTTCCATATTATGCCTGTAATAAGTGTTGCAAGAGAGGAGTTGTAACATACTCAGACCAACCATCACATCATATATTAGCTAATTCAACAGCCTGTTCCCCTTCCTGGAAAAAAGTAGATGAAGGGTGGAATCAGCAAGTAACATATCTTTCTAGTGCTCATCGTGAAATTCAGTGCAATGGTTTTAAGACCGTAGTTTTAACAGCATGGTGGATTTGCCATGATTTACAGCAATGACCCCTGCTTTTGCTACAGTCACAGTCAAGACTTAGCAGGGCTTCCCACTGCAAACCCAAGAAGAAATTTTCTCAGTTTAAAAGGGATTGTAATAATTTTGTTCCTTATTAATGACCTCAGTAGTCCCTACTGATACAAACTGGCCACAGTGGTCTGATGCCCTCCTAATTGGCCACATGGAAATGCAGCTTTATTAGTAGAACAGTGTAATGAGTAAACACATCTGAACAATGTTGGGTTTTTTTCACTGTGCAGCCTCGGTAGTGAGATCAAACACTAGACTTGAATGCAGATTTGGAGAACATAATTTGCGAGACAGGGATGTAAAACAAGCCACACAGTGGCTCTTAATGCACAAACAAGTTCCCCAAGCAGAACTGATCAGAGAAGTCAATTCCTGCCTTGCTTTAGCAGTGGATGGGAGAGCCACAAGAGCCAGGCTGGAGATGACATTACATTAAGAAGACATTTTCGAAATGAGGATTACTCAACATATGCCTCAGTGTGTTTGGCCCTGTGTTAATATGGCAGAACATAAAAAGGAGTATCAATTTCATCTTCCACATGAAAGAGCTGGGCTGAGTTTACATCAGTTACATTGTGAACATGCTCAATAGCCCAATTCAAGTTGATGCACAAATGTGGCAGATGAAATAGGCTAAATCCCTGAAGGGCTCAGGAGAGCTAGAAGGAGGTAGCATTGCAATATTTGCTATATAGACGGGACATCTGTGGCCATGGATGAGTGGAAAGCAAGTTGTCAGGGTTGTAATATGGGAACGTGCAGTCAGGCACAGCATTGTCCCTCTGAAGGCAATCCTTCAGCAATGCCATTTCTCTTCATGCCTTTCCCTCATTTTGCAGTGGGAATGGATCTGTTCAGCAGTGGGTGGAAAACATCTGTCTCACAAAGCTTTTGCATCCTTAGAAACCACAGTCTCAGCAATTCCTGCATGACAAGAAACAACTTCATTTCTGTCCCTGTCCAATTTCACAGCTAGAGCCCACAAAATCTTATCAGCATGATTAAGTGTGCTGACTTGTGCTGACTTCTGTAGTCATGCAAGCAAGAGTTCCCAGGATCTCTCTCTGTTTTCCTTATTTGAAGAAGCTTCAAATAAAAGACTTCTCTTCCCAGCTGAGTTTGTCACTAATTTCATTTTCTTGCTTTAGGTATGTGTACTAGTTGTACATTGCTTCTTTCATAATGCCATAAAGAATCCCTTTGAGTGTCAATTTCTTTGCTGAGTCCATTTTTCAGCCTTCATTAGGAAATATATTGAAGGATGCTTTCTCCAGCTTAGCCCAAAGGACCCCTTCTCTCCCAGTTCTCCTGTATTCTCTTAGGGATTTTTAACATAAACTTCCTTTTGCCCTCCCTCTAGTACAGCTGAGAATGTATGCTATGATAAAGAAAGCAACATCTCAAAAGCCTTGAACATATAAACCCCATTTATATGGTCATCAATTAAAGACATTCACCATCTTAATTAATCTAGTCAGTGTTGAAGGATTTGATTTTCCCTTGTCAGTCTCACAGAGTACAGGAAATAAACTCAGACACAGTCACTGGGTGGAAAAGCAAGGAGGAGAAGCCACTGCTGTAGCCAATACAACTGGCTGACACATCCTGCCTCCATCCACAGCTGCTATCAACACTCTGTGTCTCACCAGTCTTCATTTTAAATGCTAAGGGATTTTGGAGGAAGACGAGAAAGAGGCCAGGGCATCTGAGAGGGAAGGCTGCAGAAGCACAGCATTCTATGCCTTTGTCACTCTTGGAAGGTTCCTTAAAAAGAAAAGACAAAGTAAAAATTTTGTAAAGTTTAAAAATATTTGAAACTTATTTTCCATTTCTTTTATGATTGTTAACTTTGTCTGTTATAGTGAGAGTGCCCTCTAAAAGACCATCAAACATAACATAATACATAACTGTATTACATCAAACTAGTAACTATGGGTCAAGGAGAAAATTGTTAAAATCTTGATTTTATTTAGGAAATCTTATTTAGGAAATAAATAGTTGTGTAGGCACTGGACAAGTAATATTTACACAGACGGGTAAAATGTGTAGTTCAGGATGAAGTAGTTTTCAGGAGCTGTAAATATAAGTAATTATCCATTAAGTAGAGAAATGTATCAAAGAATACAATTGCTGTTATATTTATCTCTTTTATCCATAAGATCTTGAGTTACTTCATAAGGTCACATTTGTCATTTTGGTTTCTCTAAGCAGAAGAAAAATTACTCAAGAATGGAAAAAGTAATTATTTAGATTCCATGAAATCTGGGTTACTTATGCAGGGTGTCATCATAAAATTCCACATTAAGAAAGATAGTTATATATAGTCGTGGAGGAATGATATTTATGGGCTTTGTTTCTTCTCTGACTTGTGAAATCAATTAGAAAACCAAGTGGGATTTGAAAACCACAAGCTGATGTCCCTATTTCTTTCCAAACACCTATTTACTTTATCCTGTGAGACTTGATATTGATGGATTTGTGTAGGAAAATTAAGGGGACTGATAAAAATCTACAGTTATCTTGCCTCTACTTTGATGTGTAAGAGAACTGGTCAGTCATTCCTCAGACTGTAGCTACAATCCCCTCAGCCTGTTTTGTTTGCTGTTAGGAAGTGCAGAGAGAACTTGGCATCTTAAAGTAGCATGGCAAACCAGAATCTTGAGGGAGAGATAATTCGAGGGACAGCAGTCACATTCTGAAATTAGGTGAGGTCTTCCAATTTCACATTCTTATCAAGAGCAGCTGCACATACTTTGTTGCAGAACACAGAAATTCATATCCAGGAGGTAGACCATGAGGTCTGGAGCCCTAGATCAGTTTTCCTGAAGAGAGAAGCCCAAGGCAAGATCTGCCTCCTATGATGATAAGCAAGCTGGTGACTGCTCTGCATGTGCAGCCTCTCTGTGCTTAATTACACAACTGACCAAACAAAGCAAGCTGTATGCTGGAAGGAAAGTTAACAAGGCTGAGGATTCAAAATCCAGGAATCGGTATGCACAGGACTTCCAGCATGTACAGGACACCAAGATGCACATTCTTGCATGGGAGCCCAGTGAACTTACAAGACCTTCCAGATGCTGGGTCTTGGAGCACTGCGTTGGCCCAGAAACAAGGCAAATACACAAGGGAAGATCCGAGTAATGAAAACAAACAAACTAACTAAAGCCCAATTAAACAAGCAGTTGCCTCACCTCTTCCTTCCCCAGACCCAGGCCAAATCACAATCTGCAACTCTACCTAGCATTTTGAAATTTTTCTGGTTCCTCCTCTCAGTGAGAGGGATTCCAGAGCAGTTTTCCTGGCATGGGCTCACTCATTACCCCCTACTTGACCTTCTCTGGAATTGTTTTGGGATGATCCATTTTCTTTAGGTCAGCACAGGGAGCGGATACCACAAACTGGACTTTACTCCTTCCTGTGCTCTGTTTTCCAGAGATGATGTCACCATCTCAGTAATGCTCTGCTTCCTCAGTAGATACCACAAAGACCACAACTCCCATGAAGAACATACATCTCATTGCCCAGCAGCACTTGGGGAATGCACTGTGCCTCTCACACTCATTAGACCATCAAATGAACTCAGCCCCTGTGTTTTAATCTGTGGGTTTTTTTTGCACTGCGCTGCCAGAATTTTGGGCATTTTAAACTCAAATGGAGGGTGACTGACTTGCTAGTATAGTTCCTGGCTCTCTGGATATCAATTGTACTGTTTACATTACCAGTAACATAAGACTTTGGATTTGAAAGGAAAAATACCATGGACACATGCCAACAAATTGTAGCCCGAGAGAGTTCTGTCAAATCCCATTTTTTGATGGAAGTTCATGTATCTGCTATCCAAGTTTTCCATTGTAACAGAAAGTCTGGAAATTGAAATCTTTACCTTATCAGGAAACAAGGATTACACGGGAGGATCTGCGATGACAAGTTTCCACATGTATTTGTGTCCCTGTAGGAGGAGAAGGCTACTTCTGTCCTCCTCCATAGTCAGCTCTGGGTTCTGCACATAGACAGGGAACCCATGAATTTTGTGTATCTATGTCCTCCCCCACTTCTACCACACACTAAAAAGTTGTTTTAAAACATTCTTTAAACTAAGTATGCAGCATAGCTGTTTCTCTAGATAAAAGATTTTGGAGCAAGGTTGTTTACTGATATTTAATGGAGTGTATAACTATTATAAATTCCTATGTTAACACTTGGACTGCTCTGAAACACAAACTTTCAAATCAGTAGTGCTCTTCTTAGTTAGAATTACAGAAGTATGTAGGCCAGAGCTACTATGTTTGTAACATTCATTTGTTTTTACAGGTGCAAAGGGCCAGGTCTTGAAGGATGTCCAAATGGGTGAGTATTTAATCTGCTACAATTAATGGCAGAGCTGAAAAGAATGTTTGTGTGTGTGTGTGTGTGTGTGTGTGTGTGTGTGTGTGCACGTGTGCGTGCGTGTTTGTGTGTGTGTGTTTGTTTACATTTCCACACTGGACACTGCAACACTGGGACTAAAGTCTTCAGCTGTTTAGAGGGAAGTAACCAATTAGACCAGGCTCAGACCTATAAAAATGATTTAAAGAACAAAGAAATACTGCTACTGGCACAAGACTTCAAAATCTTGTTCTGACCACAGTTTTTGTCAAGGTGAGATCAGGGATCTGTTACTGAAGAATAAAAGGAGGGGATGGAAAAAGAAAGGATTAAGGGCAGAGAAAGATGTGTTTAGGATAGATACAGTTTATCTGTGTTACAGGAGACTCAGAGGTGCAGAGGGTCTTTTCCAGTTCTGTGATCTGTACATCTCCAAATACTGTGTGCCCAGAAGAATGCTCATTTGTCACACTCAGACTAGATCATATATCATACTGTTTAGCTTCATGATGTGCTCGAGAGAGCGGAATTGTTTCTGGACACAAAGTCATGCTATGGCAAGATAAATTCAGCCTAAAAGTACGGTTAAAAAGTGACTGCATTTAATAGTAATCCCTGGGGCAACTTAGAAAAATGCTGGGAAGACTCTCTTAAGTACAGACCAAAAAAACAACCTTAGAAGACAGATTTTTCTTTTCAACTCAAATTTACAATTGCCCAGACTCTAATAAAGAGGCAGCAATCTGTGTGTACAGTGGGAATGGTACACAAAACCTGGCTTCAGACATTTGTATTTATAAAGAAAACAGATGATCTGACATTCACTGTGATCCTTTACAGCATGCACCGCCCCTGCCGCCCCCCCCCCCAAAAAAAAAATAATGGGAGGATGTCAGCTGCATTGCTGGTATCACAAGTGTGTATGCCTTTCTGAGAGGCCTTCTCTCCACATGCTTTGTGTGTCTGATCACTCGTGGGCTACCCACAGCTGGCACAGACAGGCATCATAGATGTGATGCTCATGTGCTTGGTGAGTTTGTTGGAGGAAAGAGAAATCCCCTTGCCTAAGCCATGAGGATCAGTTTCAATTGTGAATTTGAGGGAAGAATGAAGACTTGTGGTTTAAGTAAGCCCAGATGGAAATTAAGCACCACTTTGAACAGATTACTGGATGAGTGACTTAAAAACTCAGGTGCCCAAGAAATTTGAAATGTCAGATAAACTTATGTGGGTGTCCAGAGTCTGATCAAAACATAAGGCTTCCTGCAACCTCTGTAGGGCTTCTTTAAAATCTAGCACCTAAGAATTCTTTCCTCTTTCTGCATCCCCTCCTGTTTTGCAGCTCCAAGATCCCCTCCATCGCAGCCGGCGTTGTCGGAGGCCTCCTGTGCCTGGTGGTAGTGGGCCTGGGCATCGGCCTGTACCTGCGGAGACGCCACATCGTCAGGAAGCGCACCCTGCGCCGACTACTGCAGGAGAGGGAGGTGAGCACTGCCAGCCCCCTGCTTCCCCTGGGCCAGGGGGTATCCTCCTCCTCGTACCAGTGCATTAAAGCACCCTCCATCTGCCTTGTAGCTCAGCCATCCCCCCGGGATGGGAAACGCGCCAGCTGCCGTGCTACTCGGGAACAGAGTGGCACGCGCCCAACACCTTCTCAGTCTCAAATCTGATCCCTCTGTGTATAATTTGCAAAATATTTAAGGGATTTGGATGTCTTAGTCCTAACAAAAGTAAATGAGATAGTCAACTCAGAAAAAATGACACCTTTAGGTTGAGGTGTAATGTGTTTCCCGATCCATACTACCTTCAGCCTCAAATCATAATGCACACAAAGCCCTGAGGCTCCTGTGGCAGCTTGGGGTGCTTCTGAAAATTTTACCCCATTGCATGACTGATCCTGTGGAAAAAAAGGAGAGGAGACAAAGGAATTGAGGAAGTGTTTGTTTCTTGTCTTTGGTTTGTTTTCAGCACAAAAAGCCCACAATGCCATCAAAGTGAATGGCTCACCCTGTTGGGCATGAGCAAGGTTTCTGCACTGCTTTGTTTTTTGCATGACTTTGTGTGCATTACAGCATCACCCTCTGGATACATCCATATACAGCAAAATTCCTAATCCTGGGGGGAAGCTGCTCTTTTGTGGTTAGCCCCCTTCTCTTTCTAGTCTGATTCTTGTAAATTAACCAATTGTTTTTAACATTCTCCTAAAATCCCAGTTGCAGTTTCTTTCCATACCTGCCAGCTTTGCAGAGTCAGCTGCTAAAAAATCCTTAAAAAAATAAGAGAACATACTGCTGTATTCTGCAGTTGAGGTAGTAGAGTTCAATTTGTGCTCGGCTCCTGTTGTACCCTCTGGACTTTTCAAAATTATGATATTTCATCACAACAGAGAGGCTGCTTGTCCTCTTAAGATCAGACTGAATCTAGAAAAATATGGTTCATTTGAAGAAAAACCAAAAAGAAAAACACTAAGGAAAAAGCTGACTTATGCATCATAAAAGCCTTAAATATCTTTGGAGGGCATTATGCCTGTTTGCAATAAGGCTGACATAAAATTTTTAAAAATATATAGATAATTCAAAGCCTTTTTTTTTTGAGGAAAGAATCATTGTCAGAGTTGCAATTGCTGCTTGTACACCACTGGTACCATGGGAATTGTATCCAGTTAAACAAGAGCAGACATGAAAAGTTGCAGGTGATTCTTGCCCATTATTTTAAACATTTTAATAATTTATTCACAAGTTCAAAACAAAAATAATCTCCTTTAGCATCTGTGGTAATTACATTATTTTTCATGTC
Source organism: Turdus rufiventris (assembly GCA_013186435.1). Classification (NCBI taxonomy): domain Eukaryota; kingdom Metazoa; phylum Chordata; class Aves; order Passeriformes; family Turdidae; genus Turdus; species Turdus rufiventris. Next base: position 207,552 of record PYHW01009363.1, on the reverse strand, counting down.
ATGTTTTTCAAGTCTTTGAAGTCACAGCCTCCATTTGAGAAGAGGTATTCCTTCATTCTCCCTCAAAATGGCAGTTGCCATGCCATGCTTGATTTTTGTAGCAAGTATTTATTCCTGCAAGTCTGAACAGAGTTATCCTCCCAAAAACTTCACATGGAATCAAATATTCTTTATTTTAAAGGAAATATTTATTAAAGTATTCAACCTTCCAGACTGTGTAACCTTCTAACATCGTCTTCTCTCTGCATCAGCTTGTTGAACCACTGACACCCAGCGGGGAGGCACCAAACCAGGCTCATCTGAGAATTTTAAAAGAAACAGAGTTTAAAAAGGTCAAAGTTTTAGGCTCTGGAGCTTTTGGCACTGTTTATAAGGTAAGATCACTATGTTTCTATTCCCATTTTCATCCTACTCCCTCCTGCAGGAGCCACCCAAACAAAGCAAGAACTGGGAGCTTCGATTATTGTCTAGATTTTTTTTTAAACTCGATTTTATATCATGTATCTATCTATTGAAGGGTAGAGAGATTATTCAATCATCATTAATTTGTTAGAAATTGGACAGCAGGAGGTTTATGTAAAATGTTGCCAAAGCCATACTGCTGAACCTAGAGGACAAAGATCTTGACTTAAAAACTACCACAGTCAAATATATTCCACTGTAAATATTAAGAAGAAAAATAAATGCACTTTGATTCAGTCAGTGCAAACCCATTTTTCTGTGTCATCTGGGATCTTCTTTTTATAATTTTCAATACTTCTTTCATTAGAACTGATTCAGATGTTGTGAAAGTGTCTGCACACCTTCAGTTGTGTAGGTTCACAAGTTATTTTTTCTCTTGGTGTTTATTTATCCTCTGTGCTTCTTCATCAAGTTCCACTTTTCTGTGCTCCTCCTTTTATTCAGGATATGCGTTTCAGGCTTTTCCATTAACTGTAGGTTGCTATATTTTTTTATAAAGAAGAATCTATATTCTGAGTCAGGTTTCTAGCTACAGTTAGGAACTTCAGGGGTGCAAAAACATGTGCAACTGCACTGCTGGGGATTTCAGCAGCATGTCGTCACGGTGCCACACTGCTGACCTGCCACCCAAATGGCCTCCTGACACTATAGATACCGAGCACTGTACCAGTGGGACATAAACTCCCCTGCCACTGCACATGTATAGGACTGGTTTATTTGTACAGTATAGGTGCCCTCTGGTTTTAATGAGAAAATGATAATTATTTTCATTCCACAATTTATAAACTGGAAGTGGCAAGGTTTTGCACATGCAGTTGCTGTGATGCTCTAATTACAGTAAATTCACGAATACAAGCCACACGGAGTATAAGCCGCACTTCCAGTGCATCGACAACGTTGATGACTTTGTCAATAAAAAAGCCGCACCCGAATATTAGCTGCACTTTCGTTCGTAGTGAGAATCTGTGTTCAACTTTCACAAATTTGCCAATTAGTAACAGGATCGCAGCATAGTGGCGTTTATTGGCTCAGGGCGGGGCCAGGCAGGCTCAGCCCGCTCATGGTTGCCGACGGGGCCGGGGGGGCCCAGCTCGGCGCCACGGCTCAGCGGGGCCGCTCGGGGCCAGCCAGGCGGTGCTGCCGCTGCCGCCGCTGGGCTCACTCNGTCTGCACCACCGCGTTTGCTCACCCTGGCCGGCACTGCAGGCCCCCGGTTCTGCTGGGCTTCCCCCCACCACCGGGCCGCCCCGCCCGCCGGGCTTCCCGCTTCTGCCATGCTCCCCTGCGCAGCCGGGTTCCCCTGCACTGC
>PYHW01009363.1:168146-205643 GCA_013186435.1 Turdus rufiventris | reverse complement strand
CCTGCACTGCTGGCCCCGCCTCTGCCAGGCTTTCCCACCTCTGCTGGGGCTGGCCGGGCTCCAACTTGGCTTGGGGCTGCCGCGGGCTCTCACTTCCTTGTTGGCAGCTTTTAGAATATTGTTAATATATTAGCCGCCCCGGAATACTAGCCACACTTCCGGGTTTCCACCAAAATTTTGGTGAAAATGGYGCGGGTTGTATTCGTGAAATTACTGTAGTTAGATTTTCACCCACAGAAGTTGCTCTTCATGCATCTCTTGGGCTATTTACACAGGCATAATAATGAACATGCTTTTTCAGGAAAGTATGTTAGAGGTGACTGAAAAAAACGTACCACCCCATGAACAGGAATTTGGTAATACCCACAAGATACATTTTTTAGAATTTTTTTTTTTGTCTGCTATGTTTTTCCATTGCTCAGAATATTTGAGTCTCCTCAGAAGATGTAAAATATATATGTAATTATGATAATTAACCTGTTAGGCATGAGACTGAATAACTCTTTGTATTTCTTTCTGGTAGGGACTTTGGATCCCAGAAGGAGAGAAGGTTAAAATTCCTGTTGCTATTAAAGAGTTGAGAGAGGCTACATCACCAAAAGCCAACAAGGAAATACTTGATGTGAGTTTCCATGTTTGTTTTCTCAAGTTGTCAGTGGTCTGTGGATTTTCTTCTCTAACATCTAGAGGGGTTTCAGGATTTTTTGTGGGAAGAAATATTTTGCATCTTAAACTCAATTCTCCATCTAGAAGTTCTGCACTTTGCAGCCCAGTCTGTGAGGTGCTTTTGTTTCTCTCATGAACCCAATACAAACACGGATTTTATACTCATGGGGTAGCAGCTAAGGAGTGGTCAGGACAATATATTTACAACTAATTATTTTTTCTTTATTCTGATATCTTTATTTCAGGCCTTAAGCTGTGGCATTCATTGTCATTATGGTGATACAACTAAGCCAAATAACAACAGAGCTAATGATTTATGAATCCTAAGAATTGTCATAAGCTAGTTCCTTGATTAAATAGGATTAAATTAACTATAAATCATTAATAAAATTTTAAAATCCCAGCTGTCTGATTTCTCTGACCTAGAAGAAATTATCTCACCTTCTGAAAGAAGCTTGGGATTTTTATTTTATTGTTTGGCTATAGATCATCCCTTCAGAAAACAGGAGAGATATGGGACACTGATTTAGGAGTTCATAAATGTTTGAGTTTACAACGAGTGAGCCAGAGTCCTAAATACAAAGTTTCCTGAATCCGGAATTGATTAACATCTTAACTAGATCCAAAGCCATGAAACATGCAGCACCAAGAATATATAAATTTCTGTACAAGGAAAGTAGAATACTGAGTGAGGAGAGGAGCACTCAGAAGCTGAGTGTAGCTTCAGATTTCCCATGCTGTTGTTCAGCCTTAAGCAACAAGAGTGACTTTGTCTTTCTGTCCTGTCCCTGGTATGTCCCAAATAAACCTGTTTGTCTGGAATTGATGGTGTTGTTAATCAAGCACACAAGTCCTTCAGCCATGGGGAAAATTGGAACGTTTTAATGTTTTGGTAGGGACTGAATTTAGAAGGATTTTTTTTCTTTTTAAGTCCAGTTTTGGCTAGCAAATGACACCTCAGGGAGGAAGGTTCATCTCAGATGCCTGAAGCTGGTGAAAATTTTAACAAAAAGCCCATCCTTGTAGTGAGAGGTCTCAGGATAAATGTCTGTGAACAAACCACTACTTGTGCTACTGATGATACTAAAGCTCACTGGATTTTTCAAGTCACCCTGAATAAACAGAATTATTCCAATACATTACTCTGCTTCAATAGATTGTGTGTTATGCACCATATGATTTGATAGGCATATTGCAGCAGTGCAGAAGAATAGGTGGCCTATCTCCAAATCCATACAGGAGACAATATCCATTCTGGTTTTAGTTTAGTCAGATTCCAGTTAGACTCTTGGCCCTTCTCCAGGTTCCTACATATGTGGCCCTCATACCTGCCTGTGATCCATCCTTTTACTGGCATTCCCTGCATTGAGGAACTGGCAGAGATGGTGCTCAGCTGCCTGCCCTGAGCTCTGCTCTACATTTTGCTCTTCACAGTGATAAGGAGCATAACACACTATTCACAGAGGATGCTTTGGACTTAACTGCATTAAATTCCTAAAGGGGTGTATCCTGGAGGAAGGATTAGTCAACAAGCCTGCAGTACTTCATCCTTCCTTCACCAGGTCAAGATCACTGGACAGGGCAGTAGATGCAGGGACTGTGGGCTCATTGGTATCAAAGTGCTTTCTCTTCTAAAAGAAATTTCTGTAGCAAATCTCCACATTATCTTTTCCTTTTAATTAGGATATTTAACAAAAAGCTCTTGTTTTTCAATCCTGTTAATTTTTAGATAATTTGGCTGTGGAACTCTGTATTTCAAAACTAAATTTAAAAACAAAATTAGTGAAATAAGTCAGAGGGGTGACTCCAAAAGCACTTCTCAAAACAGATTTTTGCTACACAACCAATTTTCCAAGGTCACTGGAACCTCAAAGATAATAATGCCTAATTAAAGATGATTTGTATTACAGAATCACGCTAGGTATAGAACAAACACAGCAGCTTTAGCTCTTATAATCCAGGCAAGCTCTGGCTGACTTTATTAGGGTAGGGTTAATTCAAAGGTTGTAGTTAAATACCAAGCATACTTGGAGCAGGTCAGAGCGCACCCAAAGAGATTTCCAAGATAAACAGTTGAAACAAAGATTCGCTTTAATGTCTTGGGCTACTTAAAGGGACCCACAACCACACAATAGCTCTGTTCTGCTTTCTGCAAGGAGGGGGCGGTGACCTATTTTCCTTTGCAGTATCAAATGGAAGAGGCGGTGTCAACACTTGGACACTCTCTGAAAGCTGTGTGGCCCAAACGCCCACCCAGCTCCTGCAGCATCCCAGGTCTCAGCCCCGGGTGAGCCCTGCGAGGGCTGTGCAGCAGATGGGAAGTGAGAACAGCTCCTACTCTGCAGTCTTCCCCCCACCCTGCCCTGCCAAAATGAATACAATATGGATCTGAATCCCAGCAGGGAGCAAGGCATCCTTCATCATTACAATGACTCAGTTTGGAAGCATAGAGAAGTGAAGTTGTTTTGGTCTCTGCTTACGTCTGAGTATTGAATAACAAATTTGCAAGAACCTCTAAAAAATGATGCCACAAATATATACAAACTGAATAGCAGATTGTGTTCCTGCTTTATCTTTCCTTGAGCTAGCCCACACAATCAGTGCTATGCATGGCAGAGGGATGTTTTTCAATGGTGTGCCCACATCATGCAGTAGGTTGACAAGCTCTAACCAATTCTTGTGGAGATCCTATTTAACCTGTCTTCCTGGAGGCCATTTTCATCCTGAGGGCTCCAAAACAAGGATACCAAATGCAGAACGAGTACCTCAAAAGAAGCTGCATTACATCATGTTTTGCTTAGGTTGGCACATTAAGCAAAAACACAGAGGTCAGAAAGTATTGCTTAAGAATTGGGGTTGCTTATTTCTTGAATGTCATTGCCTTAATAACTTCGTTTAATGATAGATCTCACTAGCTATGGAGCTATGTGATATATGTGGAATGCTTGCTAGATGATGAGTGAAGTGCTATGGTATTTATTTTCTTAAGCTCTTAGAAAGAGCAGATTTGCTCTTTCCCTTACACCATTTGTGTCTTCACTATGATTTTAGGCTTTGGGTGACTGGTAGCCCGAATTGCCAAGGAATGATTAGTAGGTATTACACCAGATGCTGAATCAAGATGCTGACCTGCTCCATTCAATGAATGGAAAAATTCCCATTCACTTCCCCTTGTGTTGCTTTTCAATCAAATCATTTCCAAAATATCTAAAAGTGACATACTATAAATCAGACACAAAGTTAGTTAAAGAAACCAAACAACTGTAGTTCTAATTTTTTTCCCCAACTGGAATCCATTCTTTGAGCTGGCACTTGTCAGTGGATTTGAGTATAGATATAGATCTCAAATTTCAATCCATAAGCAGTTTTTGCACACAAAAACCAAAAGGTCAGGAATTTTTACCCCATGGCCATGTTAAGTTATGTATTTGAGCCAGTCTCTGAGGAGATCTTTCACTTCAGAGGGAATTCTTCCCACTGAAGAACAAAAGAAGAGGAGGTGTCTTGGGTGTCATAGATAGGTACCTAAAGCTACACAGGGTGTACCCACATTTGAAAAGAGTTTTTCACATATTTATGAAACTAAACCCCAAAATTCCAGTTGACTAAAGGGTCTGTAATGCTTGGGCTCCCACATTCCAAGTACTTTACTAGTATCATCATTTACATTGCTGTATGAGTCTAAAATAGCTTTGCCAGTTGGGGGCAGTATTTTCACTCTTGTCACTTAAAGACAAGCATTCAAGTTTCTAAAGCAGTGAATTGATTATTAATCTATTTGGTTTGGCATAGACTGAAGAACAACATGGTCAAGAAGAACATGGTCCCTTAAAGAATATAAGACTGTCAGTCACATTCTAAATTACAAGTTTGACTTTCTGGGTTAGTACTAACCTTGACAGGGGAGCAGAATTCTCAAAAATGCTGATTTCCAGTCAGTTTCATTAAAAGGTCTGTGGGGACAAAAGCAGTATGACACACGTTCACAAAATGTATTGGTCTTGCAGGTAGGTGTTCAAAATTATGAAATCCCATCAGCTTCCAGTTGGCATTCAATTTATTAATTCCTCCTTGGTCTGTAAGTTTTAATCTCCCAGAATTTTATGTCCAGTGTTTGCTTGGTGTACAGTAGTGAAAGACTGGCTCTTCTGTGGCATGTCAGTGATGATTCGGTATTCAAAATCTGGACATTCCACTGAATGGAAAATAGTCAATCCACAGAGTGTATTTTGTATGTGATATGAGACACAGAGTTAGCATATAGTATTTTACCAACTTCTTGGATGACTAACTTATTTTAAACTGTCTCCAAATATTCATGTCATGCCAAAGGGAGTGTTTCACATTTATTTTTTTGCCTTTCTTCTCAGGAAGCTTATGTGATGGCTAGTGTTGACAATCCTCATGTGTGTCGCTTGTTGGGAATCTGCCTCACTTCGACTGTTCAGCTCATCACACAGCTGATGCCTTACGGCTGCCTCCTGGATTACATCCGAGAGCACAAGGACAACATCGGCTCTCAGTACCTTCTCAACTGGTGTGTGCAGATTGCAAAGGTAAGCACACCAGAACTCCAGATCAGCTAAAATTCTGATGTGATGTGTTTATTTAGTTACCAGTCTCTGCAAATCTTTCTGTTTCACCAGCTGGATCCTAGGTACCTTATACATGGCAGTAAGCAGTGACTCTTAACAATCTACTATTTTTATGTTGATGAGCAAACCTTAACTATTCTTCAAAATGCTTCTAGTCCGCATAATATTTAATATTATCACCTAGACATTTATGTCCAAACCAAACACCCTGTATTGAAATGATAATGCAATACAAATGCGATGCAGCACAGGCAGCAGGGAAGGCAATAGAATTTGTCAATTCCCATAACAAAATGTGCTTCCATCAGTGGTTTTCTTTGGGCTATGTCACAGGACAGTGATGCTGAATATATCTTCTTGTGTGCCTTGGAGAGTTTCATGCTGAAATCTCTGAGGCCAGTGATCAAAAGTGCTGACTACTGAATACCAGCTCCATCCTTGCTCAGGCTGGCTTTCACCAAAAGGTATTCAGGCACCCCAGAGCTATTCTGTAATTCATAGGTGCTGAGCTGGGTCTGTAATCTAACTGCTGGGCCAAAAAAGACTCATTATCACACATGGTACTGTTTGCAAAGAGGAGCAAAGGAACTGCAATACAGCCTCTAACACTTAGCAGCAATATGCTGTGTTTGGATGGTGGTTAGTCATTTGCAAGCGTGGAAGAATGAAGCAAAACCATCAAAAAAATAACTGAAATTTGTCAGAGATTCATCATATGAGATGGCAGTGTCCACACAGCATGGTTGCTTTAATGCTGTTTATTTCAGAATGCTGGTCTGCAGGATAAACACACACTTAAAAATGTATAGGTCCCTTGAGGCCTTGTGTACATCCCAGGCTTGCCCAGCTGTGGTTTGCTTTCAGGAAATGTACTGAGGACCTCAGAAATGTATCCACCAAATGTCTATAGAGCACATTTTTCATCTCAGTGTGTGTATTTTATTTACATTGCACTCCACAACAAGTGAAATCTAATTTACATGTCCACTTGGGATGTGAGTTGCATTTTTTGTGACTTATTGTGACTCTTTTGCTTTCTTGTTTAGAATCAAGTTAGAATCTGTCCTGGTTTCAGTCTCTTTGGAGGATGAGCTGGAGGCCATATTTCCCTCCTCCTCCTTCTTCTCCTTGTTAATTTTTAAGGTGCAAAATGTATCCCCAAACAGGTCCTGGGGGCATTGCTTTTCCCAAAGGCTGCCATTCACAATTGTTTGCTTTTCTTTGATTTTTTCATGGTTCAACATTTGCCCATAGCAATTTCTACCCTTGCCAGCGATGCCTGACCTTCAACATACTCTTTTGTACTCCTCCTCACTGAGGTTTTCCTCTAAGCACTCATAAATCTTATGTACAGCTTTTTCCCACCAACGTCTCTGGTACTACACTGATAAAGTTATGCCAGATTTTTGAACATTCTCTGACTCTTTAAAAATTTACTTATGAGTGGAAAAAAAATGAAGCAAACACATGTCTGGTAACTAACCAGCAGGAGGCAAGTTCCCTAGGAAGCTTATGTTACTGTTTTCACAGCTTTGAAATAAGTTTTCTTTGCATCTTTTACAAACATTTTCTTTTCCTGAGATATGGAGTTTTCTCTTCCAGGCAAGGTGTTATGACAGACCATAAAGGGTCCAAGTGCAGAAATACTGTGAAGGAACTCTTTGAACACAATGGTCTCATGCTTTGTGATGAAAAATGGATTAAACTCCAGGCCTGCACACAATTAAAAATCTGCTGAATTTTCTAAATGGGCAGTTCCACATCTTCAGTGTATGGCTATGCACGTGAACGAGTCTTCAGACATCAGCACCTTAAACAGCTTAGTGTCACACTGATATTCTGCCTTTCAGCAGCTCTGAGTCTTATTAGCCTCTGCAGCAAGTCAATTTTAGCAGGAAATTTTTTTGTCCTACTGGGGCTAGATTACAAAACTATTATTTTTTTAAAGATAGTCTGTTTTCTGTCAGCAGCTCAGAAGTTTTTGTTTCAAGAGATCTGCTTGCTAAAGATCTATTTGTGTGATTCAGTGCACACTCGTAGTGGCACTGTGCCAGTTTGTTTGGGTGGTTTGTTTTGGCAACATTAGCAGTGCATGGGTAAAGTTCTGCTGATGGTGGTCCAGCTCAGAAGTGGGCTTAGAAAGCGGGTGGAGGATTGGAAGCCAATTATTTATTCCCTCTGGTCCTTTGCCATCACATCAACATGATCATTTTTGTGCTAATTTTGTAGGTTAAAAGTAATTTTTCATCAAATCTCTTCATAAAAATGCAAGTGCATAAGCTACCACCAGCAGAAATGTATGGACTGGTAATAACACTGAGTTTTGGAAAAAATATTGCAGGAAACTTGGAAATCATGAACTTTTTGATTCCATATACCAAAAGACTGAGGGAAAGGGGAATAATCTCTTTGGTCAGAAACACAGCTGTTAAATATATGCTTTAGCAGTCGAAACAGCACAATTAATTATATTCTTCCTCAAGAGGCAATCATACCAAAAAACCACATTCTATGGTGAATCCAGCTGAATTATGGGAGACACTGAAACTGGAAGAACGTGCCTTTTTCAAGGAGGACTGGAAAATGGATGCAACTCTGAGTTCAGACTTGAAATGAATTTCCTCCCCCTGCCTCCCCATTTTTACCTTTTCAGTGGACTGCTTCTTTGTGAGCAGGGAGAAGGCAGAGTACACTGCCTGTAATAAAATATGGTATGAGCAACTTTGAATGATTGTCTAAATACTTTCTGTAGGGTTGGTGTGTGTACATAATGGCAGGAGATAGTTAAACTCTGTACTGTGCTCTCCTGAAGTCACTGGCTTTGCACAAGTGCAGCCAAAAGAAGACTTTTCCCTTTATTTGTAAGTTCCATCCTGATTTTGTATTTCTTGAACTAAGTCCCAAAAGAGCCACATCTCCTACTGCTATCTACTTTACCCACTGCTGCCTCTTTTTCCTTCATCACTCCACTAGTGCCTGGACCCACAAGAAGGTTCCTGGAGGGTAACAAAAATAGTGCAAGCCCTCATCCTTGCCCTGCAGTAAACAATCACGTAAATGGAGAGTGCAGGTGGAGTAATTTACCACGTGTTTATGGAGGTGTCTGTAGTTACCACAAAGCAGCTGAGGTTTGGTGATTTGTGTGTCTGAGGGCGGAGTGCACGAGGCCATACCAACCATGTGTTACATTGCAGGGCATGAACTATCTGGAGGAACGGCGCCTGGTGCACCGTGACCTTGCTGCCAGGAATGTCCTTGTTAAGACTCCTCAACATGTGAAAATCACAGACTTTGGGCTGGCAAAGCTGCTCGGTGCAGATGAGAAGGAATATCATGCTGAGGGAGGCAAGGTAAAGCACACTGCAGAGAACTACTGTGCATTTGCTGGTGTTTATGTTTGCACGCAAGTCTCAAAGGGGGAAAAAAAGATAGTGTGTTTTTCAAAGCTCTCAGCTGCCGTCTCAGCGTGCTGCCTTTGAAGCCTTGGAAGTCCTCTGAAATCAGCCAAGGCAGCATCAGGCCAGTGGGACTACAGTGAGAGCAGAGGTAGCAGAGCAGCAATGCTCTTGAAATTCCCACCCAGGATGTCTGAAAAAATTCATCAGTGTAGCCAATACTAGTAAGACTGTGCAGTTTACAAAGAGAAAGGGAATGCTGCATATTTATAGCAGAAGAAAGACCTGTCGGACTTGGTTCAACATGCCTTCATGTTATACTGCGTGCTGATGGAGGGAATGTGTCCTGCTGACTAATTAAAGAGAAGTTGCTTGCAAATATTGGAGGCTGTAAATAGAAACCATACGAGTGTAAATCAGTCATGTAGCCTAAGATTGGATTTGTGTTCTGTTCTGATAGAAGGAAAAAAGAAATTATTTGACTGTTAAAAATATTGTGAAACAGTTTAATAAGAAATATTTCTGATATACCTAGTATTCCACACATTTCCAGGTTCTTCATAATACATGAAAATAATAAAGGGGGACTCAAAAGTTGGCTGTTTTACCATTCAGATAGTTGTGTTGGCTGTTTTTGTCTTTTTTTCCTTCTGCAACCAAATTATCGATTTACACACCACCTGGTGGTAAATATCCCTCATAAATTTTAGGCCAACCTCTTAAGGATTCTTTGTGAATTTTCCTAGGTTCCTATTAAATGGATGGCATTGGAGTCAATTTTACACCGGATTTACACTCATCAAAGTGACGTCTGGAGTTATGGTGAGTTTAAAAGCAGTTACAATTATTGCAGATGGGTTGGAAAATTTCAGGATTTGCTGGTGACTCTATACTGGCCTTTTTACTTTGTATTGTGAGAAGAACAAGAGATCAAATATATAAACACTGCACCCAAATCACCTATTCAACAAAGTAAAATCCCCATGAAATTGCATGTGAGTGAGGTGTAAGATGTTTCACAGAATATGCTTTGGTTAATGAGCCTTTCCCTGAAAAAGGGCTACAGGTAGAAGACTCTGGTCTATTTATTGCAGTTCTGTTAAAGTTTTTCTTCAGCAGCTTCACATGTAATATAATGGAGCTAGCAATAGAGGCACATAACCAGGAGGACTTAAAATCACTGGTCACACTATCAGTTAGTGTCAATCAGTGTAGCTCTGCTGAAGCCTAAAATGCTTATGCTGTCCTGGTATAATGTTGACTGGGGTAGTGGTTGGAGATAGACAACACATCCCTCTGTGATCTATGTGACAAAAGCTCTTATTGTTCTGCACCCTCCTTAAATAGGAGGTTTGAATTTATTTGGCATACACATGTGATTGGTTATGGTCTCAAGTCACTCATTTATTTGGCCAATGATACATCAGCACTATGGTTCAATGGATTGGCTGGGATTCTTTGTATTTGTTTAAATCTATTTTATCATCCCTCACTCAGGTACTTGCCTACCTCTAGGCTGGTTGAGTTTTAGGTTACAGCTTTTAGACCAGCTGCAATGTGACATCCTGGTATTGAGAGGACAATGCTAAATGGGAAGCAGTGTGATAACCTCCTTAGAGAATTTATTTTGTATTTGGTATAGCTCATAAAGCTAGCGTGAAAGAAAGCAGTAGAAAGGAACAGAAAGGAAACTTTTCAAAGCAACCTATTGCAAAATTCCTCCCCCCTCCCCCGCCATTGGCTCTTATATTCCTGGAAAATTTAATGCAGATGGTCAGATCTTATGTCCTTTTCGAAGCAGTACAGCCTCTGGTCTTATTAATCCATTTATGTATCTTGGCATCCAAAATCTTGTTTTGTATCCTAAGCTACTAGACAATCACAACAGCTACATCACAAGAGTCCATGGTATGTCAGCAAATGACGCTTAGGCAGCTGGTTTACACGTCTTTCAAAAACTGCTTTTGCTCGTCTCCAGAGAGATTGTTTTCAAACAAAAAGACAACTTCCATTTTAAAACCACTTGCTGTGTTGGAGTTGGGAAACAGTAACCTGCATTTCCTTTCTGTGGGGCTGGGAAGTGTTTGGAATGTTCAGCACTAATAAAAAAAAAAAAAAAAAGGTTGGGAAGCAAAACCTTAAAAGGAAGCAGGATAATTTCAAACTGCTATACTAATCTCTCCATAAAATCATGGCAGAAATTGCTTTCTCTGGTTGGGATTCTGGGGCAAAACAGTGCTTCCAGGGGACCCCTCTCTGCTCACCACCTCTCCACAGCCAGGCTGAGCAGCCCATCTCTTGGCAGTCTCTTTCATGATCTTCTCTTCCCACCCTGCAGGTGTGACAGTCTGGGAGCTGATGACATTTGGGTCCAAGCCATATGAAGGGATCCCTGCCAGTGAGATCTCCTCAGTCCTGGAGAAGGGCGAGCGTTTGCCACAGCCTCCCATCTGTACTATCGACGTGTACATGATCATGGTCAAATGTAAGTTCACACTTGGGGTTGTGGCTGCTCATCTCAGTTGAATAAATAACTCAGTTGCATTTTATGCTGTGTTCCTGGTAATGGCACAGAAATAGGGTTGTGTGAAAAGAGTGGTGATGCCAGAATGTGTTCCCACACCTTGAGCTTTACCTAGGAGCATGGGATATAGTTTCATGAGTCACTCATTCAACCAACTGAAGTTTTTGTTTCACCATTCATACCACTGACTGATATTGTCAATTATTTTAAACTGATATGGTCAGGCAGTATAAATTAGCATGACACCAACCACTTTGCCTGATGCCCTGTTTTTTGTATGTCAAGGAAATAAAATCAGCACTGCCTTCTTCTCCAAGCTCCCCCTCAGTTCAGTAACGTGCTTTCTACTGCAAGCACGTGGATTATTGCTAAAGGAGTGTGCAGGCACCATCATAATGTCAGATACACATAAGGATTCAGAGTTCCTTTACAAATGTATTCCGCATTTTTGGCTGGTCCCTTTATGGCATGCAGCTGTTGCAGTATAGTGGCTCAAGAGCAGGGGGTTTCTGAAGCACTTTTTGGCCAGATAGATCATATCAAAGGGCTTCTGAACCTCAAACCCCACTTTCATCTACATCATCTACTAAATGTCAGATTCCTGGTTTCCTGCACATCTCTAGGCTGTGACTACCACATCCCTGCTCACTGCTATGAGGATGTGATAAGCAGCCCACTAGGTGGCATTTAAGACCTTCTCACTGTAGCATCATGCACCTGTTCTTGAAACAGGAGCCACACTATCATGAGCACTTTTGGGGAATCCTAGAGCATCCATATATTGCTGTGGTGGGACAAGCACCACACAAGTTGAGCCTGATCCTGTGCTCAGCTGGGCAACAGGAACTGCATGCAGAAGTGTGCACTTAGCCTGGGAGGTGCCTACACCCCAAAACAATGTCCTATAAACGCTTCCTCAGAGATTTTGAGCCCCACTGACACTCCAGGCCCCTGTCTTTCCATAGGGTCAGAACAAATGTAGAAAGGCACCTAATTCGGTACCCGTTGCTGTTAAAACACAGCCAATGTTCAAACTTATTGCAAAATAATGACTATTTTTTAAATTTAAAATGTAGCATTTAAATACAGGCAACTTAGAGGTAAAGTCAGAAACAGTAGATGCTACTCCTGCAAGAACAGCAAACTCCCAAACATTCCATTTTTGTCTAATAACAAAGAAGCATTTCTTTTTGAATTAGTGGGGAATGATATTTCTAGCATGGTAAAAAGTCATTGGAAATGACGAGATTTTGTCTAATGTGGATGTCTTTGTCTAATGTGGATTTCAGAAGGTATATTACCACTTCATTTTCCATTAATATAGATAGGCTGTTTCTTCTGAGTTCCTCTAGACACACTAAGCTTGACCTTTATTATTTTTAATTTTAAATATAAGAGTCTCTAGATCAGTTCATCTGTTGGTTGATTACAGAAAATGTGGGTTTCCTAACTAATATCACATATAAACCCTCCAGTATCTATATTTGAAATCTCTTCTAGCATTGATCCAAACTAAGCTGTAAGGACTTACTTTTGTCAAAGTCAGTTTACTAATTAAGTACAGCTTAGTTGTAGTAATCACCTTTCAACATGTCTCCAGTGAGGATGTTTTGAATTTCAGAAGACATCTGGTACTGAGGGAGGCTTCTGCTGTAGGCTTCCCAGGACTTCATGGAGCAGTCCAGTGACTGTCAGATGGTCAAATCCTGGTACCTCTGCAGGCACTCACTGGTGTCAGTTTGCTGCCTCTCCTTCAAGAGCTTTTTCAATGCAAACTAATTGGCATTATCCCTCAAGTGGGACCTGGCTGCCAACCAGTAGGAGAGGAGACAGACTCAGCCATGAAGCTTTTCCAACCTGGGGTTTTATTTCCGTCTTCCCAAAAGTGTCAAAATCTGCATTTTAAATGCTGAAATTCACACCTGTGGCTGGTGTATTAACTTTTTATGGCGGTTCCTTAGGGGTAGCTCCTTTCTTTATTCCACACTTGGCACTGCTTTTTTGCTGTTATATTTTATTTCTAACTCTGTTTTGATCACTAAAACAATGTGCATTGCTTTTCCTGCAGGCTGGATGATTGATGCAGACAGCCGTCCCAAGTTTCGTGAGTTGATAGCTGAATTCTCAAAAATGGCCCGTGATCCTCCACGCTATCTTGTTATACAGGTACTAACCACAGTGGTGGGAAGACATCTGATGGGCGTTTCATCAGAGGCCCAAAGTAACTAGTAATGCATATGAGAACATATGCTATGGATAGCTGAAGGCCAGATTTATTGTTGCTTTCCAGGTTTAACACATTCAGCTAGAGCTAAAAACAAAATGTCAAGACTGGTCACTATTTTCTTAATACTGGTCTCAGTCTAAGACCAAAAACAGTCCATATTGAAGTCATGAGAGGAGAATAGAGTTTAATCCTCTTCAAAATGCAGTTAATTTACAGCAGCATAGACTGAGATTGCAGCCTAAGTTCCCCTAAACTCTAGATAAATTTGGTTAAACACCCAAATCTCTGTATGGGCCATTTACTTAAGCATTGGACTTGCCTTGTGTGTCCCTTTAAACTCAGAATATTCTGTGAACCTGTGAATCAAGATTTTGCATCTTGAGCCTCTTGAGGAGAGGAGAATGAGGGCTTGAAAGGAGTCTGCAAGTCTTGTCTCATACTGACTTTTTTAACAGGGAGATGATAGGATGCACCTGCCCAGCCCTACAGACTCCAAGTTTTATCGCACCCTGATGGAGGAGGAGGACATGGAAGATATTGTGGATGCGGATGAGTACCTTGTGCCACACCAGGGCTTTTTCAACAGCCCTTCAACATCTCGCACTCCTCTCCTGAGTTCATTGGTATGAAAATTTTCCACTGTGGAAACATGACATGAAATTTTAAGAGTAAACTGCTTCTCGTAATGTCTGTATTTTCTTTCTCTCTCTTTTAAGAGTGCTACCAGCAACAACTCTGCTACAACATGCATTGACAGGAACGGGGTAAGTAGAATGACCTTTAATAAAGGAGTAGCTCCTCCTATGTGGATCAGGTTCTACAAATCAAATATTGTTTTTCTCTTCTTTCATCCTAGCAGGGGCACCCTGTGCGGGAAGACAGCTTTGTTCAGAGGTATAGCTCAGACCCAACAGGTGCTTTCTTGGAGGACAGCATTGATGACAGCTTCCTACCAGCCCCAGGTATCTCTCCTGTTTTTCCATCCCATGGCCCTTAATTCACAAGCCATTTTCTTGTAAATATAATAATTTTCCTTCCTTTTCTGTAGAAATGAAGCAATTCAAATGCTTTCTGCCCTTTTGGCTCAGTAATTGGGAGTGGAAGTTTGTACACATACCATTTTCCTAGCCTTTATGTCTGCTTCTGACCTTTTCTCACTTCAGTTCCCTCATGAGCCAGATTCCCTATGTCAGCCATGTGTACCAGCTAGGCAAGGAGCTTGCATATGTGGTTATATGTTTAAAGCTTTCTACTTGAGAAAATAGCCTCTAAAAATTTGTGTTAATTTTTTTTACCATTTCAACAGTATAAAGAGCTTTATGGCTGTTTCATTGCTTTCAGAAGATAATCCACAGAAGGCAGTTCAGGGTTTCACGTGGACTTTCAGTGTAGGCGGTCAGAGAGAGAGAGCCAGTGAGCACTGAGGGAGACGGGGCTGCATAATGCAGTGATGATGCTTTGTGTCCTTAAAAAATCCCAACCAACCGTTCCAAGAATATGCCATAGCTAAAAAGGGTGAAAGGCCCTTCAAGGAATAACATTGATGTGAAATCTGGAGTCACTGTTACTGCCAGTCCTGTATTTTTTAGGCATTTTCCTCATCTCCAAATATTTTTTCCAGGGAAACAGCTTCTGGCAGCTAACCTCCCAAACTGCCATTTCAGAACACTATCTGGGACACAGCCACCCACAGCACCACTAAAATCAGCAGTAGCTATCTCACTGTCTCATGGTCCAAACTATCTTTCTGCTGGTTGGCAAACAAAATTCTTGAAGGTGAACCTTAAGGCAGCATGTTTGGTGCCCCAGAGTGGCAGTCCCTGCCTTTGGCTCTTTTCCACTCTGGGTAGTTCAGAGACATGCCATGTGCAAAGAGCAAGTGGCAGCTGGCTTGAAACTAAATGTCAAATGACAAAAATGGCTGCATTAATTTTATATCTTCCTTTTCATTCCTTCTCATTTTTATTTTCTTTTTATTCCAGAGTATGTAAACCAACTGGTGCCCAAGAAAGCATCTGCCTCAGCAGTCCAGAATCCAATCTACAACAACTTCTCTCTCACAGCAAACTCAAAGGTCCCCACAGACTCCAGCTACCAGAATTCACACAGCACAGCTGTGGACAACCCCGAGTATCTCAATACCAACCAGTCTCCCCTGGCCAAGACAGTCTTTGAGAGCTCTCCCTACTGGATCCAGGCAGGCAACCACCAAATAAACCTGGACAATCCTGACTACCAGCAGGACTTCTTACCGAAGGAAACCAAACCTAATGGTCTCCTGAAAGTTCCCGCAGCAGAAAACCCAGAGTACTTGAGGGTAGCGGCACCAAAAAGTGAATACATTGAAGCCTCAGCATGACCATAGGGAATTTCTTCTTGCAGCAAGGCAAGCTGGATAAGTGAACTGTTGGCTGCTGCAAGAGTGGACTCTGGCTTAGAGCAAATGGCAACCACAATGCATCAAAAAGCACCTCTGCTTTTCAGCATGGGGCTTTGAAACTGCAAATTCAAAGCTAGTGTCTGATGGTAGTTTGGGTCTTTTCTTGCCCATTTCCATGTAATACTGAGGTCCATAGCCTGTGCTTGAATGCATGTTGGGATGGAGCAGGATCTTCCTGGACTGAAGAAATATGGATGCATTCCTTTCATTTTCAAATAGTAGCATGGTATAAAGCCACTCTGGGATGAACTTGAGAGCTGTACACATTGTACAGTCAAATTCCTTTATACAATCTGTATTTTTATAAATGTTTCTAACAGAATTTTTGGATTTTTTACAAGATCAGATGCTTGTACTGCTCATCTGCTAAGTGTTGCTCAGATCACCAGCAGGAAAAAGAATCATGTTCCAAATCTCTGGGAACTGAAACTGTTATTCCAAACCATCAGACTTTTACAAATTGGCTCCATATACTGCCTTTTGGCCCAAAGGTGAGAAGTGCATCTGAGGGATGCATGGGCAATTCCGCCCAGGGCAGTATGGAGAGGATTGGTCTGAGGAAAACTAGTACAAGGAGCAAAATGGCACAATGCATCACCTGCTGACCACTACTGCTACAAACTGACAAGAGGAACAGGCCTCCAGGTCACCTACACATGATTATAAAGTGCTCACTAGTCTGTTTTCTGATGGTCAAACCCAAGATTTTTTTTGTTCTGATCCCTTATGCAGCTGTCAAGTTGTCAAAATGCCTTTCTTCCATAACAGAACTGTTAAAGATATTGCCGTAACTGAAAAATGAAGTGTCGGATAATGTTTAACAGATTTTGATTAAATGCCAAGGAAATGCAAAAAGGGGCAAATTGGAGCACTCACGAGACAGACTGGAAGAACTCTACTAAATTAAACTTGACTAAGGCAAGAAACACAGGTAGCTCTAGCTGAGCAGCTTTATTTCCCTTTCTAAAGGGGCTCAAAGCAGAAATAATTTTCCTTTATACATTTGGCAAAGAAAAAGGGTATTTAAGTAATACACTTCACACACTTCAAGGCAAAATACTGCCAATTGTTGTCCCATGCTGGGGCAGAGGCTCAGGATGGTTACATGTCCCTTTGGGGTTATTATCCTTGCAATACAGGAGTAGCAGTGAAAATGAATTAAGGAATGAAAGAATAATCTGGAGTGATGGCAAATATTATCTCCCTCTTCTGAAGCACAGGGTTGCCTACTGCTTCTTTGAAATAAGCAGCATCATCTTCTGGTTATTAGTGTGGTATAGGCAGGCAATGCAAGGCTGAGATGTTGGCTTGGTGATATAAATCAGTCACAGCAGCAAAGGCAGCTACTCTTTACAGTGACCTACAAAATTATTCCATCACTAGCATTTCTTATGAATGTAGGAGGAGCAAAGTGCCTAAAGTATAAATTTAGTCAGTCCTTTAGATGCATCCCACCAGCAGCTTGGCAGTGCTATTTTAATCAAACCACTAGACCAGAAAGAAAATTCTCATTTGTGGACAAAGACCCTTAACAAGTTGAATGTTGGCAACTTGCTTGAGCATAGCAAACACAGCTGACTTGGAGAGGATCTGTAGTCTTAATATAAAATAGCAAGAAACAGTCAGATTTATGCTGCTGCTGTATTTGGAATACATCATTATGTGTTTCAGTTTCACATTGCATCTGAAGGCCAGGATCAAGCAGCAAATCCTTAGAACACTTTTTACAGATTTACTGAGGAAAGGAGACCTTCCATCATGTGAAATGAGCCCTTTTTTTAAGTAACGTGCATTAGCAGTTTGTGTGTGCACAGCTCATGGACCCCACTACAGTACAGGCATGTTGGGTCAGAATCCAGAGACTGTTCTCTTTGGTAGATGTGTTTCACCATTACCAAGTCCGAGAAACAGCAGTGTGGAAGATGCAATGTTTGACTTGGATTATCAGTGGTTTGTATTTAAAACAGTAACCAAAATTGAGTTCTCACAACCAATTAGCGGAAGATTTCAATTCGCATTCCTAGGAGCAGATTTGTTGTGTTGCTCTCACAAGTGTGCAACATGTGTGCACAGGCAGTGCTGCTTTTCCCCACCCACTGTCCTGGCAGAAAGGTACATAAAACTAAAAAAAGATTTGAACAAAATTCACAGATTATTTTTCAATTTGCTGAATCTCTTATGTCTAAAAGCAGAACACTAGAAAATCACATAGTGCACATTCTCCTACAGAATCTTTCAAACACTACTGCACAAAGGAATTTACTGATTTTAATTTCTTTAATCTTTTAGCTAAAACAAGAAAGCCACTGAGAAATAGCAATGTGTATCACCAGCATTATGTAGCATGAATAGAGGTTAACAATTGCCCTTTTAAGACAATTCAGGAGGGACTCACTAGCAATTAATTGCTAGAAATAAGGAGATTCATCTAAAACTTAAGCAATCTAAGTTTAAAAGAATACGTCTCTTTGAAATATGATGTTTTTGATGAAAAAAGTATGAAAGAGGATGTAGGACCACAAACTGTTGATACAAATGTAGATTCCAGATTGGTGGGACCAACTATATATTGTGAAGTATTTCTGGTAAATAAGCATCCTGTAAACCATGATTTGTAAGTTGGCGGCTCAGTAATGATTCAAAAGCCAGCAAAAAACCCCCCAAAAAACTAGGTAGTGCCTGCAGGGACAGATACAGTGGCACTGGGAGCAGATGGGACTGTGCAGCAATTGGCTGTGGCTGGAAGCACAGGTGCTATACAGGGTGATGCTCACAAGGTAACAGACAATAGCAGCATACCAAATAATTTCCACCAGGGTAAAAAAAGAAAAAGGAAAAAAAAAAACAAACAAAAACAAACAAACAAACAAAAAACCAAAAACAAACAAACAAACAAAAACCCACAACCCACTCAGAAACTCCAAACAAACAGGCAGCAGAAATGTCCTGTCTTCCCTTTGCAGCTCACTGCACATTAAACAGCAAGGAAACCCCAGCAGATCATAGGTGCCCATACAGGAGAACATGGTTAAGCAGCATAAATCAACATCCAGAAATAACTTGAAAGGTCAGCTGGAGGTGTGGGTAGAAAAGGCTGATTTTAAAGACACAAATAAATAGGGAAATGTAGCATTCCCTACAATGCTACATTCTAAAAGCTATCAGTCCTACCACTTGACAAAGATAAAATTTCCTTTTTACTGTATTTCTTATGGAACACAAAATAAAACACAAGTTAGTTCTTAGTATCTATCATAAAGCAGTAGCTTCTACAGAACTCCTTTTGCAAGAATAATTTAGGACTTCTAAGTGTATGAAAATGTAAGTTAAATCAAGTGTCTTCATCTTACTTTAATGTCTTCCAGTGATTGTGTGCAGTGTCAGTGCACTTGATTTCATTGTAGGCCTTGGGTTGTTTTCTTCTGCTGCAGAGGGAGTTGACCTGGGAAATTTTCTTCATGTTGCAACTGATTTTGTCGAGTAAATTCATCCAGAGGCCAGGGGCTTCCTTTTGTTCCCAGCTGGCAGTCAACACTGAAGTTAGCTTTTTTAGAGAGAGTTGTTGGAGCTAGATGGTTTCTGGAATGCCTCAGGGTGATACTCCATCCCACCCAGCTCACCACAATTTGAAGCGTGCCCTAGCATTAGAAAATGTGGCTTGTTTGAAAGGAAGAGGCTTGTAAAGGGAGAGTAATGCCAGGGAAGGGCTGCAGCTGACTAGTCCATACCTGAGACAGATGTTGAGTTTGCACATGGACATCACTGAGGCCACTGGCTGTTTCTGCAGGCACGGGTGCTCCTGTCCCTGATTCCAGCTTGGTGTCAAGGGGGTTGCAGAGATTGCTTGTGCAAAAAACAATATACATGGCATTCATACTATGGGAGTATCTCTTCTCTTCCCTGAGGGACACAGTTAGGGTTACAACAATGTCACAGGACCCCAAACTTCAAGCTTGATTCAACGAGCTTGAAGAAGTCCCATCACAAGGTGCGTTGGGTGTTCTTGGTCTGTCAGCGGGTGCTCCAGGGTGCCACGAAGAAAGTTTGCATTTCCAGACAAGTGCTCATTTTTCACATTCAGGGTATGATGTCTCTGCTATTTTGACCACTGCCTCTCAAATGGGCAGTTATGGTACTCTGGCCATTGTTTCCCAATGTTTCTCTATGAGAAAACACCTGAATCAGGACAAACAATGAAAATGTACCTGTGCCCTCCTTCCTAGTGGAAACTCTATATTTGTGAAATGTCAGACTCTGTGTATAACACTTAGCAAGAGTGCTTTGTAATATTTTATCACCACTGGTTCAAATTTTTATATTGGGATCCCATTTTCTAGCTTTCTTCTTATAAGTGTTCCCTCTTTGTTCTGACATACAATTTTCAAGGATCCTTTTTAAATAATAAAGAAAATAATAGAAAAAAAAAAGTTTACACAAAAGAAAAACGTGACAACTTCAAAGTAGCTTGTCAAATGGGCTGCATTAGGACCAAAGATGTAACGTCTTGTTTCCTTGCTTTAAAGGAATAAGGTATTTATCACCACTCCCACAGCCTCTTTTTATAGAGGAGCTACAGAGCTCCACCCTTCCTTGGGGCAGTCAGACCTCCACTGAGCCAAGAGAGCTTGGCAGGGTGGTGAGGCCTGTCATAGAAAACCAAACTGAATATCAGGACTATGTATCACTTCAGGGCCAAACCCACAACCTCTACTCTTTATTGCACTTAATGCAGTATCTAAACAGAGACACAGCCAAGGAAAAAAAAAAAAAAAAAAAAAAAAAGAAGCAAATACATGATATTTTGGCTCACTGTCAGGAAGAAATATGATTATGTGAAGATGAGACATGATGAAATAACTT
Organism: Turdus rufiventris; assembly: GCA_013186435.1. Lineage (NCBI taxonomy): Eukaryota > Metazoa > Chordata > Aves > Passeriformes > Turdidae > Turdus > Turdus rufiventris. The sequence goes on along the minus strand of PYHW01009363.1, from coordinate 184,936 downwards.
TTTTATGTGAGGAAGTATGTAGGCAGGCAGACTTTAAAACAGTTACACTTTTGGCTATGTATTACTTCAATTATGCAGGGGAGTTGAAATCACAGAGCTTCCATGATATGCTTTGCTTTCTGCCATGTCTCCTGCCTGCGTCTGATGTGTGGTGTTAGGCAGATCACCACATCTATTACCATGGCCCTGAATTGCTGGTTCGTGCAACCCCTTCTTTTTGTACCGGAAGAGAAAAGTGCAGTCATAGTTGGCTGTACCACAGTTAATGGTCAAGTTAAGCCCTCAACAGCATCCAAAAATGGATTTCACAAGGGAAAAAATGGGTAACTGAAGACCTACCTGGCAAAAGTCACAGCACTTGTTGCATGGATTAAGTCAGCAGTTAGAAGGCTGAACACGTTTATCCAGGATTTGGGGCTGGTCCTTCATCAACTTTCCTGTCATCTTCTAACAGGGTACAGATGGGGCTGTCTGGATGTGCAGCAGCACAGGTCCTATGGTCTCTTTCTAACTCACTTTGAAGTAATGGATTTTTCTGATTAATAAGGTGAAAACCAGAAATCAAAAATCCCTCTAACTGGACTGGTAGAAGGTGTTCCTGTGCAGCCAATACAGTACATCATTTCCAGTCAGGCTGGAATTTATCCAGACTATTCTCCTTACCTCCCATAAGCTAGCTGGAGAGTGTGCATTTGCAACCACCATCCATATTATCCTCATTTTATTAAAGGGAATAATCAAAGTAGTTGTCTACAATGGTAGGAGGCTTGGCTCACATATCCACGTTGCTTTTTTAATCCTACATTCCTAAGAGTGTTCTCCTTGAAATTAATGGATGTTTAAATTGATTACACTGAGAGTATAAAACAAGGCTAATGTTGAGTGATTTTTGAAAATCCCTCACAATAATCAGAGATCCTATGGATCCACTGCCCATTTTAGGCTGCTTTGTATTGATGCAATCAACCGAATATAAGGTATGATGACTTGGTTTTAACAAACTGTCAAGCAATATATCCATAGATACAGATGGTACCCTCACAGCATTGTAAAGTTACTCAACTATGAAAGCACTACTTGTAAAATAAGAAACTCTTGACTTTTATATGGTTTAATGGTTTATACTGTTGATCAAACATTGTTTGTATATGAGCGATGAAAAATGAGGTGTATATTATTCTTTTTAATTGTTTTTAATTTTTGGAGGACTTTTATTGTAATATACTGTTCTATTTGGGGGGAACAAAAAGCAGTGGCTAGCTTGTAGCTTGTAGCCAGAGGAGAGCTCACAGTAAGGGTTCTTTGTTGATGGACTTAGATATTTTTTTTTTCTGGTAAAATTTGTCACCTTGGGGATTTATCCAGAGCTTAGTGAACCTAGTAACAGCACTCTTTCCTTTCTTCAAGACTCTTTGACTCTCTGCATGCATAGTGCTGGAGTTTCATAATGTGAGCAATAATACAGGCAACCCTTGTGACCGATGGAAGTGCAATATGAAAGCCCATGTGCTGCTTATCAGGGCCCTAAAAAAATCTGCTCTTTTACGTGTTAGGTTCCCACTCCACTTCCATGACAAGAGCAGAAGCAGAATGAAAACAATCCCTCAAAAGCTGATCCATGTGGCATATGAGGCCATAGTGTTAGCCATTTCCAAAGTGCCTAGCTAAGGCAAAATAAAGTCTCAACCAGAGTCACAGTGATTACTTAAATTGTTGTACTATACTAGGCAGGAAGAGAAATTCTGTTAGCAAAGCGAAGCCCCAGTGTACCCTGAGTATGGTTGTCTAATATCCAACTGGGGAAGCATGTGACAGACAAAGATTAAAGGAATTGCAGGCTCTTCAACATAACAGAGGAAAATACACTGCATTGGCATGACAGTAAAGAAGAGAGTAGCTGGAACTGTCAGTATGCATTCAGCCTGGATAGGTCCCTGGTATCACAATTAATAAACAAAATAATTTTTGTCTTTATAGATGAATTTTGTACGCAGGAAAAAAAAAGTTGTAACAGCACCTTTTTAATTTTCATCTTTCCATCCAGACCCTTCCAGTACATAGGCTGCATCATGTTTTATCAGCTCAACCTATTTTATGCAGAAATTATGTAGTCTTAATCTTCATATTACTGGTTCGCAGAAATGTCTAATGCGTATTAATGCATGATATTTTTATTTTAATAAAAGTAATTAAATGAATTTTTGCTCTTTTGGGACATTATTTCTGCCCCCCCCCCCCCACACTGGGAAATCAACTGGCTTGAGAAGATTCTAGATAAGTTAGTATTGCTCAGAAGAATAATCAGTATCAAGGAAATTGAAATATATATTGTACATCTATGCACCTCCTCTGTGAAGATCAGAAAGTAACTTGTAGATTTAAAAGTCCTTATCAGACAGGAAACTGCTGTTGTCTGTATCTGACAGAGGCAGACCAGTGCCTCTGTATTTCCCCCCAGAGAGGTGAGGGGTAATCCCCAGAGAGGGATTTAGCTGACTTGCTAAATCTCACTTTCAAAACACCAAAAGAGAGGAGCTTAAAATGAAGAATGGTATAAGTATAGAAAGGCGTGGGTGTTTGGGAAGGATGAGCATTCAGAAATTCCACTGAGTTCAGTGCAGTCAACTTCAAATAAACAGAAAATAAGAGGGTGCAAGAACAGAAGACAACCAAAAAAACACAGCTGCAATTTAACCTCCCTATCTGCTTGCACAGGATATGGCAGATTAAGATGTAGAAGATTGCTGTTAAAAGATAGGAGAGGAATACAAGTCTCGTCCACAGGCTCCATCATTATCACAGCAGCCCTAAGTAAGCCTTACCCTTTGGCACTCCTGACCACAACCCAGGAAAACAACAAAGCCAGTCTTTGGGGAACTATCTGAATGCCCAATAAGCACATCAGAACACATCAGAAATGTACCAAGGGAGCCAGTAAAAGATAATGTGCCCTGAGGAGGCCCACACCCGCAGCTGGACCACCTACCATGGCACCTGCAACAGATCCACAAGCCATCTACAGCACTGACCATGGAAAGGCTTTACCAGCACTCTTTGAGACAGTCACATTTCAGCAGTAACTCGTCACAAATGGCCTTGTTTATCCTTGTCCTAAGGCTGCTGACTGGGGCAATGTTTCTGCAGCAGCATTTGATAAGGGGTGTTAGTACCAGGCATGGGTCTAACAAGAAAGAGGGTCCTTGAAACTGCCAAAGGCAGAGGGTGGGAACAGCAGTGAAGGTGACTCAGCTGCCTTTAAAGGGGCATTATGTTTGCTGTTCAAGATTGGCTCAGTTCTTTTGCCAGCACCCACCTGCATCAGACCCATGGCAGACCCCCAGGAGGGCTGCCACTAACATGGCAGGCACAAAGGGCCATGTCCTGCCCAGGGTACTCAGCCGGGTGATTGATTTTGCTCCCCACATCATGAGGTGGCCTGCTCAGAGCCCACCTGTAAGTATAAATGGAGGAAGTAAGACCCCGATGTGAATTATTGCTGTTTATTTGAGAGAGGAGCTGGAATTGCAGAGCAGGTGATGCTTTAAATTGTTTGTTGGGAATTGAAATCTCTCTAATAAGCACCATCTGTGTGAGGTTCAACACCATAGTTCTTGTTGCAGAAATCCTTCTACGTGCAAACCTGTTTTCTTTCTGAAAGAGCAGAAGGAATGTTATTTAACATGTGTGTGTTAACCTCAGAGATTGCTTTCTTTAGTGAGTTACAGCTCTGAAACTGAACTAGCTCAGAAATAGCACAGTAACCATTGTTCATCTTTATGCTGTATTGCATGTATGTACTGTATTTTTGCACCTTTTTTCCCTTTTCTTTTTTGAAAGCACACAGACTTGTGGATTGCGCTAGAATTCACTGGACACTGTTCCTCTCATGTAGGAGCAATGATGATATAAGAGATCGATATCCTTGTCCCACAGACAGCTGTTATTTAGCAGTGTTTGTCCTGGCACTGATTTAGCAAGCCAAAGTACAGCTAGTAAGGGTTACAGCTGGTTGTGTAGATTCCCATCTAGCTCTTAGAGCCTGTTAAATCATCAAAAGCTCAGGATCTCTGTGTGAATTTGCTGGTTGTGGGTAAGAAATACAGCAATGTGTAACCTCTACTGCTGCCCATGGAGACCAGAACATGCTAGGTCAAAGCACGCCTGGCTAGGCATAAATGGCATGGGAATACAGCTCTGGCACAGCACAATGGTGGATCCTTCAGGAACAGCCCTTGCCCCTGTGGCCAGACATCCTATGGGGCACTCGTAGAACACATCTGCAGCTATTTGAGATTTCCAAATGGAAGCCAAGCTTGCAAAGCCTCTATGGGACTACTCCTATTACCCCTGCTTCAAAGAGCAACAGAAGGAAAGCAAATGGTGCCCTCTCTTGGAAGGAAGAAACTCTGTTCAGAGCACATATAGCTTTAAAACAGGTCTCCCAGCAAACCAAGCTGAAAAAATGAGCTTGCGTAGGTGATTTATATTCCAGTCCATTTGGAGTACAGGTTCATGGTACATTTAATCCAACCTACGTATGGGATACTGCCAGAAAGGCTCACTGCTCTGATAAAATGGAAAATTAATCCTTCTCTTTGGCAGCTTAGTTTTAGCAGACTTGCAAGATAATTGCATGCACCACAGAGCTGACTTCTAACATGGCAATGTACATGCAAAGGACACGACCATACTCCTTGGTGCAAGTGTACAAATGACAGCATAGTAACAAGTGTGACATCCTCCTGCCCTTAAAATTTCTTGTGCATGTTACTGTAAATAATTTTATTTCCCCAATTCTCAGTTATTGGGTTTCCTCATGTCTTTCAAGAAAAGCAATATAGTGCAGATGAATCTTGCGAAGAATCTTAAAGTAATGCAAATAGGCTGTGTCAGAACAAAGAGATCCATGTTCATGTTTGGTTTGTGATCATTATACTGCTTATCAGCAGTATTCTGGTATCAGAATCAGCAGAATTCTTCATCCAGCCTATTTGTATCTTATGGGAATGTTTCCAGCATATGTTTAACACAATGCAGAAACAAAAAAGGCTATTTTCAGTGAATGGCAGTTTTAGAAATGCCATGGTTTTGCCTAATGCAAACACTGCCTCCATCTACTTTTAAAATTGTATATTTGCCCCTGGGGCTTGCTAATGCAAGATTATTTCTAGTACCTGTTTTATTGGTTTAGAATCCAGTGGGGATCTGCCTAAAAAAATCTGGCCAGTTTTTTTAGTTTAGTTTTGCTGCTATGAATAATGATGCCAGAACAGAACTGTCAACAAGCAAGACTCTCAATTTTATTTTTGGGTGTTGGGTGCTAAGCTAACAAACCTAGCTTCCATTAGACATGAGTTGTATGAATGGTGGAAAGTAGCAAAATGTGTGCCAAACCCTGGGAACTTTAGGAGCAGAGAGCAATGGACATACCCTTCAGGCATGTGTCTGTAAGCAATACGTAACAATACAAGAGCACACACACAGTTGCCCTCCTCCCAAAAGTCAGGCTGCTTTCTCATGTCAGGCCTGATGAGGAAGACTTTGTACACCTACAAAGCCTTCCCCCACCACAGGGGAGGCAGGAGCAAGGGTCACCTTCATAGTTACTTAAGGATGCCTCCAATGGGCACTTGAAATCAACACAAAAAGGCGGGCAGGCAGCACACAATTCCTGGGAGAATCAGTGATCTATATGTAATTAAACCAAATGTGATTAGGCAACAGTTATTAGAGGTAACATTGACTCCAAATTCATCTTTGTAAGCAGCCTTGTCAGTATGCTAATTGTATTGGCTTTTTAATACTTCTCTTCAATAGAAACTGGTGCAGATCAATAGGTCACTTCTCCCAGAGGGACAGTGCTCCCTGGAAAGCTTAAAATAATTATTTAGCCAGAGATGAGACCATTGAAATACTGATAGCTGGGCTAGGTCCACCAGAGGATTTCCACCAGGCTGGTTTACAAGGGGGAAGCCAAAAGTATGAGGCAAGAGGGTGTAGGTGGAGACATTTATCCAAAGAAATCCTGAAGAGACCTTGGAGGGGGGTGACCCTGTTTGTTTTACAGTATGTGACTCATATTTAATCTTACAAAGACCCTGGGAAGTAGGAAAGCTTGTTACACACAGGTAATAAAGATAACTTTTTTTTTTTTTATCTTTAAAAAGAATGAGAGAAAGAAACACAACCTGGCCTAGGGTGGCATGGCCTAGAGGAAGGAGCAAATAGGTATTGGCAGAATTGTAAAGGGCTGTCAGGATAGAAGAAGTTCATATTTTTTAAGGATGGGAAGGTGGAGGGTTGAGCTAAGAAAAGGCATGTCAGAGACTGGTTGACTGACTTGGGAAAACAGGTATTTTCTTTAAAATAAATCTGCACCAGAATTTGGTCATGGTTGAGTGACCAAAGGCACATGGACACAAAGATCATTTTATTTCCTAAATCATTAACTAAATCCCTTTATACGTGTGGTTATTTTGTTTTGCGACAAAGATTTGAGACCTCTGGAGATGTTTGGACAGGATTGGATAGATTTGCTTCTTGGATGGTCTTTTGGAGTTGTATTACTTAGTGGAGAATTATGTAGCAAGGGTCATATGGAGCAGTGCTGCAGAAAGGGAAGTGACTGTAGGTCCTGCCTGGAAGTGAGAAGTGTGGGCTGTAGAAGGAGAGTTTGGAGGAAGTACCGACAGAAGTCAATTTCTGAGCCCATTCTTTTGACTTTAGCTGAAGTGATGGCAGCCTTTTTTACTGCTTCTTTATCAAAGGGTCGGTGCAATTAAACAAGTATTAGCTCTGTAGCTGAACCATGTACAGGTTGCAGGCTGTTTTGTGCACTGCATGTTTCTTATCAAGGTTTTGTAAGTACTTAGCACAGTGAGGTCCTCAGACTTAGATTTTGTGTGGGAAAAAAAAAATCCCAAATGTGCCTTCTGAAGGGAGATGCTGGATGGATAGTCTTTTGGTCTCACATTTCCATGCAAAAATGTTTGCACAGCAGATAGAACAAGTCACAGGCACATATATATATCCTCTTGCAGGGTGCAATTTCTATTTTGCAAGCCTAACATCTGCTTACATAGAGAAGGTATTACCTCAAGGAGTCTTTAATGGGCTCAGAGATGATATTTTTGTCCTTAATGCTGGGTTACTGTGTATTGAAGTTATCATTCAAAATGTTTATTGAAGTTATCATTCAAAATGTTTGTTCAGAAAACTTTCTTGGATGAAAGACTGCTATTCTATTAAAGTCTATTTCAAACCCAATTAATGATCATGACTCAAACGTATGCTTTCTCACACTAAGAAATAACAAAAAATTACCTAGAGGCTATCAGGAAATGAATAATTAGGTTCATCACGAACTGAATTATCCCAAGACCATGGATGCCTTCTCTTCTACGTGCTTTCATTGAGCACCTACTTTTTAGCCACTGGGTAAGACATTTTGATATATGAACCTTTGGTCTGATGACACCCAGACAGAATTTTAATAATACTGATGGAAATTTGAGGGGAATCCTTGCTCCAGCTACTCTTGAAACATTTTTGGCAGGTCACTTCTCTTCACCAAGCAGAAGAGTTAGTTCCTGAAGGGCTGCTTCAGCTCTCCAGTGAGTGTAACACAGAATGGTCTGATTGGAATCCTGATGGTTTGCAGCCACTGAGCCACAGAGCTTCATATCAGTTTATGAATTTATGGCTTGTCCTCTGTTATATGGACCATGATTTTTGTTTTGAAATACCTAATGGGGACACTCTTTATATTGAAAACATAGAGAGAGACTGCTTACCCATATGTACTGGGAAATTAGTGCTCAATAAACTAATAGTGATAATTTATAATATAATTTCAAGAAAAAGAGGGAGAACTATTTATGTGGCATTGATGCCTTCCCACAAACATCATATTGCTCTGCAATAAATATTTTAATACAGATTGGGCTAAAGAGGATTCTTAGATCTTTGCTGAGGAAATGCCTTGTTTTTTCATTTTGTAGAATGAAATTTTACATTTGATTTTTTTTCATTTTAGAAAATTCTCAGTATGCACATTGCTCTGATCCAGTACAAACTCAGTAACAACAATGGTTTGCTCTAGTGGTGGGTTTTTGTAATAGTGCTGTGAATGCTTTTTCTTATAGGGAAGGTGCTTTTTACCCTATGCACAAGCAACGCAGGCAAAGAAAGCAACATGCAGTCAAGTAACTAGCAGTGGCTTAGATGAAGTCCAATGGTTGCTGTTTGCATCTTCTCAAGGTATCCTCATGTCTCAGCTATAAACATATTCAAATATGTAAATGCCCCAAACTATATTTTCAGCAATATAAGCTGTTTCATAAACCCATTTGTATAGGTATAAAGTTTTCCCAATACTGCCGTGGTCTGATTAATGAAAAATTAATAAATTTGGGCCATCAAGATTGCTGGTAGAATAACATTAGCTAATTTTACTGAATATGAAAGTGTACTAAGTTGTGTGATGAAGGAGACTGGTGTTTGCCTTTTTCCAGATTTCAGTTCCTGATGAAGCATAGGTAGTAGATAAAGAATAACCCAATGAGTTCAATGAAGAGAAGGTTTTTTTAATTGAAACATCAGGAAGCTTGGAGAATTAGACTCAAAGCCTATTGTTGCTGCTCAGCTCTTATGTTTAAATGAGTAAGATGCACCAGTGCAGACTGTATAGTACTTGACTCTTTAAATATTGGTATTTTGTACAGGATTTCCTGGACAGAAGGTTTTGTCAAATTTGCCAGAGACAGAGATGCAGTCATTTTTTCAATTTTGCATGGTTAGGATGTATTCTATTAAGCAGATTGCCAGTGTGGGTTGCCTTTGTAGATGAGAAGAGCTGTCCCCACAGGTCTTGTTCAATAAGCATCAATCATTTCCTGGGTTGCAAGGTTATGTTTCAGTTGCTTGTGGAAGTCAAGGAGTAACTCTGATGGAGTTAGAGAGAATGAGTTTCTTTCATGTCGAGGTGCTGGTGATGTGCAGGGTAGCACTTGAACCCATTCTCCTCCTCCATCAGCCAGCACCCTCAGCAGGGCTGGTCCAGGGGGTAGAAGGCAGTATGGCAGCAGCAGGTAAAGCAGATAAACTAATTACTGAAAATCAGACAGCAAACTAAATTCCTAGCAAACCACTTCAGTGCAGCATACAAAACAAAGAAGCTGACAGAAATCCCACCTTTATAATCATCATCATGTTTAACTCAAGAAAAAAAAAAAGGAAAAATGAGAAAAAAAGAACAACAAGCTTTTCATCTTCAAAGTCCTTTACAAACATTCACTAATTAACCTTCTGTGTCTCAGCATTGCAGCTATCATGGGAAGGGCCTTAGGGGAAATGGTCGTAAAGCTTCTAAATATCCCTTTGAGATATCAACTGAACCACATATTTTTGTTGTTTTGTTCGTTTTTTTGGGTTTTTTTGGCTCTCCACTGAATACAAAACACTTCTATAAATACTTCAAATACCACTTAGTATGCTATTGAGATGCATATGTGTGTATACAACCTGTGTAAAAAGTTATGCATCATTTATGTCCCTGTGAAGTCTTTAAAGCATGACTAATGGCACATCACCCTCTCTGCTGGAGTGAACTTCTCTAGGTGGGTCTTTGAAGAGTTGCATACAAGATTAGCTCTGTAAAGTGTCCCATAGAATCTCAGTGAATTTGTTCCTGGGGTGATACAGGAAAGTAACCTCAGCATGAGCAAAGCCATGATGAGTATAAACTGGCCCTTGGGACCGTTTATCTTGTTGATACTCACTGGTAAGTCCTTCAGTCCTGCTGAGGTTACTACTCTGACTTAGATTTTTTCTGGGCATCCTTACATACTGTGGAAGCACCTTGGTGGCTCCCTTGAAGGCACAAGCCAGAGAGTGGCTCAGGAAGCCCCAAAACACAGCAGGGTTTGCTACCCTGCCACCAATAACAGCATCAATCATTTTTGCATTATATAAAAGCTGAGTTCAACTCCCTAGTTTATGATTTTTATCCAAAAGGTAAAACTGTATTTTAAATGGTATTTTTAATGTGTGTTTTAAACTACACAGTTCTGTATATATTTCCTCTTAGATGACATCAAAAATACTGTATGGCATAATATTTATCCATCAATGAAGGGTCAGAGAAAAAGACTTCTAAGTAGCTATCTCTCTTTTACAGCAAGATTTTGAATAACCAGATCACTTACAGCCCAATTCTTCAATGCACACATACACTTAGACATTTAGACAGTCTCCTAGCAGCTGGATTACCATCTGACTTCCATTGTTTTCAAAATGTAATTCTGATTCATTTATAGAAACTTTGCTTTACTCTTTTCTCATAAACCTTCTTAACTGTTTTAGAAAAGTGTTTATAAAGTTTCATTTCCCATTGAACACTGAGTAATGTCTTCATAGTAGGTGTTTCTTCCCGCACTGAATTAATCTCTTGAAACCTATGACTTTCTCATATACTTTGTTGGCTGATACTGTTGTTACTGCTTTAGAGTCACACAACTTTGCTGAAGACTATATTACATAGTTAATTTCAAATGCAGATTTTTTAAGGCTTTGTCACAATAGAGTACATGCCATGCTTATATTCTCTGAATACTCCGGTTCTTCAGTTTTTGGGTTTCTGTAGTAACCACCATGACAGAGTGACAAAATAATGATTAGCTGGCATCACTGAAAATTAAACAAGACCAGTAAGATTTGCTCTTTACTGGTCCAGTTGCAACTTGCACCAGTTTCAGCAGTATGTCAGTTAAGGGAAATTATGCAAGTGAAAAACTACAGTAATTTCATGAGTATAAGGTGCACAGGACTATAAGGTGCACTTTTTTTTTGCACCGAGGATCTGCACACAACAAAGTAACCAATTAGTAACGGAATCACACGATCGCGGGGTTTTCTGGCTCAGCTTGGGGCCGGGCGGGCTCGGCCCTTCTCGGGGCTGCCGCGGGCTCGGACCCGCTTGGGGCTGCCACCAGGGCCGGGTGGCACTGCCACTCAGGGCCAAGTGGGCTCAGCTCGGCTTGGGGCTGCTGCGGGCTCACACTTCTGGGTTGGCAAATTGCTGAACTTTGTCAGCAATTATAAGGCGCTCTGGGGTATAAGGCACACTTCTGGGTTCGGACCAAAATTTTAGTCAAAAGGGTAGCCTTATACACGTGAAATTACTGTAGATCTGTGAAGTTGCTAATGCGTAACTGGATATATCAGGAACTTTTCCTCAAGCATGATTTGCTGACAGGGCTGGAAGCAAAGCAGAGTTGTCCAAATGGGGTAAGATGTTCTTGGTTTTCTGGTGCACAAATGGTTGCAAACACACACACTAAAGTACTAATGGGCTACTACCAATGGGAATTTCCTCTTACAATTTCCTGTGGGAAGAAGAGTACATATTTTGATACAGGTGAAAGCTTTTAATCAGGCCTCCATATAAGGATGTCAGTGTTCATTATATTGATTTTCTGAAATGTTTTCATTGAAGCTTTTATCTCAGCTCCACACAAGGCAACCTTCACATCTTTTACTTCTTTGAGGCATATAGCAAACATTTGTTTCCTTCATACAAACGGTTTTCTCATCTTTCAGGGAAACTTTCAGCACCAGAAGTATACACTACATGGTGGAAGGGCATCTCCTTACCTCCTATAAACCCACACTGTTTCTTCCTTATGCAGAGCTCTGTGGGACTATAGAAACTTCTGGACTACCAGGACAGTTGTTTTCCACAGTGGATCTGTCTTGCCCAACTTACAGGCTTAGTCTGGAAGTTAGCAGCGCTGATATATGCTGGTTGCCTATCTTGGGATATTTGAGTTCCTGCTCCAAATAAACTCTTTTTAAAACTTTCAGGCCCTGAATGAGTTCATGCAAATTTTGACCATTGATTCAAAATTGCAGAGTTACTTTTTCAGACAGTTTGGTAGTATACTGAAGTTTATGTTGATTTTTCCATGTGCAACAAGGACCAAAGTACAGCAAAGTTCACTCTTTCCTTTAAGTGATGAAGCATTTTACTATCAGACATATGCTAGCACAAGATCTGTGTGTTTTCTGCTGCCTCACATGCTGTGTTTTCAGCATCTCACATTATCACCATTATGGTTTGTTCCCTGTTTCCCCCCTTCTTCCAGTATTTGAAGTGGTGGTTGAACACTTGCTTGTCCTCTGAGCTGCCATGTATTTATTCATCAGCAGCCCACACCAAAATACACACGGGGCAGAGCCGCACATTGTAAAGACAAACCACTCTGGAAGCAAATTATTTCAGAAAAAAAATCAAATCAGTGCTAATTCTGAAAAAAAAATAAAGGTCAAATAGTAGGAGATAAGGCTAGATAAGCTTCTTAAGAGCTTACTTCTTTAATCTATTGAGGACACTATCTAGGTATTTACCAATAGCTAGAAACCATACAGCATTTCCTTTTGTTTTTTTCTAAGCTCTCCATCTGTTTATATTTAAAACAGAGATGGAAGGAAAGAGAAATATTCATAGATCTGGAGAACCAATGGAATAGGTAGGGGACTGTGATGAATTTTGGAGGTAGTGATACACTGCTACTAAGAATTTGTATTTGATGAAAGTTAAATAATCTTCTGGCAACTGTTTCAGGTATGTGACATAGATAGATGGATTCAGTTTAATGATTGAAATAAAATTGTGACATCACCAACATGTTGAATCTAATCATCATGGAGAGGCCTGCTTGTTAATCCTCAGAACTAGCCCTAAAAGACCTCAGTATGTCAGTACTGAAGCTTAAAATCTTTGATTGTATTTAATATTAAAGATTTCAGCCTCTTCAGCTACCACAACAACTTTCTTTGAGCATCAAGACCAATAAATAATCAAGAAAAGATACCCAGTTTTCCAACATCTGGAATGGGAGTGGAAGCATCAATCCGCTCCTTTTTCCCATCCTGCATCATCATTTGGTTCAGCAATAACTGAAAAGGTGCAAGGAAACACTCCCGGTGAGAAGAGCACAGCCCTCCTCCCCATCCCGCCTCACTAGGATTGGGATGCTAAATCCGTACTACTCATACCAGCAACATGTCTGGTCCTCTTGTTCCACTTGATACCTCCCCTGCCTCATCACATTTCACACAGCTTAATATAACACTAAAAACCACCTTCTACCTCCACTATCATAGTTCTTAAGCAAGATGTGCCTCTCTGAGAATGTCACCCAGGCTTTTTATTTTCTCTCACTCCACTTTCACTACCTACTTGTGTTAAGAGACCAAAGAACTCTTGGCCAAGATCAAGGAGGTTTTCCTGATCAAAATAGAAGGTTGCACTGGTGGTTTCTTTTTTCTCTTTTTAGTCCTTCACATCTTTATTCCACCTGTTGTTTAGGCCATCATCTTTTTTACCTTATGGGATCCTTTAGCCTCTTCCCACCTTTCTTTCACATCCTCAGACAACCTCCTTGACTCTTCAGTTTCTCATCCCTTCTCAGTCTCTGACCTCAGTTTTGTGCTGTTTTGCATTATGATGAGGCCCTGACCAGAACCATATGTCTTCTGGGAGGCCAGATCTGACACAGCCACAAGAACCAGGCACCCTGCTGAGGAGGAAGGTCTCATAGCCAAAGCCAGTAGCTCCATCCTGTCAGTCACTGAATACTATACACTGATGTTGCCTTGTTGACTCAGGACTGCTTTGGTTGAAAGGCAATATTTTTCTATGTTTTTTGCCATGTAAAGCTGATAGATTATTTTACTTAATGAAGCACTCTGCAGCCTGATGACTGTGATTTATTCTTCTTCCCAAGTGGTTTAATTCTACATTGGTTATCCTCGATTTGTCAAAAATGAACAATAATTGGAACAGAAATCACAGAGGCTGCTTTAGATCAAATGAAGCAAGAATTCCCTATAGTCTTCAGTCTACTACAGGTTTTCTCTTTTCTGGCTGTATTCTTTTTCTCAGTGCCTGACAAAATTGCTTATTTTTGTTGAAATTTTCAGCAAAAATAAACTCAGCAGTTTGGAACAGGAATGTTGTTGTCAGAGGTAAAGAGAAGGATGGAAGGCATGTTGGAAATAACATTTCCAAATCCTCTCCTAACCTGCAGATCTATAGCTCCCCTCAACCTTGGTTCTTGAATGTGAGAGACTTAGTATCCCAGAATCTCACATCCTCCATTCTGCTAAGTGCCAAAGAAAATACTAGTAGCCTCTAGCTGTCCTTGGCTCTGGATACTGCAATGACTTTGTGTTCTAATTCAACCACCAACCTTCACCTTTTTTAAAGCAAGTATTTGGTAGTATTCATTTTAAGAAAGTTAGTATGGCTGAAAACTTCAAATACTATAGCAAATGGCAGTGCTGGGACATGAGCACATGAAATTTAGGAAAAAATGAGAATTACTACATGGGTGTATTGGCACCTTGCAAATACAAGGTGATGTCGGTCTATGTTGTCTGTCCAGCATGTTATCTTGGTAGTCATGTCACCAAAAAGGGCATTTTCCTTCCATGTGACAAAGGATGCCTGTGAAATTGCATAGATTTTGACCCAGCACTATTACAGAGGATATCAAAGGATATCTTGCAATTTGGCAAGATGTGGATCCAAACTCAGACAATCTTCTGGTTAGAAAGATTAGCTTTAGCATCTTTAACCTCATTTTGAAGTTAGGAAATAGTCAGAACTAAAGAAGACTGAATTACAAATTGTGCTGTGATCAGATGACCTTTATTATGTTTTAATAGTTTGAACGTTATACTGTTGTTAAATTTCTTAGAAAACAATAGGCATCAGAAAATATCAAAACATCCACTTAAATACTGAGCATATGAAAAAGAAATTTTAAAAATTGGCAAACAGAACATACCTGACAAAGCTGATTCTATTTAAACGTAAATCTTAAATTTTGCTTCTCTTGAGCTTAACTGAAGTCCTGGCTTGAAGACAGATGTTGTGAATGTATATTCCGTAGTACCCTATATAGCCAGCAAATCAATTCAGTCTCAGCTTGAACACAAAATCTTTTCCCAGATGATGTGTCTATGATTCCTTTGCATCCTGAGGCACTTGGCAAGAATCCTGACAAACAAGGTTAAACTCAAAAGAGACTGAAAACACCCGAGGCAGTGAGTTTCTAAACCTTGATCAACTGGAAGACAGGAAAGTATTTCTTTTTCAAGGGAGAGAAAAAGGAACAAAGAGAGGTCATTTAAGCAATACAAACTGAGATACTAAGAATAAAAACACCCACAACACTGCCAAACCAGGAGGCAGCAGGCAGAAAATACTGCATCACTAGTGTTGTTAGAAGAGCCAAAATAGTGCAGGAATAAATTTCTACTGAACACAAAGTAAAATCTGGAGATGGTCTAGATTGTAACCAGCTTTAGCAATTGGTGAGCTCACCATCAATAGCTGTTTGATGTTGTTAATAATGTTTCCTTCAAAAGCAATGTGATATCTTTGATATGGGATGAAATGCAGCTAAGGGCAATCTCTTCCACTAGAGGCAGAGCTATTGAAGAATAAACTTTCTAAATAAATGTACCATATTTTATCTAATGATAATACTGAAAATTCTGAAGTTGTCATGTGCATACACACTTTTTTTTTTTTTTTTAAATCAATTTGTCTGATGAGAAGCCAGACCAGAGCAAAACAAGATGCTTTTCTTGTTACATCAACGCCTTTCAACTTTCACCCTGGCTAAGATGGGAGCATCACAAGGATCTCTGCATGCCCATGTAATTCTGTCTTGATGTTGCTACCAGGCACGGAGTTAATTGATAGTCAGAATGCTATGTGTAAAATGAACATCTTAACTATCATAAAGTTAATGCATCTTTTGTTTAGAAGAAGTCACATACAATGCTTTTCAATTAAAGATACTTTGTTGATATGCTGAAGCACTAATAAAATCCAAAATACCTCCTGACAAGGATGGAGGCAATCAAATAGAATTTGTAACAAAAAGAAAAGTCAGGATGTCTTTTTGAAACATGCTGTAATTCAAAGTTAAGTTACTTTATAGCTGCAGAAATTGGTGTGTGACGCTCTTTGGTTTGTATTGCTTACAAAGACAGATACTCAGCAGTCTGTTTTAACCATAGAAATCTGAATGCTAGAGATGAATTGGTAAACTTAGAGGCAAAGAAAGATGCAGTGAAATAAATTTTTACTACATCAAAACATTAAAACTGAGTCTTCCCAATTATTTTTCACAATACTTTTACTACTGGTAAAATCAGAAAAGGGTGTTTCTTTATTTTTCATCTGATCATATATAGGCATCTATTGAGAATCTTTTGTGCTGATTTCAAGAAAAAAATACTGTTGTTTGAATCTTAGTCATGTGAGCTACAAAAATGCTGTATATTTAGGAAAGCCCAAAACAAATTTTAACTTACTTTGCCTTTCATTGACAGAAATGTTTAATTAAATTCCAGATAAAAGATTCTACATGTTATAAGCAAGTTTTAATCACTGATGATGATTAAGCTGGGGTGGGGGGAAATCATGTTCCCATACCCTGCTGAGTTTTTCAGTATTTGCAAATTATCAGTGTTCTCTTGTATCAAGTTGTCTTGGGTTACAATACAGGATATGATCAAAGGTATCTATTCTATCACCATCTGTTGAGGGTGGGGGCAGTGATCCTTATCTCCGCATGAGATATTCTGCTAATGGGCCATCCATTGAAACCAGACAGGGCATTGTTCTTTATCTTTTCACAACCCATCCTTTTTCCAGGGAGTTGCCTTCTGCTAATAGCCCATTGTGTGACTGATAAAATTACTTCATCCCA
>PYHW01009363.1:132845-148783 GCA_013186435.1 Turdus rufiventris | reverse complement strand
CGGGGTGAACTGAGGGAAGGAGCGGGAGCTCAGCCCGGCCACACGGCTTGGAGTCGGCAGCAGCGGCTCTTAGGTCAGGCTGTTTGTTTTACTCCGCTACGGGAGTGAACGCGGTGCCGCAGACGGAGGTAATAAAACGCTGTATAGCAGAACAGCTGTAGCTGCTCTTACTACGGTGGTTCTGTGTCTTAGAAAAAGTTGTCAGCACAAGTGGGCCGAGTTTCACCAGAGAAAGTGCGTAAGGGAACGGAAAAGATAGGTGCCCATCTAGAAAAGGAGAGTTTGTTCTCAGGTAACAGCAACGCTCAGTCATTAGATGAAGAGAGACTGCTCTCACGTGTTTATTTACTGACATTCGCACGTTTATAGGTTCAGGTGCACCATGATAGACACCTGAAAGTCGGTTCATTTCCACAGAACGTCTGCCTGGTAGGACTGGTCACACAGGATTTGCAATCTTCCTGCTCTGCTTATCTCCTTGTTGACACGTCCTGCTGTTTGGTATACTAGGAGTGTCAGGTTTTAAGCAGAGAAGCTGCTCTGGCCTAGCCTGTTACCATGCAAGTTGGATTAACCTGCAGAAGGAATGCAGACTGTGGACTTTCTGGCATTTAGCCCCTGTGCGGCCTCATCCTTCAATACTGTGCAGCTTTGTCATCTTTTGCGTGGAAGACACTGCATGGTGACACTGCTACAAGCACAAATACATTGAGGGTGGAAGTTAGCTTCCTAACTCTCTCAAGAGTTGTGTGCTGGGATGAATAAAGGAAAGCTGTTGTTATCAACTGTATTTTTCTGCTTGTGACAATACAGAATTACCTTGACATAGTGATAGAGTTGAGACAAGGATGGTGATGCCCAACAGTGCGAGGGACATTTTTTCTGACCATTGTAAGTACCAGCAGGACGCCATCAGCTCATTCTATCAGTCCAAGGCAATGAAATGTTTCACTGAGTTGTTTATGAAGTAGTACATAGCTAGGCAGGGTGCAGAAAAGAGAATACTTGGGGCTTCAGTGTCTTAAGTGCTGCGGTTAATTGCAGCTATCAAAAGCAGAGCATTTGAGAAGGTTTAAAAAGCAAGACTGGGTTCAAAAATGAAGTCTGCTTTGTACCCAACTCCCTGGTAGTATGCTGAGTGTTGGTAAAACTACTTTTTTTGTTGTTGTTGTAGAAGACAATGGTTATTTATTTGTTCTTTTGTATATGGCTTAGTCTATAAAAATCATCCAAGTATGATGAGTTCAAGTATAAAGGCAGGGAAGAGATGGCAGAACTGCTATAGCTATATATTGTTGTTAAATTGGTAAAAAACATACCAAATCCTCCGTAGGCCAGTCATCTTTCTTGTGTTTAAATCTTTCTTGCTTTAAATCCCACACTTCATGTCCATTTTTTAAGAGAGAAAATACTCCTTCATTTACTGCTGATCTAGATGGACTAAAGCTTTCTCAACTGAGATAACCAGAAGAATGGTGAGATATCAAAATAAGACAAACATCCTTAAAAAATACGCTTTTGGACTATGCTAGCTCTGTTGCAGATTAGTTAATTCTAATTTACTTTGGATTTGATTCTTGAATGACTCTAATTTCAGAGCTGAAATTAGTTAGTTAAGAATTTCTAGCCCTGTGTTCACATTAGGAATGCCTGCTATGCTCTCCTATGCATGAGAATGGTGTTTTACAGTGGGTGTAATTGTTTTTTTTTTCCAGTATCAATGGTGGATGACATATCTTGTTATGGAGTGTCAGTCAGTAGCTATTTGTGCTGGTGTATTCAGAAAATATGTTAGAGCACCTGAGTAGTTGTGTATTTGGTAAAAGGTGGTGTCTGAGCTTTGTTGAGGAGGATGAAGCACCTCTTGGCAAAAAAATCTTCTTACTGCCTTAAAACCATGTAACAGCAGCAGTTCTTTGCATTTCATAGGAGAAAGCCGAAGAAGTATACATTTTCTTTTGTTTTTGCATCTGTAAAATCTCAGTAGTCATCTTATGTGTTTCTGAGCTAGAATATAGCTGTGAGTATATTTATATTTTTGAAGTATTTGCATGCTGTCACTCTTAGTACTATAATTTTATGAGATTTCATGATAGGTACTTCAGGGGTGCTTTTGTTGTTGTTGTTTGTGATTTTCAGTTTATGTTGTAGTGTTTTATTTTTGCATTTAATAGCTCGCATTCCATCAGAGAAATAGCTTTGCTTGCCTAAAGCCCTAGTGAAGACAAAAGGACTTTACACAGGATAGGAAGTCTGTTCCTTAAACTTCTGTACACAAGCACATAGGGTTTCCTAAAAATGAGAGCATCTTTCAGAGGGCCTCAGTGCACTGCATAATTCCTTCTTCCCATCTGCTGCTGAGTGACTCACGTAATGACAGCTTGAGGTGTGCGGGGCTCTGCTGTTGTCATGGAAGGCAATGCACTATTAATCCGTTTGATTTCTTTGTCATGATTTCCATCTAAAATTCACCTGGTTGATAAAAGGACAAGAAGCTCTTCAAGGCATTGACTGAAATGTGAGACAATTGGGACAAAATTCTGCATATAGAAGAGTGTGTGGGTAAAATATTGTTTAGAAATCTTGAAGGTATGGGAGTAGATGAAGCAGAATTTGAGGTTGCTGATTTGCTTTCTTATAAATAGTCAGAGTAAACACTGCAGCTATGTGTGTGGGCTCTGCTCCTGTAGTTGAAATTCACTGTTTTCATAACTAGGTTTCTCAGCGTTAAAGTATCATAAACTTAAATTGCTTTTGTAACTTGTCTGAGAAGGTCAAGATAATAATTCATCAGACAGCATTAATCCTAGATTAATAAGAAACATAATTTTAAATTTAAACCTTTGCTTAATAAGTGATGAATTTTTCAATTAAATACATATCCTGTAGCCTTTTGCCTTTTCATGTGGACCCCACAGAGATACCTTAGCCTAAAAAGGTATCTGTAGATGTTATCTTAAAGTGGTCAGTCCAAAAATTTTCAAAATGGAAATGTAGATGGTCAGGGGAGGCGAGAAATGAATAGTCTCATAACAAAAACCACTCCCTAGTTCTTAATTCCCTAGTGTGGTAGAGAGTTACAAAGCTCTAAAGGATTTCTTGGAGGAAAAGGGTGAGGAGAGCTTGTTCCTGGGGAGTGGTGAAAGCTTGTTCAAGGACCTCTTTATTGCCCACTGCCCTCAGAGCCACCACAACCCTGTGGCTACATTTATAATATAGTCAGGTGTGATTTGGGATTCTCCTTCACACTGACTACAGGCCAGTAAGGTGCGGAAAAAAGGCCTGATATATTGGTCACTAGAATGTCCAAACTTTAACTTCTTTTTTTTTAGGCAAATTCTTTCTTTATAAGTTTTTTCCTGACTTACCATGGTGTTTTAAGACTATTAGAAAAACGTGGTATGTTCTGAGAAATGTATACAATGCCTTATTAGGCTTTGCAGGGGACTCCTTACAGGGAACCTGTTTCAAAGATAATGATGCTCATTGGCAAATATGAATTAATAGTGATATACAATATCTACTTAGATTTATCATTTGGGTGGTTTAGTGTTTCGTTCCTAATGCTTTCTCATTCTGTTACTTCTAATAATTCCTTTATGTGGCTTTTAGTCTTCCTTTTCCTGTAAAATACGTATTTTTAAATATATGGATGGATTTTTGTCATAGCCTCACTTGTCTTCTCCCTTGTTTTTTGGGGGTTCTGTGGGTTTTTTTGTTTGGTTGGTTTTGGATTTTTGTTTTGTTTTTCAGAGTTTATTGGCGTTGTCTCACTGGGCATTTTAGCTGTCTCACTGGGAGCAGCATGTTCTCTGTGTTCTGGGACAGATTCAGCAACAGCTTACACCAGTGGGAATTATACAACTTACTGCACTGGAGGCAAAATTCAACCTCCAAAGCCAGTAAATATTTCTTCCCACTTTTTTCCAGAGATGTGGGATAAGGTAGCTGCATTCTTGAGCTTGTTACTTTTTTGACTGCTCCTGGCTTCCCCAGCTCAGGCATATGCTGTTTTTATAGGGGGCTCTGAAACAAACAAGGTTTGCGGTATTCTCTTTTATTCTTCAGAGGGAAAATTTATTTTGCTTTTTGAGAGTCTTGGTCAAAACTGAGCCTAAAAATCAGTTTGTCGTACTTGATTGTCCCTCACTAGCTCCTGACAGTTGTACACAGTTTGAAAGGAAGAACTGCTATATCTTTGCTACAGCACAGATCGGCACTGAACATCTCTTAGGGCTTTTCTGATGCTTTTGTAGTGAAAGCCTCTCCTGCTATTCAAGAGGTGACCACAGAGTTAAGCCTGTTTGGTTTTAGTCAACCAGTTCTGAATGAAGATGCTTGGTAAAATGAAACCCCCAGGTTCTGATTAAATTGTCTCACATCCATCCACTCTTCATCAGTTTCTAGTTTTATCTTGCAGACCTGCATGTTAATGAGTTGTTACTCCAGCTAGTTATGTGGGCAAGTGCAATAACACATACTTGCTTCCTGGTGAAAATAAATTTTATTTGGATCTAACTGTGCTGATCTGCTGTCAAGTTCAATATGTGCAATATATCTATTCTTTGTGCATTGAGGTAATTTAGACAGAATTGGCGAAGATTTTAGCTTTTTGCAACTTGAGGCCACCTAAAAATGTCACAACTGGGCCAGAGACTTCCGTGTAGTGTGTGACTTTAAATCATACAGCAGACTTTAATTTTCTCAGCTTTCAAGAAGTAGCATGCTGGTGTTGGGCTACCTGGAGAACCAGTCTCTATTTCCCAAAATATGGGATATCTGTTAATCATGTTTGTTCTTGTTGCCAGTAATCTGGAGATTTTTGATGATTCCTTGTGGTGATTTAAATCTTTAAGTTTTGGGATTTTGCTGTCTTATAATCAATGAGACATATAACTTCTTTCAGACACAAATGCATTAGAGACATAGTCTTCTTATTTCTTGCATGCTTTAAGTAGTTCTTCCAGTAACTTGAATGTTTGCCCTTTTAATGAGGTTTTTCACACCCTTATATCTTCTGAGACAGAGTGATGACCATGTTTAAAGCCTATTCCTAAGCTGGCATTTGTAGCAGTGTAGGAATTTGCCTACAGCTATTGATTTCTTTCTCTATCTCTTCCTCCCCCACACCTTTTTTTTTTTAATTTTTTTTTTTTTTTACTTTTTTTCCGCATTATCACATATATGGCACTAAGTGACAGATCACTGAAAAACAGTGCAATGTGTTCTACAGACAGCAATGTTTCAAAGCATTTATTAAGCATGTGGTTTTACAGAACTGGCATTTGTTTCTGGAGGACCTGAGAAGTATCAGAGAACTGTGAATGTTTCAGAGACTGGGTGATGAGCTTTGACAGCATCTGGAATAGAAAAATAAAGTAGAACTTGTTCTTCTGTACAAAAAGGCTGGTCACCTCCTAGCAGAACTTGCTAGATTCTGCATATGGGATCCTACTGCCATCCTTTCTGGTCTGCCTTTGCAGGAACTTGTGGAGGTGAGCATGAGAGCTCATCCTGCTTCAATAGACCCATGCTCCAATGCATGGGTGTGAAACCTGGCTCCCTTACAGTCAGTGGCAAAGTTCCCAATGACTTCAGTACAGCCAGAATTCCTCATTTCAGCAGAATTGTGAGTTTTACTCTACTACATTTTTCCTCACCATTGTCTGTCTTGTATTTTATTCTATCTGCTATGCAGGTTTGGTTTTTGAATGAGTTCTTGATGCAGTAGCAACTTAAACTGTATTTTCTTCTTTTTGAGATGCACTTTGGCTGTAAAACAACATAGCGCCATGTTAAGTGTCCTGTTCTACACATCATCACCAGCAAAGTGAGGTGAAATAAAAGTGTGTTTCTCTTGTTTGGTGGATAGCAGTGTGTGTATAGGTCATCTCCTTCCTACTTCTGCGGAATCAGTTGTTTACTTCTGCAGTCTGGTTTTGCACATAGCATCGGTCCCCCAAAACCTGATGAATTAAAATAGGGTTAAGAGCAAGATGGTTGCTTTGGGAGGTGGTGGTGGCAAGAAAAATTGGTACATAGGCAGCTTGTGAGGAAGCTGTGAGCTCAGGTCTCCATTGCCCTGCTGTGACTCTGCACTAGTTCTTAGCATAGATGTCATGAGCAAGTAAATGCCAAGAGGTGTTTTTGAAAACGCAAGGATATGTAAATGTCTTTGACAAATGCAAATGAGATTACTCATTCAGTATCTATCAAACCAGAGTGTTGCTTTTAATGACAAATATAATGCCATAAGGCCTCAGGGTTGCATTGTCAAACTTACGTCGGCACTGTGATATTTGGTCCAAATGCACATGCAAGACTTTAAAGTTTAACTTCTCTTACCTACCAGAAATCATGATATACAATACATACGTAGCAGCTGCTTATTGCCTCATCTGCTCTTGGTTCTGGTTTGTTTTAATGCCTTGGCTGTAAAGCTGGATATGGCTGCAATGGTCAGTAAGAATTGGTATGTTATTATAATGTTGACTGCAAGTGAAATGTTTGGGCGTTTTAGGAGATTTTTATTTGCATCATGATGTATTTTTTTATAATAACAGAATCACAGAATTCTGTGTTGGAATGGATCTATAACAACCATTGAGTTTGACTTAAGGGAATGGCCCATATGGCAATCAAACCCATGACCTTGGTGTTATTAGCACTGTGTTCTAATGTACGTGTGTAGTTCTAGTGCTAAATTTACAGAACATGAGTTAAATTTTCTTTAGAAACCCTAGAAATGAAAGAAAGCAGATGTATGGAAACATGTACTGCTAACAAGGATAGTATAATTTAGACTTCTTGTGCTTAGTGCCAAAGGTGAGTGAAGTTACATAAGTACTTATGTTCTTTAAATTTCTGTTGGCTTTGGAAGACTTTGTGTTGGTATTTAGCTTTGCCTACTGTCTCACTGCAATGGAAAAAGTGATATGGTTCAAATAAATAACAAAACTATTAATTTCCAAACCAACATATTTTGTTTTCTGCATTACTTTTGTGCTAATAATGAGCCTTTTTAGTTACCATAACCAATATGGCACAAGACTCTATTAGGTATAATGAGGGAGGAGCTCTCTTTTTTTTTTTTTTTTTTTTTTCAAGTGTTTTGACAGTATAAAACTTGAGCAGTGTTAGGGATGATAGTGGTTCTTCTTTCTGCAGCAGCAGAGGAGTAATGTAGCAGTTGAATTCCTGGAGAGAGCCTTTTCTAACTAAAGATACTCCTCAGCTCCTGCTATCACCCAGTATGTTGTGAACCAGAAGCGAATGTGCCATATCAGGTATCAGAGGTATCAGAGATCAGGCTTCCTGGTTTTTGTTTGTCCCTACAGGAATAACAAGTCACCTGCAGAAAAGGCTGAATGCCAGCTGGAAACATCCTAGTGAGATGAACGTGCTTCTGACAAAAATCAGTCTGTGCTCCACACGCAAACATGCATGTTATGCTCAGTTGTAACACTGCCCTAAGATTCCTTGAAGGGAATTTTTAGATCTTCTAAAGCCACCTTTTAACATTCATTTCTTCATGTAATTAATTTATTTTAGTGCATGTAAGCATCTGTTGCAAGCTCATAAGGGAATCTTACTAAATGATCAGTGACAGCGTGCAGTTGTGAAATCTTCAAAGCAACTAGGAAAAAAGAGAGGCAATGGTAGAGGAGTAGATAGCTGGGGAAAACTTTGTTGCCACTTGTAACCTAGTCACACTGACATGAGTTTGGGAACAGCTTTGTTTGGGCTTACAGATAATTATAACAATAATGATAAAAAATAGCCTTTAATCTGTGCTTTTACAAGCACTGGACCAAGACAAGTAAGTTACAATTCAAATTTTAGAGAGAGGTATTACCAGCCTGAGCTAAATTGTTTGTATGGGACTGAGCTTTCAATGCAGAACCCAGGCATCCTGATGTCCTAGTATTCCCCTCCTACTAATCTAAGTAATTTAACCTGGTGCTTGATATAAAATATTCTGACTTGGTAACAGCAGGTGTATTGTCAGAACAAAAAGATAACCAGTGTGCTTGTGATGTGCAGTGGGTAAATAAATGGCGAGTCTGAAGCCTTAGTTCACTCTTGTCAGATAAGATGGGTGCATCCATGTGAATATCCTCATGCTGTTTCACCATATGCCTTAGCATTGGCATAACTGTCTATTGAAGGAGAGAAGCCCTGCCCTTGGAGATGGTTTTCCTCTGTGGGTTGAGACCTCACTGATCTAGTTAAAAAAGGGAGGGTGTTGGGGTGGTGGTGATGTGGATACATAGTACAGTTCACTAACACCTAAAGGTGCTCAACACCATATTAGGGCTGAAGAGTAACAGGCTTCAGATGCCTACAGTGTTTGGCTACTATTTCTAGAGATACTGGAGAAGGTTAAGGTGTCTCTAGTTTGTTTCTAGAATGATATGTGTTCAGTGTGAGATGTAATGGCACAATTTCCTTCTCCCTTCCTGTCTTACCATGCATATCCTTAAATAGATTTGAACTATTGACCCTGGAGATTACTGGTGTGTCAGAAGCCTTGTGCGATTTTTACAGTCTTTCTGATTTCTGAATCTGTTGGATGGATGTTTAAAATCATTGATATTTATTTGAAGTTCCACTCTGAACAAGAGTACAAAATGAGGTACATCTTGGGTAATCAGTTCCATGGTGGCATCCAGGACCTATAATTTACTCAAACCCTGCACTTTTGGCATGTGCTATAGTCAAGCAAGAGCTTACCTTACTCCTGTGCCAATTTCCCTGTTCCATAGGCTTTGAGGAATAATCAGTAACATATCTTCCCTAAAATTGTACATAATGAGAGAGAAATTCTGGCAGGTGTAAAGTATCCTCTGCTGTATTTCATACATTTAATCTATATAAACTTTTTGTGGTGAAAAGTAAAAGCAAGCAGTGTGTGAAATCAAAGACTTGTTTCTTTGCCTTCGTGCCTGAGCTGAAGATGCTGAGCTGCTCCTGCTCATCTTTGGCTTGATTGTCTTGAGTATGACCATTTGTTTTCCTTGGGCTATTTCCTGCTCTGTAGTGCTACAAAGGCTGTGCAGGGACCTTGTGATGAGAGCAAGCACCTATAACAAGGGACTTGTGCTGTTTGCCCGTAACATGGTCTTGGTACCAGGACCCTGTTAAGAATTGCATAAGAATGGCAGTGTCCACAGCTGCTTTTTGTGACTTTAAAGAATGCACAGGTAATTTTTGTCTAATGTAGATACTTGTACCTTACCCTGAAATGTAGTCAGAATGCTTTTACATGGGACACACTTAAGATGAACCACCTTAATGGTGCTGATTGCTGTATATGTTATTTATTTCCTAGTTACTTTTTGTTTGATTCGCTTTGGTTTTTTTTAAACAAGAAAGTGAAGTAGGCACTCTGCATTCTTTAATTAGTTTCTTTTCTGCCTCATTCCCTGCCTCCTGTTTTCAGGTCAATGCTCGGTTCTCAAAACGGATCCAGGCAAAAATCAAGGACCTTCTGCAACAAATGGAGGAAGGGCTGAAGACGGCAGATCCACATGACTGCTCTGCCTATACTGGCTGGACTGGTGAGAAAGCTAGAATTTGGATGAAATGTATTTGTTAAATGATGTAATTGGATTTATTCACGGAAGATTCTGATATTCTCATAGGAATGGCAGAAATACTCTGTTACGGGCATTTTTGAGAGTTGTTTTTTCTTTAATTCTGGAGCCTTGGTCACTGTTGTCTGTAACTTGCATTGACTTCAGCAGACAAAGATACAGAATGATAATTGACTTTTGTATATGGAGATAATTGTTTTGCAAAAGGAGTGGATATTCAAAGGCAGCGCTTTTACCTCTTGTTTCTTTAAGCTTACTTTTAAAAATGAGTCATTTTTCTAGTGGTAACAGCATCTTCCAGTCACTGGAAGTAGGTGGGGGGAATATGTTCTGTGGCCAGGATCTTGGAGCCTTCAGATCTGGAATTTGGGTAGTTTGGCTGTTCCTGTTGTGTCTGTACAAAAATGGTAACATGATTGTATGAGGAGGGAGAGTGTAGAGGTATGGTCGCAAGACTGCGAAGATCATGAAGAAAATTATGCATGTGCAGGTGATGGTTATTGCTATTTTTCATTTAGCATTGCATCACTGATGCTGTCCAGATGTAATTGGTGTGATTTAACCCCACCTGGGAACTAAATATCACACAGCTGAGCACTCACAACCTGCCCCTCCTACATCCCCTCTGCCATAGTTACACAGGGAGAGGATTTGAAAAAAAAAAAAAGATAAAACCCATGGGCTGAAATAAGTAGTTTAATAATTGAAATAAAGTAAATTAAAAAATAATAGTAATGGAACCAACAATAATAATGTAATTTAAATGAATGAATCAATGTAATGAAAAGGGGAAAGGGATAAAATTCAAGAGAAATGAGTGATGCAGAATGCCTTTGCTCACCACCAGCTCACCAAAGTCCAGCCCATGCCTGAGCAGTGATTGGTGGCTTCCAGCAAGCTTCTCCCAGTTTAAGTACCCAGCATGTTATCCTGTGGTAGGGGATATCCCTTTGGCCAGATAGTGTCAGGTGTCCTGGCCATGGTCCCTCCCAGCATCTTGTGCACCTGTTTCCTGGCAGAGCATGGGAAACTGACAAGTCCTTCACTTAGGGTAAGCATTGCTCAGCAACAACTAAACCATCAGTGTGCTATCAGTGTTATTCTCACACTAAAGGCAATCCACTGTAGCTACAGAGAAGAAAATTAACTATATTCCAGCTGAAACCAGGATCCTTTAGGCAGAGCCAACAGTTTTCATGTCTGATAATGGCCACTGTTCTTTAAGTTGCCAGGACATGTCTATTTAGGCCTGTTAAGTGGGACTTTACTGGATAGAATGGCATATTCTGTGCCCTCTGTTCTAGCTCAAGCTTCAGGCATACACTAAACTTTTAGCACCACATGTTTGAAATGTGCTCTGAGGAGATCTATTCTTTTATCTCTGTGTTGTGAGGGAGGAGCAGCTTGAAAAAACTCTCCGGCCTTCATCCATCCTTTGGCTTAAATCGGGCAATTAAAGGGTAAAATTTCTTTGCTTTCTTCTTGATATTTAGATACAGATGGTGCTGTGGGTGGAGGGGTGGGGAACTTTTAGACAACTCAGGCTTAAAAGATAGATGTGTTTCAGGGTCTGAAAGTGACCAGCTGCTGAGTGCTTGCAGATCTCCAGTGGTGGGCTTTCTCATGCTGACAGTACAGAACGGCTCCTGGTGAGCTGTGTTCTGACACAGTGACTGAAATTATGGCTGATAAACCAGAGCATCTGAAAATGAGTCATAAGGTAAAAGTTAACACAGCCATCATTAGCTGAAACTGGAATATATAAATGAACAAGTGATGTTGTCTAATGAGTGTGGGATTTTTCCATCCTGTAGAAGGATTGCCATCTACATCTACAGCCTTCTTTCAAGGCTCCTGTGGACATGGTTCTGAATAAAAGGACTTAAATGATCTGGTTTTAAAATATTTAATGCAGATACTTTTCCCCCAGACTTGTTCTTTGCTGTGTTTTGCTGGTGTGCAAATCAGAAGGTAAAGGTAGTGCTATAAACAACAGCCCTGATTTTTATTTACCAAGTCTAGAAAATCTTATTGGCAGTGCAGTCATGAGCATTGGCTTGCATTTTGTGAACCATCTTTAAAATCTTGGAACGCCTACTGTTGACATGTAGCAATCATAGGACACGTGTAGGTATCTATCTTATGCAAGTACTTTTTTACATGCCAGATGTATTGGAGGAGCCATTTTAAGGTTGTTGCACTGAGAAACCCTAGGAAGGATTAGACGAACTGGACTTCATGGCTACATTTCTAATCATCCTTTGATTAAGCCAAGATATTTACACATTTGTTGCAGTGTTCCACAAATCTCTGTATATAGCCCACAAGTTCCCATGATGTTAAACTGGGCTACCCAAGCTCTTCAGCTTTCTTTTTAGATTCACCTAAAAAGACTTGCACAGAGCCTGCCCAGGGAATATGTGAGGATGTACCAGCACTTGTGGTGCTGTTGTTCTTGTACTACTGAGGTAGCCTCTCTGTGAGCTAAGTGAGCCTTGCATGTACTCAGCTTTGGATGAGGCTCAGGAGAGTGCTCTCTCCATTCAGAAATGGATTTAAGTTACAGTGTAGTGTGGAGATAAGTTATTTACTTCTGCACCTGTATGCCTGCAATTGGCCAATAGGCAACCAATTAGATGGATTTGTTTTGCTTCCTTCAGCCTACATTGTTTTTATTTCTAAGGTTTTGGTTTGTTTGAATGGAAAACTATGCAATGAGTTTAATGGAGTGAAGCGTGATAATACCTCCTGGCATTCTCTGAGCCCTGGTTTGACTTCTGGCTTTTACAAACCAGCTTGACTTGTACAAGCTTGTAATCTTGTTGTGAAATACTTTTAGGGGTTATGAAGAACTTGGCAACTTGAATCTAAAAACTCACCAAAAACTTTTACAAATCAAATGTGAAGTTACTTCTTGCATATAATAGATGATTATTATACAGTTAGTGTACTCAGTTATACATGTGCTTGTTAGCTCAAATTTTTGAATCTTCAGTGATTTCTTTGTGTAGTGAGTTGATGCTGGCTGAATGCAGGGCACCCACAAAGCCTCTCTCACTCCCCTCCACAACTGGACAGGAAGAGAAAAATGTAACAAAAGCTTCATGAGTTGAGGTAAGGACCAGGAGAGATCCCTCACCAAATATCATAATGGGCAAAACAGGCTAGAATTAAAGATATTAATTGAATTTATTGCTAACAAAATCAGAGGAGGATAATGAGAAGTAAACTAAGACCTTCAAAACATCTTCCTCACACTCTCCCTTCTTCCCAGCTCTGCATTCTCCCCCAGTGACACAGAGAGACAGGGAATTGTTTCACCTGCTGCGCAGGGAGAGGAGTCATTCTCCTGCTCACCACAGTGTCACTCCTGCAGGAGACAGTTCTCCATTAACTTCTCCAGTGTGAGTCCAACTCACAAGCAACAGCTCTCTGCAAACTGCTGCAAGATGGTGCAGTCTTTCAAGCAGAAGCTGTTCCACCCTGGGCTTCTCTCCCCTCAGGGGTTATAGCCTCCTTTCCAATAGGTCACAGCCTCCTCTTAAGCATCTACCTGCTTTAGTGTGCTTCATGAGTCTTTTCCATGGGCTGCAGGTGGATCTCTGCATCCCCATGGTCCTCCATGGGCTGCAGGGGCCCAGCTGCCTCACCATGGCCTGCAGAGGAATCTTTGCTCCCATGCCTGGAGTACCTCTTCCTTCTCCTTCTTCACTGGCCTTGGTGTCTGCAGAGTTGTTCCTCTCACATGTTCTCACTCTGCTTTACTCTAGCCACAATTACAATGGCACAACAACTTTTTTTTTCCCTCTTCTTCCTAAATCTGTTATCACAGAGGCTTTATCACTATTTCTAATTTGCCCAGCCTTGACCAGTGGCACATCAACAGCTTGGCTATGCAAACCCAATACAGTTTGCCAAGTGTTGAGGCCTGTGTCATGGGTTTTCTTTTTTTTTCTTTTTTTTTCTTTTTTTTTTTTTTTTTAAATTGAGGCTCTACCATTGGTCTTCAGTCTGGTAGTTTTTATTTTTGCCACAATCCAATTGTAATGTCATCCAAATAGTAGCCCAGTGTCTTCACACTGCATAAGCTAGGACCCTTGACTGACGTATTTTTATTGCCAAAGTACCTGTTCACATTTGAGTTACTGGTTCAGAGGCACCAAAGAGGGGAATATGATATGCTTAGAAGGAAAAGTAAGTGGAACTCTCTCTTTTTCATGTGTTTGTTTCAGGTATTGCCCTCTTATATCTGCAACTGTACCGCGTCACAAAAAACCAGAGCCATTTGCAGCGATCTCTTGATTACGTGAAGAGAATCCTTCGCAATCTGAATGGCAGAAGAGTTACTTTCCTCTGTGGTGATGCTGGGCCATTGGCAGTGGGTGCAGTGGTTTACCACAAACTGAAAAACGACAGTGAATCTAAAGAATGTGTTGCCAAGTAAGTGGTGGATGGTAGGAAATGTCATGCTTTTGTTTTGTAGAGAGCATCGGTTCAGCAACTTTTACAAGTGAAATTTTAGAGGACAGGATTAAAGAATGGAGACTTTGTCCCCTGATAAGTTTTCAGTACAAGAATGCAAAACAGGCTTTATCTTTATTAAAGCTGGCTTGTACTTGATTCATATGTAGTGGGTTATCTTGAGTTCTCTATCGCTGTTAGGACAGGATGTCCTGGGCATATCTGTAGTGCATGCACGTTCTGATTTTTGTCACATTGAAGTGACATTTAACAAAAGCCACGCGCTTGTCATTGGCAATATGTAGTGCTTGTGCAGTATGTGATGCTTTCTGTAAAAAGTGGGTCTTAATTGTAGATTCATTAGAAAGTATGTGCACTGCAGGATCTGGAAGCAGCAGATAGAAACACAGTGTATTGGATTGATACATAACAAAAATTTAATGTAACAAAGAGGAAGTATTTGCAGGAGCAAATTTGTAAAGGCAAGGGATTTAATTAGGTCAGAGCATATGAAGGGTGGCCTGAAAAAAATCCAGCCTCTTTTCA
Organism: Turdus rufiventris; assembly: GCA_013186435.1. Classification (NCBI taxonomy): domain Eukaryota; kingdom Metazoa; phylum Chordata; class Aves; order Passeriformes; family Turdidae; genus Turdus; species Turdus rufiventris. The sequence goes on along the minus strand of PYHW01009363.1, from coordinate 134,180 downwards.
AAGTAATCTAAATAGAACAAATGTCTCAAGAAATCCCATTTAGGTGTAGCTTCATTAGAGAGCTGAGTGTGCCTTTGCTGGTACAGGGTTGATTCTATCCCAGCAAGGACTGGAAGCCCTGAAATCCTGTGGGGCTTGCATTCAGCACCACAGTCCACCTGCTAGCTCCAGCAGAGCTCAGGCTGGCAGAATTTGAAACGAGGCTTATGTCCTCATCTCCATTCTGGTTTATGTTTGGAAATATAATTGGTCTCTTTCTAGTCTAGAATCCTAGTGTAATTTATCTCTGCTGCTGTTCCTGAATGAATACTTTGGTTTTGAAGTGAGTGTTAGGTTTGGGGTTTCTTACTTTAATAACTGGCAGTAAACTTAGGCATGTCATTTTGAATGCAGCTCAGAAAGCAGTGTTGCTTGCTGTAAGGCAAGAAGCATGAGTATAGCAAAATGAGATCAGCAGTAAATCTTTTAGTGTTGCCTCTCCTTGGAAAGTAATTTCTATGAGGAGTACTGAAAAGGAGTTTAGTTTGATGACTTTTCATTTTATAACTTTCTTGTTTACAAATATATACATGGCAACAGCTGAGTGGTACACTATAGATGCCAAAATGTAATCTCTGATTTCACTTTTAACTTTTTACCTTGTCCAGTTGTATGAAGAAGAAAATAATTTAATTCTAAACCCAAAGCGTAGTTCTGAGAAAGGAGGTATAAAACTGTTCTTTGTGAGTAGCTTTTCCCTAGTATTAAGCAGGGACAGCATAAACACATGATTGGGTCGGTGGTTTTGCTATGGAATGATATTAATGCTAACATTTCTCCTGAGAAATAACAGCCAGGGGAATCTGGGAATTGATTTCGGTCTTAATCCAGATTGTTGTTGCCCCTCCCCCAGTTTAAAATCATGGTGATCATCATCACCGTGGTTTCATGTAATTATCAATTTAATCAAAAAAGATAGGAAGAGACAGGGAGGGAGCAGCTGGAAAACAGATCTCTGATCCACCTCAATGCTAATACAGACTGGTAGAGTATTAGCAGAGAGTCATTCTGGAGAAAATGAGAGTTACTATGGCCAGCGCTTCTTGTTTCTTGTTTTTACAAGCAAAACACTTGTGCATTATAGCAGTGTCCTTTTCAAAACTGAGGTGCTAAATGTTTGACACAATGTGTTTTCTTGGGTGGGGGAATGACGAATGGTGGTATTGGGGTTTTTTGTGTGTTTGATTTTTTTCTCTCTTAAACATGTACAATTACAGTAGTTTCACGAATATAAGCCGCATGGAGTATAAGCCGCATTGCCGGTGTGTCGGCAACGTTGATGTTTTCGTTAATAAA
>PYHW01009363.1:103803-124711 GCA_013186435.1 Turdus rufiventris | reverse complement strand
AGGAGAAAGGGGCTACCTTAGTGTCCCAAAACCTCTGTTTTCATTTTGGTAAGAAATGCTGGGCTCTTCCCCCTGGCTGGAGCAACTTTCAATGGGATGAAGTAATTTTAATCAGTCACACAGTGGGACTCAATGGGCCATTAGCAGAAAATTCCTCTCTGGAGGAAGGATGGCTTGTGAAAAGATAAAGAACAATGCCCTGTCTGGTTTCAATGGATGGCCCATTAGCAGAATATCTCCTGCAGAGATAAGGATCACTGCCCCCACTCTCAACAGATGGTGATAGAATAGATACCTTTTATCACACTCTGTATTGTAACGTGCGGCTAATAATGAGGTGCAGCTTATATATGGACAAAGAACAAAAAGTTGCTGACACCTGGAAGTGCGGCTTATAATCATGAAATTACTGTATTTGTGATGGAAAAAAGAGTCCTGTACTATGCGGGGAGATATCCTTGTGCATTTTTTTTGTGGAATTGAAGGTAGATAGTGAGTAACCAGGAAGAATTAGTTATGAAGACCAGACCACCAATTTAGGAACAGATTTCGTATCCAATATTCTCTTTTCAGTGTTCCTGGAGGCAGCATTACATTTCTGTATTTTCAAATTCTGGTTTGGAAATAGAAAACAGAGAAAAAAAGACCATGTGTCCTTCAAATAGATTATAGGTTTTAGAACCAAAGGCCTTGAATTTGAGTTTTATCTTTGGAGTCCTAATTTTGGAAAGAAAAAACTAAGAAGTTTTTTTTCTTTTGCCATGTAGGGAAAGGAGAAACAACTTAGTAAGAAAAGAAAGACAAGTCTATGAAGAATGGATTATTGCCATTCAAAATAAATTTTATATGGCAAAACCTGACACAAACAGCAAAACATCTCTTGGGCAGATTCCTTTGATTTTCATTAGTACTTCAATTGATGTGTGTTTATTCTGTTTTTATTCCACAGACTTTTAAAGAGGATAAATACTTGAAAGATGCTATAGATTGCAGCGATGTCATCTGGCAGAGAGGTTTATTGAGAAAAGGGTATGGGATCTGCCATGGTACTGCTGGCAACGGCTACTCCTTCTTGTCTCTCTATAATCTAACTCAGGATAGAAAGTACCTCTACCGAGCTTGCAAGGTGAGCTCTGCAGCATGCCAGCAAAATCACTGTTCCCTTTCTCATCCCAGTGCCTGTACAAGGGTAAACTGGGATGGGAGTAGGCTGGTGTGCACTGGGGATGGCTGGGATATTGGGTGGGATAACAAGGCCCATTGTGAACAGCGGCGATCTCTTTTATGGTGTGAGATCACTCACTGCACAGTAGTGGTGGTTTGAGAGCTCTTATTTTTCAGCTTGGGCACCAAAGGAGGAGTCAGAAACCATTTTCTGAGGTTTCCAAGGTTGTTTATTCTTTCTTATCTAACAAATTTTCTCTCTGACTCACTGCGGTTCATCCTGCAAATTGTTCAAGGCTTTCTGCCTGCCCTCCTGGGCAGGACTTATCTTTTATACTATAAATTATGCATACATTGTTTATAATTAATCTCCAACACATGACACCTACATTGTGTTGTCCAGTTTCCCCCTAGACCAATCCAGAATTGACATCCTAACCCAAAAATGGATGACATGAAGAAGGACATACCACGCCCTAATTCTCCATCTTGTGTTCAGACCTCTAACATAAACAATTTTTTAAACTTCACTTTTAATACTCTAATTTATACTCTACTTATTTTTTGTGACTTAGTAATTCTTTATATAAAGATGGTAATTTCTCCCAGGGACTTAAATCGAACTCACAGAGGTTTTGGGCACCTTGCCAAGGCATCTGAGCCCCCTGCCCGGGTTCCAGGGAAGCCAGGGAATATCCTGGGTTCTCACAGCCCATTACTTGCTCCACTGGACAACTTCAGCTATGTGTATGGAGAGCAAGCACTGTCTTAATAAGCAGAGTGAAACACACAAATTATCTGTAACAGAGGAGGGGCTATATATTTGGAAGAAAATAAGAGCCAGAAAATTAGCCTGCCTGAACAATAACAGACTGATGTTATATGATGCTAATTAATTCCACTGAGAGATCCACTGTCCTCCTCAAGTCCTCAATCAGTACTGTTTGTAGTCTTTTGTAATTATTTGTTTTCAGACTAGTGCCTGTTTGGGGTTTTTAGAGCTCTGAATTGCAGTTATTAAATTGCTCACTTAGAGTTTTTTTATTAATACAAATTACAGAGAAAGACACACTCAGAATTTCTCCACTGGAATTGTCCAAGTTCTGCTATCAGCTCTTGGCTATGCTAGCAGTTACTGAAGGAGAAAGCTTTCTCTGCCTGTTCCCTTACCTATAAGACCTTGGGTTTTTTTTATTGTTTTGTTTTTTTTTTCCAGTTTGATTCACTGGCATGAGGTTTAATATTGTGTACACAGCTTTTTAGCTGAAACTTGTTACAAAATATTGCAAGTGAAATTTGATGAGTTGCTTCCTAGCTGCTTTTTAGTGAATATTTGCCATATATAAATTTACTGTATTCATCTCTGCAGTCAACCTGCCCTCTGTCAGCAGAGCTTTAAAAATCTACTGCTTGTCTCACATTTATCAAAGCATCATGCTATGAGGACCTGTAGCCATACCTGCATCCTAAAGATTGAAATAAAACCCGCAGCAAATTATACATGGAGTCACCCCCTGCTGATATGTAAGCTGTAACACCCTGCAGGCATTGCTGGCAGCATGGCTGTCAGTTCTGCCTATTATCCTCCATGCTAGCACACCGTCTGCAGCTCTGTGCAGCACTGTCAGCTTCTGTTGGTGCTGCATTTCTGGCCCAAGAGAGCACTGGTGTTTGTCCACGTCTCTCTAGAGAAAAGCAAACATATTTGTCTCAAATCTAGAATAAGGAAGAAACTCAGTTACATACCTGAAATCCCTTTAAGAAGGAAGTTGTGATGCAGTGGCCAAAGACTGTTTGCTGGAGGTGCCCTCCACAGGCAGTGGATTTGCAGTCACTCTGCTACTTAGCATATCCAGCATCCCCTTGCATGGGATCTTGAAACAGGCAGAGGAATTTGCTTGTCTGGCATTCTTGGAATCTTTTCTTTGTGAGCCAGAGCATGCAGGGGAAGCAAACGTGGTTATGTTGATACCTAGAAGCATGTAACTGAGAGAATGAGATGGCTCTCCTCCCAGGGGTGCTTCTTCAAACCAAGAACATTAGGCCCAGGGGAAGAAGCCTTGCCTGGAATCCCTGGTTACCTCACAAAAGCCATGAAATTATTTTTCACATTTGACAAATGAATCACGAGAACTTGAATAGAAGAGACCTCTGTTTTATGATTCACACTTTCATCTTCATAGCTTTCATCTCAGATTTTCAGGCAGGCACCCAGGAACCTGAGACACTCCTAGCTGGCCTGTCTGTAAGAGGAGAGAGGGGCTGTGGCATCCTGGACTTCAGTTAACAGACCACTGAGCCCTGTGCTGTTCAGCCTTTTGACTGCCACTGTTGGTGGCAAGGATGACCAGTCTGTGTGACAAATGTCAGATGCCTTCCAAAGATATTTTTTCTTTCCCGCCCGAGATACTGTGGCTTACTGGATCTGGGTTGTGCTGAAGCTATGAATTTGCAAATGATGGTTGTGTTTCAGTAGCCTAGGGTGCATTTTTAAAATTTCTGTTGCAGTTCCCAGGCTGGAAGTAATAATAAAGGCTAGTGTGCAATCAGATGCGGATGTTGCAAGAATTGATTGTAGCTTAGAAACATGCCATAAACATGTTTGGTCCTCACATATAAGACAGGATTACATGGGAGAATTAAAACATAGTTTGGAGATTTATAGCCAGAGGGTGCCCAAAAATGTTTAATTCATTCTTAGTAACAGTGTGAATCACAGTGTTTGTGGTTTTTCCTTGTGTTTTCTGAAGATACTCGCACACATGCACATACCTCTATCAAGAGAAGAAAATTCATTCCGCTGCTAAATATTTAAACAGAATGGAGTGGGGAGGGGAGGAAGAGAGGAGATACCACCCATTTCCCTGTAATGAATAGACAGATGGCTCTGGGATCATATTTACACCCCATAGAGGCAGAGCTGGGGCAGCCTCTCATTAGGCTGATATTTGCTAGCAGGTAGTCCAAATTGCAGTGGAAGCAGGGAGAGACCTCTCAGTTGTTTGCTTTGGAGGAGTCTGTGCATATATTTTGAACAAGCAGTAGTTTGCATCCAAGCATGGAAATGCCAGCAGAACTTGTGCCCCCCTAATGCTCTGGGAGCCATAAAGAAGTAGCTGATTGTTACTGAATTGATCCAGGTGTGGTTCATAAGTCATGTGTCTAATGTAGCTACTGCATCAGTGCTGATCAAATGTGAGAAAGACACTTAACTCTCTTTAATGGTTATCTATCTCCTACAACAAAGTATTGATGTCCATAATTGTCTAACTGTATTTATAAAGATTTTTCATAAAGCTTGGGGAGAGCAAATAAATAAAAGTAATTAATGACTGCTGAAGATTTAATACTCTCAATTGGTGTACAGAAATGTAAGAAAACCAAAATGCAAGTAACAGCTATAAGTCCTGAGTTTGTGGATAAATTAGCACCAAGAAAAATAAGAGACTGATGCAATATTAATAAAATTTTGACTATCTGTTCTTACAGCATTTTCCTTGGCATGTAGCAGGGTTGATTTACAAAAAGCAGATGTCTAGCCCACCATTACATTGTTACAAAACTGAAACTCATTCTATACAAATACGTATTTTAAAACCGGATTGTGGCCTTGCCATGGTTGAAGGAGGACAAATTGATTTATGTGTTGTGTGTCTGCTTACACTGCTTCACATTTTGCACCTTTTAATGATACTCAGATACTCAAACTTGCATTTAACAGTCTTGAATATAAATACATACTTTAATGTGTTCCCCAGTTTGCTGAATGGTGTTTGGAGTATGGTGCACATGGATGTCGTATTCCTGACCGACCTTACTCCCTCTTTGAAGGTAAAGTGATGGTATTACAAATGTTTTTGTACTACAGGAAAGAGGAGCGTCCTTGCAATTTTGGCACATGTAGAAATTGGAAAGTCTTTGGAGGGATCCTCCACTATTAAAGCCCCCCTATACCATCACCTCTGCCTAAAAGAAGGCAGGGTGGCAGGGGGTAGAAAAGGACAAAGAAAAATCATTCACTATCACAACTTTTACTCCTGCTTTCATTTCAGCAATTTGAATGTAAAACCAGCACCACTGTTACTCCAGAACAAAATTCTGCTGTGCTGATGCAGCTTTGTTTAAAGCAAACAGAACTTCAGGCAACAGTTTTGTCACTGGTGGTTTTTCAGAGGGACTAGGCAGAGGAGCGGCTGGGAGTAGGGGGGTCTCAAACTAGTTGCTAGCTGTCAGAACTAAGCTTTCTCTGCTGCCATACTCAACCAAGGAAGTTTTAATGTGAACCTGAATCACTTGAACAGGAGAGTCCTTAACGGCCTGTCTGTAAGTTCAAGATGTTACCAGATATTTTTCTAGAGCTTTGTATTTTTTTTTAATGTAGCTTATTTTCTATTCCCTGTATCATCCTCATGTTACAGAACCAGTAACAAGGAATTACAGATCCAGGTGGGATTTAAGGTAGGGCCGCAGCTGCTCCATGAGCAACGAGCCTCGTGTGCCACCTGCTGCAGATATTTGAAATTACAGCAACCAAGCAGGGATATTTGCAAATTAACAATTCTGGGCCTGAACAAACACAAGAAAGCAGGAGTTTATATGCAGCCCTTCTAAATACAGAGTTACTGTCTTAATGCTTAAAGGAGAAAAGCATAAGTATTCCTATTCCTGGGAGCACCCTTGCATGCAATCTGTTGTATAAAAGCCTTGAAATTTGTTGAGAAGGTGAAAGAGTACAAACAGCAGGATGAATTGTGCTTTAATGCCAGCTTTTATTTTAGTTTTTAGTTGTCTGGGATTTTTTTTAGAAAAATTTAGAAAAATAAGAAGTTTCATATTTGGGATTAAAAAAACCTCTTGAGTTTGGACTTTGTTTTTGTAGCCAAAATTGTGCTTGCAGTTGTCCAATTCTGCATTTGACAGAATGCATGCTTTGATCAGAAGTTGCATGTGCATCTTATGAAATGGTCCTAAGTGTTTTGTTTCCATCAGATATTGTGATTCAGAAAGGTTCCTTTATATGTGCTTAGCTGTTTATAAAATACGATTTTAGTTTGGTCATAAAACTGACCTGGTATCTATCACCCTATGAGTTCTGCTGGATGATGCACTTTGGGCTCTGGATAATCTCTACATGAATAGTGAGGAAATGAATGTGTACTTCACAAGTTCATTAAAGTTTTGGCTTTTTCTTTTAACCAGTGCAATGACAAGCAAGAGCTGCTCAAACTATGAAAGACAGTCCAAGCTTGGATTAGCTTTTTCTTAATTTGAAATAGCATTGAGGTTGTTCAGTTGAAGAGATGTTAGCAGAGACATCTTCATTCTTGCCTTTGATCTTTTCAAATAAAATTTGCTTTTCTTGGCGAAGTACAGATGAACTTACCTTTCCATAGGGCCTAAGTTCACCTCTTTAAAAATAGATCCTTGTGAGGGAGGAGTTCAGAAGGGGGCTCTTGACTTTGCTGTTAGCTGTGCTATTTTAATGTAGTCAAAGATCTCCTTCTTGTTATGTTTTAGGTATGGCTGGAGCTATTCACTTCCTCTCAGACATTTCAGTACCGGAGACTTCCCAGTTTCCAGCGTTTGAACTTAGACCTCAAAAGAGGGAAAACAAAGTGGAACAGGACGGATAAAACCATCATTTTGAAAGGAAACGGATGCCAAAAGAGATAAGACTGTTTAGTGCCTCTGATAGTGAACCAACTTGATGCTTAACTGACAGATGGATAAAGCCCTTTTCTCACCCCTCCTGCCCCAAAGGACCATGAAGTCATTAGAGCATGAACAGGAGAAGCCACACTTAAGTTCTGTTAAAGTGATAACTTCAGATGTAGGACCAGAGAAGTCAAGTTCTGAATTTAATCTTTTCCGTTGTATTTGTCTTCTTTGGGTCTTTGCCATGCTCTGCACGTTTATTGGTGTTGTGTGTTGATCTGAGTCTTTTGTTGTTAGCCAAAAGCTGGTCTCTGTGTGAATCTCTGTCCTGTACCTTCATGCATGACTCACAAGAGCAGTGCTGCTTTCTGCAGTGTGGTCACCCACAGAGAGAATTCGCTGCAGGACAGTGCCCAGCTTCACTGGTGTGCTGGCAGCTCTAAAAAGAGATGAAAAATGTTTCTGTGTTCATTTTTTTCTGCCTTTCTCTCCACAAGCTTACAAGCTAAGCTGGTGGAGATCAGCCAGTTTTGATGAAGAGGCATGAGGCCATTTCCATTTTCAGAAACTCAGCAGGTTGGAAGGGATCTGACTTGTCTTTTGCTGCTGTTGTGGGAAGCGTCTTGGAAAGTCTGAAAGAGATGTTGTCTTTGATACCTGCAGCTGGTTAGTGTGTTACGTGCTTATAGCAGGGTGGAGATGCTTCTCCCCATCACTGCAAAGTCCCATCCCATGCCATGAGACTAAACTGGAGGTGGAGTCACTCGGACTAACCTTCCTCTGCCACCAGCAGCAGAGCCTGGACAGCATAACTGCTTGTCCTTTCCTGGACCTCAGTTTGGAATAAACCTGTCCTGCAGCATCTCATATACAGATGAGCAAGGGAGGGTGACAGGGCAAGCTTCTCATGCATAGTTCAGGATGGTTATTTCTTTGGAACCAAAGTGGTGATTTGTTCATTTGTACCCTTCTCTCCTATGTAGTAGTGCAGGAGTGATAAATAGCAGCTGCTTTTGGAGGCTGCAGAGGATTATTGAGCAATATGAAGCCGTTGCTAGTGGCTGTAATTGAAGTGTATTTCACCTTCAAATCCACAGAGAAAAAGCTCTTTTCCTGTAGTCTTAATAGTCTTAACTGCTGCTAGTGCTTTGCTTCCCCCTGTAGTGTGGTGGGGTTGTGAAATACTAGACCTGCCTCCAGGTGCTCCTGAGTATCAGGCCATTGGTTTGGGAGGAGAGATGGGACATACTCCGAGCATTCTTAGAGCAGGCTTATGTGTCCAGGTAATACCTAAAGTGTAGCGCGCTCCAAATCACTCAGGCTCTGTGATTATCCTCCCCCAGGTTTCCTTGTGCTCTGTCTTTCCAGATGCTGATTGTAATTGGTGTCCTCTGTCCGGGTGCGAGTGTGACAGACGGCAGAGTTTGACATTTGGGCACGCGTTGGGATATCTGTGACTTGTGGGCTATCTGCTGAATGCCAATGTCTGTGATTGGGCTTGGAGATGCATTTTTGCTCCTGTATAAATCGGTCTTGATTTGTTGCCTTGCAGATTACTTCCTTAAGCACATTCTAGTGTCTGTTGCCAAATACCTTGGGATGTTCATAATTTTTCCATTCAGTTCTGCTGGACAACAGCACTAGTGTCAGTGCACAAACAGTTTAATGTTACAGTGTAGCAGCTCCTCTGCTGGTTTGTCAGGTAGTATTAAAGCATGGGAGCAGCAGAAGAGACTTTTCCACCCTCTGGCAAAGGCAGAAGGTGAAGTAGGAGCAACAAACCCAGCTGCATCTCTACAGCCAGGGAGGGGGGAAAATGCTGAAAAGACAGTGGGAGTGGGGAGTGCTGCATGGCAAGCAGCTGGACTGAAGCAAACAGGAGCGGAGCAGCAGGAAGTGAGGAACAGAGGGAGTTATTAATGTGAGGCATGAGTGAGGAACAGAAAAAGCTGGTCACGGAGGCAATGCACAGTGCACCAGCAGAGACCATTTTGATGAGAGATTCCTCTATGCCAAGAATGGCAAGAGTTAACTCTGTTTCTTTCTTCAGCCTATGGATCCCTGATCTCGTCCATAGAAAATCCAGGAAGGAAACTTGCCCAGGAAGTCTCAGAGAAATACTAACAGAGGTAGACACTAGCTCTGTTCCTGTTTCACATCGCCCCCCCACCTCTTTGTCCCTTCCCCTCGTGGATGCAGAGCATATTGGGTGTATTAATAGAGAAAGGGCTCACCACATTTACAGGAACTGCCTGCAAACATTGGCCACCCTGGAAGATCCCAAGCCTCTGTTGTATGGACTATTTAACTACAGGGTCTGCTTGTAGATTTATCATTCAGTGATTATATGTATATTGGCCTTGGCTAATGTGCTTGGAATGGCTCCTGTGGGGGATGAGTTTGGCTGGCTGGAGCCTAAAGAGAATTAAAACCTGTTAGTTTTAAAAAGATATATAAACACTCAGATCAGCTGAATGCTGAGCAGATCCTCAAGATGCTGGCATGTACCTGTCACAATGATGAGCAAGTCAGCTACCTGCTCTTCTGTACCATAGCCAGCCTTCTGCCCTAGTGGGGCCTGGCACCATCTTTCTCTGCAGAATCCTCTCAGAATTGAGTAAGACTGGAAATGTATCGAGCTGGGAAGTGTCTTAACAGTGCATCTGCCTCATCCTCCTGATGCCACTTTCCCTGTGGCTCCTCCTCTCTGTCCATCACAGCGTTGTGGTATCTAGGATGACCCCTTAAGGAAAGATACAGTGTGAAGGTGATTTCACTGAGGCATTGTCTTCAGAAATGACATCAAACTAAAAATGTAGAAAATGTCTTAATATTCCCTGGTTTGCTTTGTCTGTGTGTAATTGTCCACCTGTTGCAAAAAGCAGTAGTTTTAAAAATGGAAATGCTCTTTGGGCAGAAAAAGAGGAAAAAAAATGCTGATGTTTTGTTCTTTGGCTTTATTAGTAAAGTTCAAGCTATGTGGTGGTAATTTGTGTAAGTCTGGTTTTTTTCTTCATTGTGGTTCTCCTTCCTTCCCTCCAGCACTGTGGTGATAGGTGTCCCACTGATCTGACTGCTGAGCTGCTTCCCTCTCTCATAGTCCTGCAGGATGAAACACATGCCAGAAAGACAGCAGATTGCTTTTTTTGCAATCTTCACATTTTCTTAGCACTGCAGGTGCCTTTCCTGCTGCTACTTCCAGGTGATTTTTAGTGAATGTTGCTTAGTGCAAAGCTCTGCTTTCCTTTGTGGCCACACAGGTCCTGTTGAAGAGTTTGCAGCTAAAGCCAGACTCAGGATGAACTGGTTTGAAAAACACATGTATGAAATCTCTGTCCAGCTGAATAACAGCTGTTTCCCAGCTTTGAGGAAATTTGAAATGTTCCTCTAGGTAGGCTTTAACAGAAGGAAACATCAAGTATGCTGCAGGCAAGGGGTAGTATTTCTGTTTCACAAAGCGCCTTTTGCCACTCATGGCCATCTTGGCGACCAAGAGAAGCTGCTGCTTTTTTTGGATGGAGAGGATCAGTTCTGTACAAATTCAGATAACTGCATTGGGGCTTTTCTAGCACAGCAGGTCTCTAACATGTAAATTGCACATGAGAGGTAGATGGGAAGAAGTGTCACCTCATAGCTAGGCACCACTGTGCTGCCTGAGCCCTGCCCAGCAGGTGTTTGATATAGCTGCCTTTCCTAGCAAAACTTTGCTTTTTTTCCATGTGTTTTCATTGGTTTCATGTAGATTCACAGTCAGGACCGCAGTACGATTTGTGTGTAGGGACCCGACTTTAAACCACTGCTTGTCCTAGACATCTACAAGTGAATTGTGGTAAATCCAGCTTGTAGCTATTAGGTAAGATAGGGTTAGGCAGCAGAAGAGAAGCAGAGTGGGACAGGTAAAGGGGCATTCCTCCTTGTGACACCTCTCACTGCATAAAGCTAAAATAACAGATTTGCACAGGAAGGCAGGGCTGCTTAACTTGTCACTGTTCCCTCTGCCTTCTCCGCTGTCCCCTTCACCTTGCAGCTTGGAACAGGGCTGTGAGTTGCACCTCTTATCTTTAATTGCCTTATTATCAAGCAGTTGCTTTGTAAAAGCTGTCTCATGCTGGATCTTGCCCTGCGTGCTGTCTCTGTAGTCATTTCCCTGCCAAATAGTACAACTGTAAGGCAGCTCAGCTCCTGGTGACAGGGGATCAGAGGGGAGAGCTCCCACAGCCACAGGGCCTATAAAGGCATCCTGGCTCACCTACTCAATTAGCAATATTAGATCAGAAAAAGTGTTACGGCTTCTTGGCTAACCTGTGTGCCAAAAAGTGATGTTTTGGATGTATAATTATGAAGCTAACCTTTCTGAGTTTTTGGAGTTGGGTTTTTTAAAGCAGGGAAGAAAGAATACCTCCTTTGTTTCTTCACATGGTCTGAATACTTTTTTTGGAAAATATAGTCCCAGCTGTTTGTTGTTACATCAGTGTAAGCTGTCACAGAGGTTCCAAAGGGAAAAAAAACCCAAAAAAACCTCCACAAACCATAAAAAGTTGTCACTTCCCAGAATGATGAAACACAGACCCCACCAGAGTTACATGCAAGGTGAACCAAGAGTCCCTGGTGCCTCTTCTCATAAAGCAGCATAGCTGGAGATTTCAGCAGAAGGGCATTTACCCGTTTCTCATTCTTCCTGCTGCCAAGTCACAGGGGCAGAGACCTCAAAGGTGTCCTTCTCTGCCTGCTCCCTGCCTCCTCAGAGATGTATCACATAAATTTTGGGGATGCACAACTGAAGAAAGGCCCTCAAGGGATTACATTGTTCATTGTTCCTGGCTCCCCGCCCAGGTTCAGTGGCTCCACTAAAGCATCTCCAAGTCCTGTCAAGATGTTTAACCCCTCTGGATCAAACCTAACTGCAAGAACCAGGAGACAGACAGGCACAAGACACAGAAATCACCTTCCTGAGGTAGAGTGAGAGATCTCAAAGGCCAGCTGGGAGTCAGCTGCTCACTGGTCCAGTGCCTCTGGGAAGGGGCAGGGAGTGCTCCACACCTCCCCAGGGCTCCCAGCTATGACAACGAACCTTATTTTGCAGTCAAAACACCACCCTGCCTCATCAGCAAGGCACCAAAATCCCTCTTGTGTTTGAGAGAGAATGCAGTAGCCGCACCCAGAGAATCCCAGTAGATAAAGCACCAAACCCCCATGAGGAAGTTCACATTAGCAAAACTGCAGCAGCTGGCAGCTCCTAGGGCATCACCGCTGCCAAGTAAAATCCTGTTGGAATTTCAAGGTAGCTAGAGGAAAGGCATGTAAACAATTTGCAATTAATGCATACGGATGCCCACAGAGGTGGTGTGTTTTCAAGAAAAGACCAAGCGAGTTTGCTAGCAGAGAATTCCCTGTGTTTTATGAGGTGTCATCCATCAACACCAGGAAATAAACAAGCCAGACATGAGAAAAACTTCACCTGAAGTTGAATTTCACTGTACAAAGGTTTCTATTCAATGTGTCCAGGACAATGCCAGCTGTCATAGATACATTTCATAATATAAAAGGACTTAACAATATCTATCTATTAACATGAGGTCTGTTGCCATTTCTATTGACAGAAAAAGGTTGGAATTACTTTTAAAAAAATGTTTTGTAAATGCAACTATACTCAGTGACATACACAGCTTTTACACTTCAAGTACAAGCTAATTTAGAAAATACATACAGTTGTGATGCGCAGATGGACCTTTTATAGATTCATCTATAAAATGCACTTTTTTGTTATCTGAAGTGTCCCTCAAGCCTAAGTGCACACACAGAAGTACTTTGCTTTGTCCCTTATTATGATGCACAGTAAGGGAAAGCCTTGGTTACAATCTCACCCAAGTCAGGTAAGCAGGAATGAACTCCTCCAGTGCTAGCTAAGCTCCAGATGGCTATTGACTCCACCAGCAGAAACAATGGCCTTTACAAGTTTTTCTGTTAGACACTCATATTCATGGCAAAAGGGGTTTTGAAAATCCAGCTTGATACCTAGAAACAAGCTCTCAGAAGCCACAGAACAGCATAAAAAAGCTTTGGCTGCCTGTGCACAGGTCTTCAGATTACTCCAAACCACCTCAGTGAGACCTCTGAGCCCTGGGTGGTGCCACACAGGAGCATTCACCCAGTACCCAAAAGACCACATGGGCCTCCTAACCCTCAGCTATGTTATTTTTCAACAGCAGGATGCAATGGCATCTTTTTGTCACTGCTCAGTGACATGACTGAATATGCACAAAGGGAGAAGGTCCCATTAGTACAAAGTCATGTTTCAGAACAATTTCAAATTTTTGCTAGACATGGATGGGTGTGAGAGCCCTGACAGGCAAAGGGGTTCTGTGTTTATTTGAAGATGTTCATTTGTGGTCATTCAGAGGGTTGGTCATGAGCACTCACAGCAAAATGCATGAAGAGCTAAGTGATATTGAAAGCCAAACCATCTGTGCATCAGGTCAAAGAAAGCTATTAAGAACCTGTCTCAAAAAGTTACTATTTTTCTGACCTAGAGAGAAGAGCAGATTCACAGATCTGTCACCTAAGGTGACAGCTTTACTTGGTACTCTTTGTGGCAGCAGTAAGACTATAATGAAAGATACTATTTCTCAGGAACTAAACTCCCATCAACGCCAAAGAGAGTAAACTTGTACCTATGCTCCCATCCCTTCTTACTGTAAATATTTTCCAATTTAGGGAAGAAAACTTATGTCTTTCTAACTGGTCTATCAAGAGATACAAGTAGCTCTGAGATTGTAACACCTTTCCTTTCATGCCAACATCTAGCTCATTCTCTATTTCACGCAATCTCAGCACTGGCAAAACAAGGGGAGCCAAGATGCCAATCACACAGCCAGGTGATGGACAAGAAACACTCAAGTCCCAGTCCTTAATGTTTGGATGCATCATTTCAAGTCACAACTCCCTCTTTTCTAGGGCACTTGGCAAAGCCCCTGCCACAACTCAACCAATACTGGTACTCTAGTCACAGTGACCTTCATCAGAGCATCTTCCTGTTATACATCAGAAAGAGATGGTAGTCACTATTTCTGGTAAAATCACTGCCCTGCTGCTTTTACCTTTATCCTCTTTCTCTGTTGTTTCCCTTAGCGGAGGGCATTTCTGCTGTGGGGTCTTAGGAGGCTGCACATCGCTCTGGCGTTGCAAGAACTGCTATCAGTAACCTGCCACGACGCAATTAAAACCTTGATTGAAATGAACAATAAATAAAGAGAAAGACATACAAGTTTTAAATATAGGTTTCCATTAAAAGCATTACAAAGACAACTTCTCTCATTTTGAAGACAAAAAAAAAAATCCACTTCTACTTAAAAAAAAAAAAAGGAAAAAAGAAAAAAAAAATTAAAAATCACCCCTTTGCAAGTAACTTTAATGAGGAAAGGTGCAGGGAAGGGAAGGAGAGAGGACTCGGAGAACTAGCAAGTGTTCAAAAGGGCAGGTGCCCCCCATCTTGGTCATTTTGGAATTGCACCTTCTTCTCACACAGTCAGGTCAGAGAGCCAGAGTCCTCACGTGGAGGATTTCACCACCTGCTCATAGGGGGGAGGTGGTGTGTTGCAATAGGAAGGTGGGGGTGGGTAAACCGGGTTTCCTTGTGGGGAATTGGGCTGGACGTGGAAAGCCATAGCCATGGGATTCATCACAGGTCCACCTGGATCTGTGTAATACGGCACTCCAGGTTGTTGTGACCCTGAAAGAAAGAAAGGGAGAGAGAAGGTATCAGCAACAGCAGAGACATCAGGCTGTGCTCTCCCAGGGCCTGTGCTCTGCATACTCAGACAAGGTTTTTCAAAGTGTTTGTCGGAGCAAAGACAAGGAGTATCTTTCTCCCTCCCAGAAAAAAAAACAAAACAGGCTGGCAGGACTGTATTCACCTCTTCAGATACTACCAAAAAGTTTCAGTTTTGCGTCCAATGGAAATCACTTTGTGAAACAAAGGGCACCACTGCCCCAAGCAGCTACCATTTGAAAGGGAAAACAGTGAGCCCTGTTCAGTTGCTCTGACAGAAAAGCTTTTCTGTCTGCACAGAGAAGAGGCGTGGGATCCCGGATGGACAAAGGAGTCTCTACTGTGGTCCTGGCTCAGGTGTCAAGTCTTACAAAAGGACTTCAGAGATTATTTTGTGGTGTCCTGGATCTGTGGATAAGCCAGAGTGAGGCTCAGATGGATAATTTCCCTCCTAGGCATAATACAGTTTAGAGGTGAACCTGCATGAAGCAGGGAGCCAAGCTGTAGTCAGTTACTGCTGGCTAACACAATGAGACAAGACTGCTTTGCATAGATTCGATTTAGGGAGATTACATCGGAGCCTGCAGGGACAGGGAAAGGAAATGTATGGCCAAACACAAAATTCCTTGGCTATGACACGTAAGGAGTAGCAGAGATTGCTGCCAGTAAGAACAAAGCTGGCATGTAACCCTCCTCAGATATCACAGCGGGTGGTGGAAGATGAATTAATGCAACTGAAGTCGTAGACTATCTCAAGACATAAGTTAGTTTTTTTTATCTTTCTCTCTGTCCGTTTAAATAAAGACAGACTGGGAAAAAAATCATGGCTAAGCAACAGGCTTTCTTCTTTTGGTGCCAGTCTGTGTTTCCTATAATGACACAACTTCTAAGGGACCTTCCCCTTCCATTCTCCCAGTCAGGGTCCCAGAAAAGCACTCCCAGCAGATGCTGCTGGAATGGCAGAAAGATGCTGCTGCTATCTCTGCAGGGAAGGAGTGAGACAGGCTATGAGTCACATTTTGAGTGCTCCACCTCAACAGTGAATTGGCTACTGGTACCAACCAGAGAATGACTAGTGGAAAATGGGAAATTGCTTGACTACTAATTCTCATTGTTTTTGCTGTTAAATATTTCTAGAACAGTAGAAAAACTAAACCTAGAAAATAAAATAAATGGTGGGGCCCAGAGCTTTTAAGTAACAGTAATAACAGTCTGGAAGCAGGTGCCATAATCAGGTCATCAAAAAGCTTGTGCTTATTTTATATTTGCCCACAATTTATGTTCCATGAAGCACCATGGAAGAGTAAAACCATTTTCTAAATTTAAATCTGGTGTTTATCAATCCAGCCAAAGATACTCCCTATTCACATAAACTCAAGGCTATTTTTCAGGCTTAAAAATATTAGTCTGGTTGGATTGGCTCCCCCCCAGTTGAAAAATACTCTGTTCAGTCAAGGAGAAAAACAGATGCAGAATGGGAGCTCTAAAAAACATCCTTAGGATTTAAACAAGGAAGGTGAGTAAAATACCAGTTTGTATCTGTAACATCTTTTTAACCATTTAGGCCTAGAAGAGTTCCTAACTGGAACTAGCTACCAGAGGGGAAGAAATTACAAATTTAGAAAGCAGTTTTACCAAGAGTCCTCACTAGGTAGGTCCTCCTGATGCTCACAGTTATGACTTACCAGACAGACAGCAATCAGACCAACAAGGGAGAAAAGGCTATTTTGCCATAGAAAGACAGCAGCATGGAACATTGAAGGCAAATCAAAAATACTTGCAAGATGGCCAGATTCTGGAAGAAAATGCTAGGCTTTCCTTCACCTCTGCCAGATATTATCAAGACTATTTAAAACTCTTTCTTCCTGTGACTGTTGAATTTGAACACCTACCATTTTGCCTACAACACAAAGGGAGAGCTTGCTAGCCTCCTTCCATGCATGGACACACACCTCTAAAGGTATTAGGAACCAAAAAGACCTGAAAGTTCTGTCATCCCATGTGCTTCAAAACCACTTCCACCCTGCAGCTGAATTATGCTGTTGGAAAGGCTGAAGACATCACTCACTGCAGGAGGTGGCTGCATGTTTTAATGCAGTGCAATTCCTCGTACAAATCACACGGTTTCCAAAAAACAATGAAATAAAAGCTCAAAACCCACCCTTTTTTAGTGCCTTGGCCAGAGTAAGAAACCAGTGAAACTTGTATGAGCAGTGTCTGACCTGATGCAGTGTTGACCGGTTGTCTGGTGTAAGACACGTTAAAAGTAGGTTCTTCTACTAATGGAGGAGGGTACATCCGCCTCCGGATAAAGAAACCAGCTCCACAACAGAACAAAACTCCCATCATCAAAAGGAACCTAGGCAAAAAGAAGAGGGAAGTCAAAACCTGCACATTCAGGCAGCATTTAAATCCAGACTGCTGACTGAGAATACATCAGCCTCCAACTTTTAACAGGGTTTCTTAAATAAGTTGCCTCTTGAGAGCAGGTCTGTCATTTGGGATAGCACTCATGGAGCACTTATGGATATATTATGGACATCTTCAGTGATTAGTACCATTGTCAACGTTCTCTGGCATGTAACTCAGAATTAAAAACACCTGAACTTTTCAAAAGTTCAGATTCATACCTGACCTTGGCCACTGGAATGCTAAACTGAAATTCCAGGTCAGTACAGATTCAAACTGCACATCTTGGATGCATGCCCCTTAGCAGCATCTAGGCTGCTCAGGATGTTTGTGGAGTACAGAGAGGAATACTATTCTGCATTTGCCATTAAAATAAGAATGTTAGGTATTTTAAAATTAACTCAACGTTTTAATTTCATCTCCCATGGGAAATACGGTAACTGGCACTTCAGCTCAAGCCAGAAGACTGAAGCATTCAGTACTAATGGTGACAAACTTCTGTGCTTCCTAAGTGGTATATTACACTCTCCCTAAAAAAGACATGATTTAGCTACCATTCTCCTCCTCTCAGCATCTTTTCCAACCTCACTAAAGTGTCCTCATCATTTCCTTGCCCTGATGTGGTGGAAACAGGAACATGCAGCAAGGGCACATCAGATTTTGTTCATAGTGCCTTTCACTGTGTTTCCTTTATCAGTTACCAGACACTTAGTGACTCATGCAAGCTCTTGTAAATAGGAATGATTCTTCTGCCTGTAATTGCAATCTTGTTTCATGGCTTTTTACTGGAAGACAATGACTGTGCTTTTTTGGAAGGGAAGTTGGCCAGAGGCAAGCCTACACACCATGCTTATCCTCTGGAGAATTCCCAGGTGGCTGAGAGGAACAGTGTGGCGCAGCCTGGCAGCACGAGTTATTTCATGCAAAGACAAACTCTGTTCCTGTTTCTACATTAGAAATGAGAGCAGAAGGAGATTCTTTTTCCCTGAGCCAATATTAATACATTCCCCTTTGGCAGTGTTCCTGCAAAGGATTTTTTTCTGAACAGAAAAACAGAGATTTATGATGTCACCCCAGGGATTGAGATAGAGAGCTTTTCACTTATATCAGTAAGGATTGTACACTGAAATCCCACAGTCAGCTTTGGGAAATCTCTGTATTATAGTATACATCAGGCTTCTGTTTTTCACTGTTTATTTGTTTCAGTTTCAAAGGCTTTTTTTAAAATCAGACTTCAAATTCCACACTAAAATGCCTGAAATCAGGTTTTCTAGGAGAATCTTTGCTTTTTCTTTACTGTAATGAGATGGTTTTATTCAGGTGCTTTCTTAAATTCCTCCACTCCAAAAAGAATTTACCTTATTTTTTCATTATGCATATAACACTGATTAGTTTAAGCTTTATCCAGATTACTGAGCTTCTGGTTTCACAAGCTCAATCTTTCTGCCTTCTTTTCCTTTGCTGTCATCTCCAGTGAAATCCTCATAGTCATAAATGTACTTACCTTCCTTTTTAATTGAAGCCTCAATTCAACTGGCAAGAATATATATTACACCCTGCCTAAAAGCACAATCTTGCTTATATGATCCTCTTTTAAAACTGAGTGCCCAAAAAAAAGAAAGAATGTCGCTGCTTGGTAGTACCTGGGACAGCCATCAAGAATTCAGCAATTCTGGATAAAAGTGGAACTGCTGCTTATACAAAGCAGCAGGATGCAGAAGCAGGAAAGGTCAGTCTGACATGATTAACCTCCTATTTTAGTATTTTCTTACAACATCAGGAGAATATATAAGAAAAAAACCAAAATCGGTGCATTTCCATGTACACCTATACCTTCCTACATACTTGCATCTACTGTATTTAAAACACCAGGGCTGGCAATATCCTGATTTAAGTCCAACCAACAGAATGGGGACAAACACAAAATTCCCAATTTCCCTGGACCTACCAAAAATACCATAGTCGTTGGATAGAGAGAGCTCTTACACAGCATCTTGAGCCACAGCAATCCTCATAGGAGCGACATCTGCAGAGAAATAAAGAGACAGGGGTGTTAGGGGAGTGGCTGTGGCTCAGATTAAAATGGCATCCCCAACCCTGACACCATTCACACCCCTGACCAAAGCATTATTTTAAGAACAGACTACCCTTGGCTGGAAAAAGCTGTCAATCATATATATGGCACAGCTCTATTCCTGGTCAGGAACTTTTCCATGTTATTGAAACTACCTTCCTATATATTTAACCTTAAACCACCTCAAAAAGGCTGAATATGGTGTTCAATTCTATATAAAAAAAGGGTAAGTTATAAAGAAAAGCAGTATCACTGTGTTTTCTTTCATAGTAAGTGAAAATCGCAGACCCCCAACAGATGTTTGGAGTTTTATTCACTAGAACAGACAAGAACTGCCAGAATAAAACTGCCAGATCACCCTTTCTTTGAAATCAGCAGCTTCCAAGCAGAGAAACCACTGAGTGCAGAGAAAATTCCAATTGTTTGCAAATTTTATACCCTCTTTTCCTTCTCAGAAATTGCACTAGACTGCAATTGCCAACAACTTCCATTATTAAAGCAGGCTTTCCTCTAAAAAAGCCCCACACTTCAAATTTTGTATGCACAGAATATTTTTAAAGGTATTAAGCACCAATCATTGTGAGGACGAGGTACCACTTCACAAAAAACAAGCACATACATTGAGGGCATCTCTGAACAATTCCTACGATAATTCCTATTCCCACACCAGTGAAGTCTACTTAATAGGGAAAAGGACCAAGTTATCACAGAATCTATGTTATGTTACAGACTTGGACGGAAATAAACAGATTAGCACATCCACATACAAAAAGAAAAGAGGAGGTGACCACAACTGGATTCATCTTCTTAAGGGTGTTCATACCTGTGTGCAGAATGCACATATTTATTTAAGCATCTGATCTTGGACTGTTTGCTCAACTGCATGACTGTGCTCCCATATTTGTATGCAAACTAAAAACATGTCAATTGAATAACTGTACAGACAATTACACATTTACATGCTCAATTAACAAGGCTTCACTCAGAAAATACATTGTCACATAGGGTTCAGCCTCTAACTGGGGCTACAGGGCGATGCTCTATGGATACATAATCAGTTATTTTGCAAGTGAAAACAATTATTGCTCTTCTGATGACAAATAAGTAGGATTTATTCAGGCAAGCCAGGGGATCTGACGTGATCATCATGGTAAGGTTCATTAACAGACTCAGACACCCTGTTTGAGACTCAGGCCAAGGAAGTTGCTCAAGTCAAAAGAGAAAACATCCACTTTTCTGTCACTGAACCTGAAAGTGACCCATCTGCAACTTTTCTTCTTGAAAGCTTCCCAAGACCCTGACAACTTCTCATACTCAAAGCTACCAAACCTCACATAACTACTAACAAGACTTAGCAAGTGAGCATTAACTTCAGTCCCCTTGGCACCAAGAAATTAAATATTTCTCCATGCTTCCACAGTGGTTCAACCCAACAGGAGCTTTCAAGACATACGTTGAAGTGAAAGACAGATTGAGGTTCCTCACAAAAAGGGCTGCAAGCTGCTCCCTTCTGTTACACCAGTGCTCATAGTACCCCTCTGGTCTTCAATACACAGTAATTTCACGATTATAAGCCGCACCGAGTATAAGCCACACTCCCGGGTGTCGGCAACTTTTTGTTCTTTTGTCCATACATAAGCCGCACCTGATTATAAGCTACACGTTACAATACAGGGTGTGATAAAAGGAATCTGTTCTATCACCATCTGTTGAGGGTGGGGGCAGTGATCCTTATCTCTGCAGGAGATATTCTGCCGATGGGCCATTGTTCTTTATCTTTTCACAACTGCAGCCTTCCTCCAGAGAGTAATTTTCTGCTAATGGCCCATTGAGTCCCA
>PYHW01009363.1:78581-97017 GCA_013186435.1 Turdus rufiventris | reverse complement strand
TAAGGCGCACTATTTTTTTGCAGTGAGGAGCCGCGCGGCACGCAACAAAGTAGCGAATTACTGGCAGGTTCTCAATTTGCAAACATTTAGCAACGATTTTTAGCTGCTTTTACGCGGCCATTTTTCACTGCTTTTTCGCAGCCACTTTTCACCGCTTTTCAGCCGCTTTTCGTGGCCATTTTTCGCCGCATTTTGCCGTGATTTTTCGGCGCTTTTTTGCCGTGATTTTCCGCTGCTTTTTGGCCACATTTCACCGCGATTTTTCACCACATTTTGCCGCGATTTTTCGGGGCTTTTTCGGCACTTTTTCGCCGCTTTTTGCCACGATTTTTCGCCGCTTTTTGGTTGCTTTTCACTGCAATTTTTTGGCGCTTTCTCGTGGCGATTTTTTGACGCTTTTTCGTGGCCATTTCTCGCCGCTTTTTGGTTGCTTTTTGCCACGATTTTTCGGCACTTTTTCACGGTGATTTTTTGCCGCTTCTTGGCGCTTTCCCGCGGCACTTCTTGGTGCTTCCCCGCGGCCGTGCCACTTCCCCCCCTTCTCCCTGCCCGGCAGCCACGCTGGTTCCCGGTTTCTCCCGCCCGGCGGCCGCGGCTCCTGCAGTTCCTGACTCCCCCCGCACGGCCACAGCTCCCGTGGGTCCTGCCTCAGTTTGCAGACCGCACTTCTGGGTTCGCAATTTTCCGAACTTTGTCCATCAGATAAGGCGCACCAGACTATAAGGCGCACTTCCGGATTTAGGGGGAAAATTTTTATAGTCATGAAATTACTGTACTTGGTAAATCACACAGCCCTTAACTACACAAGAAAATGTAAGACAAAAAAAAAAAAGAAGAAAAAGGCTGTCAGGTAATTTTTTTATACAGAGTAGAAACAACTGAGACAGAAACAATATTCTCAGATTAGAGTCCTTTACTTGGCTTGTGCCCTTTACACAGAGGTGAAAAACAAGAGCAGGCAACAGCTGAAAAAGGGCTTATTTCTCAATTATTCTTTAGGTGAAGACCTTATAAACACCATCTCTGTGCAAGAGCTCAGCAGAATACAGAAATCCTCCCCAACTTCTGATGGGATGAGAAGTATTTGCTCAGGTGCTTCCATCAAACCAATCCTCACAATCTTCTGCTACCCAAAGGTTTACCATAACCCTAGCCATCTCTTCCCAGATCCCAAGCAGAAAGCCACCCTACAGAGGAACTCTCTTTGCTGTCTGTAAAAGGACTGCATGGCTTTCTGGCCAGTACATATCCATCTAGAAATTTTCTCTGCTCCCCTTGTGGCAGAACCTAGAAAGAATTGCAGTGCTTGGGCTTTGGCAGTATATGGAGCCTTAAACAGCCATTTTTCAACACAGGCTAAAGGCTTTTCTTTCACAGAACAAAGCAGAGCATTGCCTAAGGCTCTGACAAAAGTAAGCCACAGATAATGTCTCTGACACTTCTGAATTTTTGGAGGTGGAATTGTAAATTTCTCAGATCAACAGGAATGAGGACTTGTAGTTAATCATCAGGCCCCCTTATAAAACAGAGGATTAGTTCTTCATATATCAAGCTGCTCCCAGTGGGCAGGCAATCTTACTTGCATCTCATCCCTGCTTTGGGAAATCATAAGCAGTCTGTTGGCAGGGGGCGATGGGTATCCAGGAATTTGCTGTCTGCCTCAATTTAAGATACTAACACATAGTAAAGCTTTTTTTTCCTGCACCGAGCCACTGCATGATCAAATGCAGAGAAGTAGTAATGGCCAACTGTTAAGTACCATCAAGTCTTTCAAAACTTTAATTCAGGGTCTCCCTACATAGAAAG
The DNA here is from genome assembly GCA_013186435.1 of Turdus rufiventris. Taxonomy (NCBI): domain Eukaryota; kingdom Metazoa; phylum Chordata; class Aves; order Passeriformes; family Turdidae; genus Turdus; species Turdus rufiventris. The sequence goes on along the minus strand of PYHW01009363.1, from coordinate 95,211 downwards.
GATTAGAACTTCAAGATTACTTAGGTGTCAGAATGCACTTTGACACTGTCCACTGAAGATCAAACCAGGTGCAACCCTTTCTGTCCCCCAGACAGGAAGCCAGAAGAAACTGATTCTCAGCCTCTCATTAGGGTTCTTACCTGGGACATGGAAGAATTAAGACCTGATGAGTATTTCAAATCAAACATCCTCCACAGGAAAAAGTGAGGCTCACTCATGATAAATCACAACTATGGTTATCACATCCTCTGGAAATGAGAAGGGGTTGGGACTGGATTATCTGCTCCATCTTAGCCAGGGAAGTACCTCACAGATGCCCTCTTTTCCTCTTTCCTCACCTTTCCCAGAATTAGCTATCTATACCTGGTCATTCGTCAGTCTCCAACTCCAAAATCATCCCAAGCTTTAAAACTGAAATTAGGTCCTTCACCTGTCTGATAGCCTGTGAAGGTTGAGACATTAAACCCCTCTCCAGGACCTACTCCTAGCAGCTGAGTGTTAATTTGGCAGCCTAATTCACCCCCAATTCCTTTAGATAACTGATTAATTGAAGGAAATTCCAGTTTCTGACAAGGCACCTACCTGCTTTGTAACTCCAGTCTCTTATTTGGAACAAGGAGTAAGCCACCCTAAGGGCACTGACTTTTGGAGCTAGTTGTGACATTTTGCTTTGTCATTGTTTAAGGCGACACAGGACTGAGCAATGGTGGTGGGTTTCTGTTGCCTTTTATATGGATGGTCTGGTAATTACTGCTGTTTTCCTCCAGACACAAACCGTGCACTTACATTCTTGTGTTGAACTATATCTGCAAACAGGCCCTTCCTGAGGCTGCTCACTGCGTAAGTGGTGACACTGGAGTAAATCCAGGTCTCTGTTTTTGTAGTGCCAGCTAGTCAAGGCGCCTGGAAGCATGCAAAACTATCACACTGCTTCCCCTCTCCCTCCTCCCTCTTGGTTTCAAATCAAATGAAAGGATAAATCAGCAGCCATATTACTGCCCTAAGCACACACCTGCTGACACTCCATGCAGCTGTAATTGCAATAGAAAGCTAAGTGTATCACCAGGAAAGCAAACTTAATGAACAACAGTAAACATAACAGGATGTGGAGCACAGACAATAGCCACCATCATGCAACACACCCAGTGTCTGCTTTGGGGTGGTTTCCAAGCCTCTTGTGCACATGTTCACGGAAGAAGTGCCCTCTGAGCTATATGAATAACAGTAGGAGAAAACACATTTTTTTAATGTTTTCATGTGGGACATTTTGCAGGTTCTTGATAATGCACAGAAGTATTACGGACTGACCACAAAGAGTATAAGGACTCATATTCAAAACCCGATGAATATGGCTGTGTGGTAAGTGCAATAAAACTTAACTGGTAAAGTAATAGAATCATGTGGAAATGTGCAAAAAATTTATTTTCAAAACCCATGAAAAACCACAAACTTAATATATTCCTCATTTTTCTCTACAGTAAGAAAAATAAGTTACAGTAATTTCACGACTATAAGACGCACCTTTTGACTAAAATTTTCCCTCGAACCCGGAAGTGCGCCTTATAGTCCGGTGCGCCTTATCTGAGCTACATAGTGGCAAAAATTGCCAACCCGGAAGTGCGAGCCGCGAGGGGGAGTGGCCCCGCGGGGCTGTGCCTGGCTGGGAGGAGGAATGGCCCTGTGGGGCTGTGCCTGGCTATGGGGAGGGAGAGGGGTCCTGCAGGGCTGTGGCTGGCTGGGAGGAAGAGTGGCCCCGTGGGACTGTGTCTGGCTGTGGGGAGGAGTGGCCCCGCGGGGCTGTGGCTGGCTGTGGGGAGGGAGAGGGGTCCTGCAAGGCTGTGGCTGGCTGGAAGGAGGGCTGGCCCTGCGGAGCTGTGGCTGGCTGGGAGGAAGAGTGGCCCCGCGGGGCTGTGAGAGGGGTCCTGCGGGGCTGTGCCTGGCTCGGAGGAGGAGTGGCCCTACGGGGCTTTGCCGGGCTGCGAGGGGGAGTGGCCCCGCGGGGCTGTGGCTGGCTGGGAGGAGGGAGAGGGGTTCTGCGGAGCTGTGGCTGGCTGGGAGGAAGAGCGGCCCCGCGGGGCTTTGCCAGGCTGCAAGGGGGAGTGGCCCCGCAGCAAGATCAGGATGTGAGGGGAGAGGGGCTCCGCGAGGCGGGCCTGCCGGCATCGGGGTTGTCCCCCGTGCGGGGGAGGGGAAAGCCTCCAGAATAGGGGCCGCTGCCGCTTGGGGGGGGGAGGGGTGGAGAGAGCTGTTGGCTTCAGGGCAGCAGCGGCACGGGGCGAGCCAGGGGTCTCCTGGAGCAGCGGGGCCCCGGGGACGCCCCACAGGGCAGCGGCGACCATACCTCAGCCCCGGGGATGCCGCACGGAGCAGCGGCGGTCATGCCCCGGCCCTGGGGACGTCCCACGGAGCGGCAGCAGCCATGCCGTGGCCCCGGGGACACCCTACGGAGCGGTGGCGGCCATGCCTTGGCCCCGGGGACGTCCCACGGAGCGGCGGCGGCCATGCCCCGACCCTGCCAGCTACAGGCCAGCCCGGGGGCCAATGGCTGCCGGGTGGGGGCGGGGCCTTGGCCAGCAACCGTGCAGGGGGAGCTGGGGGGGAAGCCTCGCTGAAAAAAAAAAAAACAAAAAAACAAAACAAAAAAACCAAAAAAACCCAAACAAACAAACAACAAAAAAAAAAAAAACCACGTGCGCCTTATAGTCCAGTGCGCCTTATCTGATCTACATGTTGTGAATTTTGCTGGCTGCTGGCGGGTATGCCTTATAGTCCAGTGCGCCTTATTGGTCGTGAATTTACTGTACTCTTCCCATGCAGGGCAGGAACTTGTTTTAAACATGAAGAATATTAGCAAACATTCATTTTTTAGGTTTCCATTAGTACTCTTATACTAATTCTAAATGAAAAATAAACAGATTTCATCAACACAAATGTGTACACGTGTATTTGTCTGCTGTATGCAGTAAACTGGTTTCTATGGTGGAAACACCCTAAAAATATAGCACTTCCACCTGCTTTCAGCATTAATTCACGTACTGCTTTGGATAAGAATTAGAAGATAGCGTGAGATGCCAGTCGTCTCTGTTCTGTTCTTCGCACCAACAGCAATGATTAACACTTCCTTCCAGAGAAAATGTCCATGTTTCTTTCTGGAGGTCAATTCACGTAGTAGCACACCTTTGAGAAGTCAAGACCTACTATAGACAAGGAACCCAGGGCAGAACTCAGATGCAAAAAATCAGTATTTAGGAGGTAGAAGAAGACACAGGCTACCAAGAAGGCATTTAGAGATCATCACATATACAAGTAGGTGTGATGTTAGAAAAGTCAAACCTCACCTACAACTAGTAGTTGGAAGGGTCACTAAGTCCAGCAAGAAGAGCTTCTAGCACTACACCAACAGCGGAAGCCATCTATGGACAAACCAGAGAGCAGAAGATGCCATTATCCTAACTTCAGCACAGCTTTCCACAGTCTCCCTCAATAGTCTCATAACCAAGTGCAGACCTTAGAGTCTGGACAGGCAGGCAGCTAAATGAGTTTTAAAAACCACAAACAGAAACACCATGGTAAGGCTCTGAGGACAGGGGATAATGGGTCCCCCTCCCTGAGGCTGAGTCCTTCACTGACTCAGTGACATCAGCCATGCTGTATCTATTGCTGTGGACACTCGCCTACCACTCATACTCAAAAACATTCCTGCTGTTTTATAAATATGCCATGAAGTCTGGCAAGGAGAGGATTAGAAACACGCATCTGGAATTTGTCACCTCATTAAAAGCCTCAGTATGATGGTAGCTAACAACTGAAGGAAAAATAAACAAGAAAATACCTATGGGATTGATCAGGAAATATACTTCACCCTGCAGTGAAAGGGATATTCATTATCATTCTAATCAAACCTGCTACCCATCAGCAAAACATAAGGCAGCCTTCCCTCTCCTATTCATGCCCAATTTAGAAGTGAAAAACCAAGTGAAGTATCTTAAGTGTTGCTGGCATCTGCTTACAGAGAAGGTGGTTTTGCAATCTAATGCATTCTCTACGTTACTATGCACACTATTGCCATGGAAGAAAAGTACCTTGAGTGTTTCTTCTGCCAACTATCAGCACATCTAAGATAAGATTGAGTTGGCTTACTTAAGTGAGAGTGGGATGAGGATCCTTGTAGAGCATCAGTTGAGTTTCTTGAGACAGCTTTAAACTCTGAAACAGCTTTAAACTCTGAAACACTTTCTGTGCATCCACACAAGGAGACATACTATCTAATTCTTTAAGCAAAGTCAGGAATAACTTGGTTCCCTGCTTTTCTAAAGGATAAGAATTAGACTCCTTATCCAACGACTAGTTCCTTTCTCTGCTTTATATTTGCTTACTTATTTTTCTAGGTCATATTAAAACATATTTTGCTGAAGTAGGACAAAAGTAACTGACAACAGTCCCTGGTGATTCAGGCAACAAGGACATGGAGAAATGGTGGGATGGGTTAGCAAAATAAGTTAAGAACAGTCTTGGAAGTTCTCTGTACTAATGACAGAAAACTAGTGCAAGTCTCTCATATTCTTGGTAAGCCTTCCATGTTCACTTCTGGTCAGAAATAAGCTGTATCTCACACAGGAGAAGGAAAAAATTTTGGAAAATTATCAATTCCTCAGTCCAGTCTTAAGAAATGAAATTACATTTGAAAGAAACATGCTTGAATTAAACTAAAGCTTACCGATGATATATGAAGGATAGAATAATTATGTCCATTAGAAAAATTATTTTTTAAAAATACTAGCACCATTCAATAATTGGACAGAAAGATGTATCATTAGTTCTGGAACAGCAATCTCCAACCTTTGCCCTAGCTGTTAAGACAGAAAACATAATAGATGAGTTTTAAGAAAGTTTTGAACAATATCTCTAAAAGATTTTTCTTTTTAAAATTATTATACTGGAAGTCAGATTAAATAAAAAAAACTAAGAAAACCTTAAGCTCTGAAAGAGGAACTGTCAAGTTTTACCCACCCAAAGCTGAATTTCCTGAACACTTCTTTTGGCACACTGTTCCTCTGGCTTAGCAGACACATTATCTGTCTTTGGACGGCTGAAGTAGAGCCTTTACAGGAAAGATTAACTCAGCTATCTTGCCTTTAAACTTCTCATAAAAGCAAACTACCACTTTATATGACAGTCCACCAGATTTCTATTACTCTGGGTAATTTAAAGAGAGGCAGGCACCTTCTAGGAGAATGTGCCTACTCAGCAGTGATAAGACATGTAGATGGGCCAGTTCAGGGATATCTTGGTCCCAGCATGCCATACTGCATTTGTGAATAGACACAGAACTTGGCATTTCTGAGCTGACATGCCAACCTTTTCATTATAATACCAACTGTCTCAGTGAGAGATGTGACAGAGTGTCAGCATGGGACTGAAATCACAGTGAAATCATTAAAAAAGGATTGCACTGCTGGGCTTTGCAAGTCTCCAAAGATAGTCTTGAGACCAAAGGAGAGACTACATGTATTAACCGGGTAGAAAACCAGGGATAGAAAAAAATGGAATCTATTGTGAAATCCTTTAAATGTACATCTAAATAGATGTGCTTTGTATGGAGTGTCGCTACAGAAATTGTAAGATATAATAAAACCTGTTTCACTACAGCACATCCCAGATCTAGATTTGTACAGAGGAGGCTCTCTCAGGACAAAGTTATGTATTATGCCTTTAGATAATTTAACATGTAACCATATGCTGATGGAGACTATGCTATTCATGCCTCCTCCTCCACAATATGCAGAATACTCCCTTCATCCCATTTCACCAGTGTTTGCCAAAAACTATACCAAGCTGATTCAACACTGACTCGAATGTGCTAAAATGAACAACTTTCTGTGGGGATAACAAATTGAATTAACTCAGTGAAGGGTCAAACAAGTGCTGAAGCAATGGGACTTCACCCTAAGATACTGAGATTGGAGTTGCGCCTCTTCTCCACCATAGAGGTGTGAAAAGACAGAGCACGTAGGAAGCAGCTGGGGACCCTAGACAACAGAAACTGAAATTGCAGAAGCAACAAAGTAGAACAGCCCAGGCAATACAGACATGCATGACCTTCCTATCGCCTTGATGCATCTCCCCTTTAACCCTGCTGGGCTCCTGTGTACTCCAAATACCCTCTCCCCACTCCTTTCTCTATTCCTTCATTTGTCACACATAGTATTGATCCTCTGAGCTTTATCATCCCCAAATCCTTATCATCTTTTCCTAGTGTTTCTTCTTGCCCATTTAAACTCATAACCACAACAACATTAGCATTAATGTGACGCTCATCACCACTGGGACAATTGCTGTGCACACACATCCCACCCTTCCCTTCCCCTTCCTTTTTCCATTTACTTGCACGGTTCAGGAGAGTGGCAACCACAACACTTTCATGCAATGACTTGGGTAACATGGTGCTGCAGTAACTACTGCAAAACAAACAATGACTAGTGACAGTCTTCTGATTGACCTGACAGTGTCAATATACAACAGGATTTTTTTGTAACCCTTGCTTTGGCAGGACTCTGTACGTACACGAAGGGTCTGAACCAAATACCAAGTGTCCAAGTAGCCTCCCTTGCCAAGGGAAACAAAACAATACCTGTGAAAGCACATGGGCAGAAAGGTAAGCAAAACATCAAGGTGATGAGGAATAACACACTCCTGAATGTCAAGGTACAGTGGGATTTTCACAATTTTGTAAAATCCCAGCTTCTTTCCCACATTGCACAAAAGCAATATAAAATGTAGGTGGAACCAAAGTCTGTTGTTATTAGCATGCAAAGAAAATGAACTTATTTAAATTCCCCCATCTGTTCTGGCCAGCCATTTATGAGTAATTCACAACATTTCAGTCACCTGAAAAAAAGACAGTGAGTTCTAGGCACTAACACGTGCTAAGCAGTTAATATCGAGAATCACAGATGATTAAATCATGGTGTTTCATTCTTTCTATCATAGTGTTTCGTTCTTTCTGTGGGTTTTGTTTCACAATTGGCTTCCTGGCTGCTTTTTGTCACTAGCATTTCTCTCCTGCTTCTGGCAGATGAAGTGGAGTTGGAAATTAAAAGGGAGGGAAGCTCTTGGGTAGCATAAGGATTAGGATTATAGTAATTTTCAATCCTTCAGCAAAAAAGAGCTTGCTCAGAGAACAGATAACCTAATGCTCTTCCACCACACTTTATTTTTTTTTAACTTATGTTTACAGTTGTTTGCAATTTTAAAGTCATCAACCCAGGCAAAAAGTTTACTACATTTATCTCCTTTCTGCCCCCAAATCCACATGGAATGTACTTCCCATCCATATATTACCTCCACTTTTTTGTCATTGCTGTGGGCAGCATGAAACAGAAAACTTCAATTAGAGAAACCCTCAGTCATACACCTACAGGTCAGTGACATTTGGTTCATACCCAAGCCTGATATGAATGTAGATGCCACTTACCAAAAGGACAATTAAGCCATGGATAACAAATCATCTCAAATTAAACAACAGTAATCTATTAAACAATCTACAAATTAAATAACAGTATTAGCACAGGGACAAGTTACTTTCAAAGCATTCTTGGTATTCTGTCAGATTAACTGTCATTTTTCAAAACAAGGGAAGAACTGCCTTCACATTGCTCTACTTACGCTTCTTTTCAGTGTTCTGAAATAAGAGCTGTTTAAGTACTTGAGTTTTATTTTCATTTGGAAAGGTTATCTGATATGTGTGGCAAAATGAATCTGTATACTTTTTTAAGAAGGAAAAAGGGAAAAGATATGTGTTATAGGGAAGGAGGGAAATGAAAGTTTACTGCATCTTCATTTTTTTAATTTGCAAAAGTCTCGCAGAAGTTATAGAAAAAGTATAATTAGTAAAAGAGTAATAGTCTAAGAGCCTACAGAATTGAATTCTGTTTTACAAAAGAAAAGCAATGACTACTTACATATAATATGTAGGATATAATCCTTCAAAGTACCAGCAATGCTTTTTGGCCTCTGTACACTACAAAGAAAGAAAAATATGGTATTAATATTTACATAGGATGATGTACAGTTTTAAACACAAGCTTAGAGTATTTATAAATACTGTGACTCCAAGCAGTTAGGAAAGGTTTATATTCCCAAAGATTTCCCAATCCAGAAACATACAGCAAGTGGGAAGTCAGTTCATGTAAATGGCAGCATGTCCTGCCAGGATTCAGATCCCTCACGCAGGGAGGGCTTTGTCTGCGGGGCCCCACCAGCTTCCCACAGTTCCCGAACAAAGTCAGTCCCAGTCCCGAACAAACATCTGGGGCAGACCAAGGCCGAGCTGCATGTGTTCCCTGGTAGAACTGGTGCATTAAGAAGATCACGGACAACTTAAGAGCTCATGTGTGGTTATAGCCCCTTACGAGACCTCCAAGGCACAAGCAACTTGATGATACTACACATATGACTACACAATAAATCCAACAGTTTTAGGGACTTATTCCTCTCTCTGGAAGTGTGTGACATGTGGAGCCAGGCTCAGGAAGGAGCAGAATGGAGAACCATCTATCCCATCTCCTCTTCCTACAGCCTGGAAATGTCTCAAGTGTTGATTGAAGCAGTGGGGAAAGGAAACTGCTTTCTGCAGCGCAGGGGTATTGCTCTCCTTTGAGGATTGCTAGTGTATCCCTGAGAAAGGATGGCAAGAGGCATTTTCTCGGGAGGTGTGTGCCAGCGACGTGAGAAGCGCTCATCTTTACAAGCACTGCCAGAGCACAGGTGGCAGCTCGCAACAATAGCAGCCCCTAACAAAGAAAACCAGATGTCAAGCTCAAGCTCTACACAACGCACAAAATATTTCTGTGTATCCCACTGACATCACTAGCACAAAATGCCATCTTCACAGCAGACACAGCTCCAGCAGCTCCCCTGAAAGCTGTATTGTCCAATCACAAATGGCAGGGCACTGTGGGACACACACTGCACAGCAGTGAGGAATATCTGGGCTTTTAGCAACAATTCCCTCTGCTGCTCACACCTGACACCTGACGACAGAGAGCCCCTGGCACACTGCTGGTGTTCGGATTATTATTCATGTTCACTTGGCAGCTCACCTTTAAATAATAGCTCGTTTAAGTTTATTAGCCTTCCCAAATCCTAGAATACTAAATGAATCCAGTTAAGACAAAGACCGAGTGGTTTTAGATCCTTGACTCTCATTCTTCATGAATAAAAAAGGCTGCAAACTCTTTAATGAGTGTCTGATGAGCTAAATCACAGACAGATCAATTACAGCCTGTGAAGACAAACTGTTAAGGATTAAATTGTTACGAGTGGTACAGGAGATTGGGGGAGGAGGAGAAGATGCTTTTGATGCATGTGATCAGGCCTTTTTCCAGTAACACAGCAGGCTCACACCAGTCTACAAAAATGCACAAGCTTTAGCTTATGCTGGAAGGACCAGTCCCCTTTCCCTAGGATAAACACAGCAGAAACCTTGTTCCTCTCTCAAATTGATGCCATGGTCCAGGAAGTAAATTCAGGATTCCTTAGCTTCTGCTGAAGCAAGTGGTGTTGAAAGATCCATCTCTGCATTTGCCCAACGCTGTCTTTCTCCCCTCTCTTTCAAAGCTTCCAACCTTTTAACCCTTCCTTCCAAATATTTTCACCAGCTGGCTGGTCCTCTTACTCTAAAATTAGAAATATGTCAAGTTTCTCTCCGTAACACCATGCAAACCGACATGCATTGAAAAACCCAGCACCAAAAGTCACCAAAAAATATATTGGCTCTTCACCTTTGAAGGCTGTAGATCAGCAGATGTTGGCTAAAATTCCAGTGCCTGCAGGTCAGTCCCCTGAAAAGCCTCATTTCAGAGTATAGCTTGGTGTGTGCACTGCCATTAAATGCTTTTCCTTCCTGCTTCTCAGCCAGTATGAGTCACCATTCACCTCAACAGCCTTGAAGCCTTTTGTCAGTCCCAAGGATTTTAATTGATGTTTTCCCAGAAATGTTTCTGAGCACGTGGAGCCTGCACACCCTTTGTAAGTGTAAAGCAGACATTTATATTCAGCACTCTCCCCCCATATTTTAATCTGCTTTACAAGTCCTAAAATGAATTGGGAGGATTCCACCTTCCAACATCTCCCTAACTGTAGGATTTCTGTTTCTGCCTCTAAATAACTTTTTCAGACAGCCAATATGCTCACTGCTGTCATAAGAAAGGCTCCAGCCTGGGAAAGTTCCTTCCAGTTTACCGGGCTTAGATACCTGCACTAAACATCCTTTGCTGCCCAGATTTAGTTTTAAATTGGAAGAGCAAGCACCAATCCCAGTTCTGCCTTTTTCAATATCACAGTTCTATGAATACTGCGTGGCAGCTGTTCAGCTTTCCTACATGGGAATCGGGGAAAAAAAAGCAAGTGGACCTCAAATGTGAGCAGCAGAGCCAAATCTGATCCACATGACATGTCAGACAGATTAACACGCACAAGGGCAAACCGCCGAGCACCCTGCTCAGTTAAACTCCCACTCATCTCCATGGCAACTTTACTCCAGTAAAGCCTGACACAAAGCAGGCGGTACTAACCACCCTCTCCACTGCTGGTTAGCACACTTCGCAGGAATTCGCTGCTGAGAATAAGTTGAGAGTGTCACTGCCTCTATGGATTTGAGTGCCTTTAGCACTCAGGCACCAGAGAGATGAATGGGTGTCAGGGTACAGATTAGCTTTTCCCACCCCACATACATCCTCTGAAGAAGGTTAAAATAATCCGCCACTTGCCAGGATCCAAATTATTCTTCTGAGTGGTACTGGCCTCAATAGCTAAGCTGGTGGACAGCCACACTAGAGTAAGAGGAGACATATGCCATCAACATCAGGCCCTCAGCCTTTGGAAAGCAATGTCCTTGTAGTTGTTTGAGACTATTAAACCCCCAAGAAAGCACAGCTGGCAGGAACTCGCTGCAGCCCACAAACCAGATGGAAAGGGAAGATCAGTCATATTGCTGCAATACAATAAAACCTCACACATCAGGATGGTTGCCCACTCTGCCAGGTCCCATAGGAAGACAGGCTGTATCTCAGACTTTCTAACAAGCACTTATTCATGTATTTTAAAAGCCATGTACCCATTCACTAATAGGCAAGAGTCTGTCTGTGGTTTTAAAACTAATATTAGGTACAGCCCTACTAATACTTCCAGCCTTTCTAGGGAAAAGACTCTGCACATTTCTCTTACAAAATTCTCCTTTCTATGCCCTTTAAGATTTTGGCACAGCTATAAAATACGAGAGTACATTCATTTTAAAAATAAATTATGCAGGCCTAATTGGGTGTGCATATGTAATCTTTAGAGAATTAATGGTATGTGAATTAGCCAGATGCTTGAATATATTCCTTAAGTTTGCAAAGAAAAGAAGAGAAAAAACACAAGACTTGGTTTTTTGTTTGTCTGATTTTAAATAAATCAGCATTTGTCTTGTAGCCTGTTTCCTCTGCAAGACTGTAGCAATTGCAAGCTGTCTTTTTCTGTGGCCTTTAAATTATTTCAGATTTTCTTTAAAAAAGAAAACCTGCTTCCAGCCACAGATTGATATTGCAAATGTTACAGCTGCTAGTAAGAACAATGACAAACAGGAGTTACTGAAACATTAGCCAAAGACTGGTTTTGATCACACCATAAAATACAGAATATAAAATGCACACGTAGGCACACGGCGTGGGGGATGCTAGAGCATGCAGTGTGCTCACTGAATGTCAAGTGGTACACCACAGACAGTATTTCTGCAAATCCTGCAAAGCCTATCTCTAGCAGGAATATCCTCCACATTGCACATCACTATCTCTCAGTCCACAGGACAACGAAAAGAAAATAGATCTGATCAATTAATTACTCTTTGCAATCAAGGGATTCACAGCCAGTGCCTTCAGTGGAGGTTTGGAAACTGATAACAAAAAAGTAAAAGCAAATAAAGCCCCATATGCATATTCCAGTAGGAGTACAGTCCTTTTTTGTTACAGGTACCAATGAAAAAAGCAGCCTGCTGTGGACAGCCATGCCTGTGGAGGGCAGATGGAGGGCAATTGCTATCTGTATGGAAGGGATGTCCAGAGTGAGTTTGTGACGTCTGCTCAAATCCAGATTCTGTAGGAGGCATGGGGCTGCTATCAGTCACAAGGCCAGTTATCAGCAACTGAGGGGGAGCCTTTCTTTTCCATTATGTATTACAGGATCCAAGGCAGATTCAGAAGAACAAAACCAGGTATTTAACAGTCCCATACTGATATGATGGAAATTGCTCTTGGTATTTTGGGATCACTTGCTTAATGGCTGTAACTTCCCCCTTAGCTGGTTATATGCTATACATTGGCAGGTTTCAAGATAATCCACACGCCAGTTCTTGTGGCTACAGCCTCTGAGGCTTTGCTCAGGTTAACACACAGATGAACAGGAAGAAAAAGCCAGAAGTATCTTTGATATCTTAAACATCTTATTGTTTCTAAGCATCACACAATCTTATTCCAACACAGAGCCAGAACTCTGTCTTCCATACTGTTGGATCAAACCAGTAAATGAGAAAATGAAAGGACAACACTTTTCTCACCATATGGCTCCACAGCATCTTAGAAACAACCATCTATACCTGACAAAGGCCACTTGCAAAATTCAGATCCTTCCTGGTTTTATTGGTCACTGTACCTGACAAATATTTGATGAAGCCCAGACAAAATGAAGATAAAGTCTATGGTGCAACTCCAGACTAAATAAGCAGTTCCAGAAGGCACATTACTGGCTACGAATCACAATGTTTTATGGGTTCTGACCTTTAAAACTGCATCAGTTTTCAGAACACTATCCCTTTTAGTTCCAAGACAAGAGCTGGAAACATTATGAGATACAAGCTGGGCTGTATCAGAAGGACTTCTGTGTGCTGAAAGTTTGAAAGACTGTATTTGCAGACACAAGAATATGAGGCATCCTGTTCTTCCATTGCCAAGAAAAGGGCAAATTATCCATTAAAGTAAGAGACAGCATATCCTGAATCTGGAAAGTGCAGCCTAAGGGTGAAAGCATTTTGGTAGAGAAAACACATCTTGTTTTAGCCTTGCCTGAAGCCATCAAAATTCATCCCTACTTCTTCCCTGGTGATGATAACAGCTGAGGGTGAAAGTAGCCCATCTGCAAAACTATTCTAAGACACTGAACTCACAAGCCATGTTACCAGTGATTTCAATATATACCCTTGTTTCAAAAGACAGGAGCAACTTTTACTAAAACTCAGTTTTATGTTAAGGTATTTTTATTTAATGAAGTAATGAGAACACAGCAGGAAGCTCACATATAAAAGGATGCCAATCCTTTATGAAGCTTTCCCTCTCATTTAATAGTAAACAGAATAAATAGAATAAATACTATTTCAGCTATACAACTCTTTGATAAAGACCAAGATTACAAAGTCATATATATAATTCATAGTATAAGTAATGATTCTCATATATTTTGTAAGGAAATTAAGTGGTTTTGGTTCAAACTTTTGGTTAAGACAATTGGTTTTGGTTACACTTTTTGTCTGTTCTCTATGAAAGAAGAGAATATTTCTGATAACAGAATTCATAAAAGAAACAACTTTTCCATCTTGATTTAATCAGTGTGTGTTTCATAACAGTAAAAAATTTCAGCACAAGCATCTAATTGTTATTACTTCTTGTGCAGTTCAGAGAACACATATTAATTATCGTATTTTTATTTAGAATTAATGTGGGTTTAGCATTAGATAGCTTCCCATCACAAAGCATTATTTTACATTTAGATCTATTAACCTTTCCCATAGCGGAAATACAAATATCCCTTGTGTGCCATTTCATTTCAGGAACCTGACTCATTTATTTGTTAATTTTTAAAATTTTTTTTTAGTCCATTATGCAGCAAATTGCAAATGCAACTCAGTCCCAGAACAATACCATTTCAATTGAATATAATTCCTTCATCCATATCCAGGGGAGGAAAAAAGGAAGAAATACAAGACAAAGCAAGGTACCCTTGTTTTCCAGAGCCCAGGACAGGGAAGGTGCAGCTCAGCACCGCGGACAGTGTCCTCCCTCCCCGCAGTGCCCCGGGGCTGCTGCACCTTCCCCACAGCCTGACCGTGGCAATAATTCATCTGTACAAAACCTCACCCACACACACCACCTCACTCAGCTCTCAGCTCTCTCTCGCCCACACCTACCAACAGTAGCCACACCTCTAATTATCTCTCTGCATGTGTGAGTGCTAATATGAGAAATTAATAAGCACAACTGCCATAGAATCACAGAATATCGAAACTTGGAAGGGCCCCATAAAAACTTAGTCCAGGTCCCTGCTCCTCACAGGACTACCTAACTTTACACCATATGTTTAAGAGCATCATCCAGATGCTCCTTGAACTCTGACAGGCTTGGAGCCACAAACACTTCGCTGGATAGGCTGTTCCAGTGATCTCAGCAAAGAACCTTTTCCAAATGTCCAATCTGAACTTCCACCAGTGCAGCTTCATTCCATCCCCTCATGTCCTATTGCTGACCACCAGAGAGAGATTAGCACCTCTCCCATCCACTATCCCTCTTGAACAAGTTACAGACTTCTTTTCTCTGTGCTCCACAGAATGAGTGATCCCAGTTGCCTCTCATTAAGTCTTGCCCTCAAAGTCTTTCACCACCTCAGTGACCCTCCTCTTGATGCCCTCCAATAATTTTATGTTCTTCTAATATTGTGGCACCCAAAACTGCACACAGGACTCCAGGTGGAACCACGCCAGTGCAGTGTAGAGCAGGACATTGGACCAGCTTCCCTGGACCGGCTGACAATGCTTGTACTTGATGCATCCAGGACACAAGTGGAACTTTTGGTTTCCAGGGCATACTGTTGAATCATATCCAACTTCACATCAACCCAAACCATCATCAGACTGCCTTGGATGGAACAGCTGTACTCAATCTTTTTCAAACTGTTTAGAAAGCATAGTTATGATAGTTGTCATAGTTATGTGAAATACCCAGCTCAGTTTACATCAGAATGTCAACCCAGATACTTACAAAAGTGCCAAGAGATCCTGGGTATCAGAGAAGTTAAGAACTTGCTTTACCTTCTTTCTTTTAGTTTCTACGCCCATAATGCAGCAATAATTGCACAAACATAAAAGCTGGGGTTTGGGGTTGTTTAAACTTCTTGGTAGAACTGACCTTACACTGAAAGTTCTAATGTTAGACCTGCAAGAAAGCATGAGCCATGAAACATAATGAAGGCATTTTTACCCAAGAAAAGCAAAACAGACTCAACATTCCACTGGAGTCTCTGTAGCTTCAAGGGGGTAGTGGCAAACATCGACTATTTCCACACTCAGCCTCTTTAGAAATGAAACAAACCGAAATGAACTTCTTTATATAAAATGACTTGGTGATACAATGCCTTTACTTTTATGACTTTAATGAATACCATGAATGCAGACAACCAAACCAGCTTTCCTTTGAAAACTAGAAGCTTGGTTCATCTCCAGACTTGACCCTGAGTGGGCACTTTCTGCTGGCAGGAACTGATGCTATTTAGGGTACTATTAAGGGCAAAGTCTAGATTTAGGTTTCTCCAGTTTTTAACTAAAACTGTGCCAGTCCATGCTGAACTGGCAAATTTGCCTGTTTCCTACATGCCTTTCGTTCTTCCACTTTAACATCCCAAGAATGGAAACAGCCTCTAAATTAGCTAGTATTAAAACCTCAGGGGCTGTCTTTCATCTACAAAACTAATAAAACCAAAGCAAAGAGAGACTGAGCAAAAGAAGATGAATTCAGACTCAACTTTCTTAGTCATCCACAGTGAAAAGATCAAGGCACTTAACAGCACTGCACTACAGATGCTGGTTACAGTAATTTCACGACCATAAGACGCACCGGACTATAAGGCGCATCCGCTGACAGCCAGCAAAATTCGCAACACGTAGATCAGATAAGGCGCACCGGACTATAAGGCGCACTTTTGTTTTTGCAGTGAGGCTCCACCCCCAGCTCCCCCTGCGCGTTTGCTGGCCGAGGCCCTGCCTCAACCCTGCAGCCATTGGCCCCCAGCCCAGCCTGTACCCGACGGGGTCAGGGCATGGCCGCCGCCGCTCCGTGGAGCATCCCCGGGGATGGGGCATGGCCGCTGCCACTCGGTGGAGCATCACCGGGGCCCGGGCATGCCCGCTGCCGCTTGGTGGAGCATCCCCGGGGCCCGGGCATGGCCGCTGCCGCTCCGTGGAGCGTCCCCAGGGCCCTGCTTCTCCAGGAGTCCCCTGGCGCTCCGGGTGACCCGATGCCGGCAGGCTCAACCCGTGCCGCCGCTGCCCTGATTTCAGCGTCTCTACCCCTCCCCATGCGGTGGCCGCCCCGATTTCGGCGGCTCTCCCCTTCCCTGTGCCGGGACCACCCCAATTTCGGCGGCTTTCTATCCCCCCCGTGCCGGGGCTGCCCCGATTTCTGCAGCTCTCCCCTTCCCCGTGCCGGGGCTGCCCCGATTTCGGCGGCTTTCTACTCCCCCAGCCCCTGGGCCGCCCCGATTTTGGTGGCTTTCTACCCCACCCTGCGCCGGGGCCGCCCCGATGCCGGCTTTCACCGCCCCGCGGAGCCCC
>PYHW01009363.1:59879-78418 GCA_013186435.1 Turdus rufiventris | reverse complement strand
TGCGCCTTATAGTCATGAAATTACTGTAGTTAAGTTGTGACAGTCCTTCAAAGGCTGCAGGAAAATAGATTCCTTGGATGGTCCCTAGGACATAGGGGAGCTGCTTTGGTAGTTCCCAGGATCTGTTCTGTGGATGTTATGCACCCTCCACATATTCATTTGCTCCACAGAGAGAGCATGAGCTGAGAGGACAGAGCACAGCTGCATAATCACAGAAACTCTTGCTCCCCCCTCCCTAATACCCTTATTTTTCATTCCTGACATTTAATCCGAGGATGCACACGTTCCTCAGATCCTTCTTAAGAGGAGTTATTGGAAAACAAAACATTTTTTTATTCAACCAAGACTCTTATCTTTCCACTTTTCTGAGGTATTTATTCCCAAACTGCAAATACTGGATTAAAAAATGCTTTGTGCTTAGAAGTTCTGAAAACATCTGTAACACTGAAGATATCAAAAAAAGCAAGCAGAGTCCACAACCAATCACACACTCAGTGGTGCATGGAACAAAAGAAGTCAATAATAATGAAATACTATCTAAGCGCTGTTCCTGTTACCGGGAAGGTAAGAAATGCCAAGGCAAGTTCTCACCTTGAAGAGGTTGTTCTACAACCCCATCACATTTAGTGTTAGATTGTTTTCAGGAGCATCTGTTAATTTTAAATCAGATTACACATGTCATGTGTATATTAAATTAGTAAGCATTTGAACACAGTGGGGATTAAAGAGGTTACCTTGGAAACATTCTGATACTTGAAAAGCAGTTTCTAAAAAACCCTGGCAAGTGAGAATCCAGGTACTTCTCTGAGGAGAAGCATCTACTTGAATGCTTTGTTGGGGGCTTCCCACTTGGTCAACTCCCATCTGCTTAACACTGAAGTCAATTATTACCTACACACTTAGATTAAGGGTCATCATTACTGTGTCCTTCGCATCCTCAAGGCCACTCAGTCTCTCAAGGGAAAAGCACTGATGTATAATTGATGGTACAGATCCAATCTGATTTAATGACCATACTGGGACTGGAGAAACAGTGCTAAAGGAATCTTTAGTTCATTCGTTCCAGCTACATTAGAGTGACTATCTTGAAGCAAATGCTGAAATTCAGATAGCAACACAGCAAAGGTAGGCATGGTCTGGTCTGCACAGCTGTCATGCAATTATCTCTATGCCACAGTCCAGAAATCCATTTGCTCTGGCACTCATTTACTGGAACACTTGGAGGAGTTTATGGGTTTGGGTTCATCCAGGCTAATAATCACAATTTTTTTTATTCTTGCACACAGTTTATTAAAGTTCCTACTGACCAGCAGCAAACATCTCTGTCTTGACCCAAAACCCTCCTCATAGGAAGAGACAGCAGAACAGTTGACGGAATGTAATTTGTATTTGCTTAACAAGTCAACTCATGCTTTTAGGGAGATGCTGTGTTGTGGCTTTTAGGCAGACACTCACCAGGTATACTGAAACATCAATGCCTTTTAATTTAAAATAAGAACCTAAAGTGACTCCTATTCAGACTGTCCAATACCATACTGCCATAGCAATAGCATATGATTATTAAATTCCAGTGAGACAAATCTAACAGCTGTACCTCAGAACCACTTATTTTGAGCAGGAAGAAATACTAAGCATTTGTCTTTGGAGTATTTTCTTTTAAAGGACTAGCATAGCAAACAGACAACCCTTTCAGGCAAGTAACAATGCCTACTGATGGCAATGCATTTTTCCAAATGAAGTAACTTCCTAAGACTTTAATGTTTGCTTTTCTTTTATTATGAGCCTGAATGTACCTAAATAATAATCTACAACATCTCAGACTACCCAATTTCAACATAAACTACTAAGAATGTGACAAATCTCTTCATTTAAACCAGAAGCACACAAGTTTTGGCATTTTTTAAGAGGGTAATTTCTTGCTTTGAGTATCACCTGAGTTCTATCACACTCAAAATAGCTTCCTGGAAGAAGAAGAAGAAAAAAATACATTCTTAAGATTACTGTTTAGAAAGAATACATATAACCAGACAAATTCACACAACCTCTTTGGCTATGCATAGAAGCCAAAACTTGGCGCACAATTTCCTTTCACCCCTGAAACCACTCACTTCATAACTTGATGAAGGACATGCAGGATGTGGGTAGCTTTTTACATGCCTCCTCTCACTATTAATCAGTGCAAGCCCCTCATTCAAACATCTGTCCATATACACGGATTTTTCTGGGACACCATCAAGCTTTCAGCTTCCACTAATAACAGTTAAAATGCAAATGTCACAGTTATCACTGCTGCATCCTCTTGCTACCACCCTTGCAGTCTGTAGTTCATGGGATGTTTTTCTTTTTTCCAGCATGCAGATGACAGATCATATTTGTGTGTTGGGAAATTACTTGAAAAGACATTAAAAAATTTTGGGGTGCCGCAGTGAACTCTGCTCTTTTCTTTGACACAGACAACACAGACATCAAAAATCTTCTTACTAGGGTAATTTCCTCCCAAGAAATACCCGAGGTTACCTCAGGGATGTTCTGCAACTGAGAAGCACAAGAATAAGGTGAGGCATAAATGAAACATTCACTCTTCTTTAACAGACAGCCTACACTCCAAAAAAGCTCAAGATCCTCGCCTGGAGGTATTGCTACGGATGGATAATAGCATGAGATATAGTCATAAATGTTTAATTTATAAACCTAGCAGCTAGAAAATTATTCAACTAGACTAAAAGTGCTGAGGATTTTAATAGCGCCTGCCCACACTAAGAGATGGAAATAGCACCAAGAGCTCAGAGACAAGCACAGACACACTTGCATATTTTGGTCAATGTTGATAATGTTGCATAAACTGAACTTTCAGAGAAAATTCAATCTCTGTGCATGTAGTGGGCAATTCCAGAGATTTCAAGGGCATTGCTTCTGCTTTCACAGGATATGGCTTGGCTTGCTGCCCCTCTCTTCACAGCCTGCCAGCTGCTCTTCCAAGTGCTGGGTTCATCTCAGAGGGGAAACAGCACTGCAGTACAAAGGCATTAATGCTCCTACATTTCTCCAGGGCAATTCTGCACAGGCAAAAGACCTTTTATACTGTAACTACAAATGCAAACTCATGGATGGGAAAGAGAAAAAAAGAAAGACAGGAGCAGCAGGGCACAGAAGCAAGGAAGACAATGACATGCCCAAGAAAACCAGAAAAATATGAAGTGAAATAAAACCTAGGGCTAACTGAAATAAATGGCACTTACTCTGAGCCACAGCCAAGCTTTCTTCCCAGCATGTTTCCCAACAGATTTCAGGGGATAGAAACCAAGAGGGTGGCAGCCAAAGAAATAACAGAGGTAGTCTCTGAATTAATGGCCACTACATAGGAATTTGCAAAGGTAATGATGAAGGGACAACTCCATCGGCTTTGTAATTTTTATCCTACAGACAGATATCTAGCGCACCTGTTCTCCATGCAAGGCAGCAGTTCCAATTTTTCACCTACAACCAAGTTTTGTACCTTGAGCCCTTTTGGACACAAAATCATGACACCATGAATTAGCTACAGCTCCTCATGTGAGCCCAGGGCAAAAATCTTTATATCATCTTCCCACAGAGCAAGGCAAAAAAGTAAATCCTTTTTTGTGTAGTGTGCTTAGCCTCTAATTTGGGAAAGGAAAAGCCTGGTACCTCACCATTGAGAGGTTGCTTACCTTTGGTTCACGCTTCCTATCATTCTTTTTCAATAAGAAGATGAAAACTTCTAATAGCTTAAATGCAAGGGTGCTAACCCATGTAAATAAAGCCTCGTTCATCTAAAGAAGCAGAAGTTTTCACCAGTTTAGAGACTCCCAAATCAGACACCAGATACTGAATAAAGGCTCAGTCCTTCAAGCATGTCAATAGGGCTCCATATACAAAGAAGACTCTTCCTTTTATTCACAGCCCACCTGTGTTACGGGGAACAGGTTTAGGTCTCCCCAAAAATTTTAAGTTACTGAATATGAACAGCAAACCACTGCCTTTATCCATTTCCACTCACACCAAACCGTATTGAACACTTCTAAAGGAATGCCTATAAACTCCCATAGTGCTATGCAGTCTTCTAAAATAATGTACAGCCTAATAAAAAGATCTCTGGCCACGAGTTAGGTCACATAACCAGACAAAAGAACTGGACCACCTCTCTCTTCAGTTAAAGGGAAAAAATATATTCTCGCTAAATTGCTTTTCAAATATAGAAACAATGCACTTATGCCTGGTTCCTACAGTTGCTCTAAGGAGCATCTTCTTGAATTTTCAGAAAGGATAAGGCTCTTGTCATTCCTGACACATGATCCTGAGACTTATGGGAAGAAACTCAAGCCACTGGGCTATTGAAGGATACGTAAGAAACCCTGTTTAACAATCATCCTCTAAAGCTTTCCTAGCTTAACTTCAGGGCCTCATCCAAAAACCACCAAACTATTGGTGGATTAAGGCTTACATCTCTGACTAGAAGCATAAAACATAAATAAAATGCAAAACTGTTTGATGCCAGCAGTCTTCACAAAAGGCTAAGACAGATGCTATTAGTAGCAGGACTTTTAAAGGAGAGGAGTGACTGTGGAAAGTGCCCACTACCTTACTATGCACTAAGGTGCCACTAAAGTCCTCAGAAATTCGTAGCAGCAATCACACTAAGGGGCCCACAGAACATTGAGTAAACTGCTAGGCAACCCTTGGTGCTATTTGTTTTATGGATGCTTTTGTTAGGCAGGGCATTTTTTTTAATTAAAAACAAAAAAATCAGCCTCTTGGGGGATCTGTTTTCCTTTCCTCTTCTGACTTCAGCACAAACACACTAGAAAAATTAGAGCCACAGTACAAATAAAAATAGCTAAAGAACTTGCATCTGTTGTTAATTTCCAAAGTATTCAACGTTGCCCGTTTAATGACGGAACAATATGCTCCAGTTTCAGTCCTGGCACAAGGCTATCTGAGCAGCAGGCAGATATTTTAGCTCATGTGAATGCCAAAGGCAAGTCAACGACTATAGCAAGTAGAGAAATGGAAGGAGGACAACATGATGTAAACCACTGGATGTCCACATCAAACATTTTCTCCACCTTTTTGTTCCTCATTTAATGCTATTAGTTAACTCCCCAGCTGGATAGACCAGGCTTACAGACTTACTAGCATGCTTAGCAGGAAAAAAATGTGCCTAATAAAAATTCATGAAGTGGAGAACATTTTTACAGCTGAAGAGCTGATTTTTCTATTTTAAGTAGAGGGTGTTTCTGGTGCAAAATTATTTACACAGGGAGGTTTTGCTCACTTATCTCCCTGAATAAACCAACTTATCTATAGTCTGGATGAGTGGATTTCCCGAATTTCATACAGAACAAAGCAATAAAGTACTTGGCATTTGTAGAAAAAAAGAAATTAAACAAAACATGCCTCTTAAGTTTGGCAAGGAGAATCTAAATACTAAAACCACTTTTGAAACACTGAACTCAGATGCAGCAGAAATGCTTTCTTAGTTACACCTCTTAAAGCTCTGCCTTCAGTTGCTAAGCATCTTCTCATGCTTACCCACTCACAAACCAGACTGAGCAGAATTAGCAGAGACAATGCCTATAAATTCACACACAACACCTATAAGGAGCAATGAAGTACGTAAAAAAAATGAAGACTTTACGTATAGGAGTAAAATTCAAAGGCTTAGAAGTGACAAGGAAATTGGGAAACTGCTGATTATTCCAGGACATACGAAGTTTCTGTATTTGTTTGGCTTCATCTGCCTCACTTCCACGCATAAAGGCACAGTTAGAGGTCATAAAACCAGAGCATTTAGGAGTTAATATCTAGTAAAAAAAAATTCTTCTCTTATTAAGAGCCCACTGACAGTGGCAAAATTTACAACATAGTAACAGTTTAAAAGAGGGGGGAGAAAATAAATTTTAAAGTAAGACAAAGCTTGCTATATTGCCAAGAACCCTCTTATGCTCAGATATGGCTTTAATCTACTCAAGGAAAAAAAAAAAAGGACTCAACAATCCAGCCTTGGCCCAACAATCACAACGGCAAAGGCTCAATCCAACAATCCAACACTCAACAGATCAGAGATTCGGGTTCAGACAACTCTATATAAATAAACTGCCTGGCAAATGTGACTGAAGTGGGGAAGAAAATGGCCTGGTTGGGTTGAAAAGCAGACAATAAATAACAGTTTCATACACACCCTGTGCCTTCCTGCAGGTAAAGAACAGGATTAGGTTAAATCCTGTTTACAAAGGCAATTGACAGCATAGATATGGCAAAGCCATCGCTGCTGAGCGCCTAAGGGCAGGTGGAGCACTGTGCTCCTGCCCTCTGCCCAAGAGTGGAGAAGAGCAACCAGCTGGCTTTGGAGTCTCTTGCAAAGGGACAAAGCAATGGTGAGAGCTGTGCAGAGCCTGTTGGAGACAGCTTGGTGTCCAGCTGTTCTTTGGGCTCTCCCTGACTTCATCCTGCACACAGAAGGTGTCCTTCCTGATCCCTTCCTCCTGCTGTCTAACAGAGCAAAGCCATATCCCTCTGGTGTCCACAGAGACAGCAGTGACACGGTTGAACTCATTATTCACGTTACATACTTGTTCTGGTTGTCCACAGCTCAGCTCCTGCACGTATGGCTGCTCCTGTGACAGATGATACTTGCACATAATAGGTGACATCACAGGACAGTAAATATATCAAGGCACACAGGCACCCATCCAGCCAAGTACAGACCTGCCAGGATAGTCCCCAGTCATAAAAGACAGAGCCTTCATTGTTTGAAGCAGGAGTGGCTGCTGCTTAGAGGTCCCTGATAGGAATCATTCTCTGAGAAGGTATCAGCTTCCTGACATAGCTCATTTTCTCTATAAAGAAAGAAACTAGATCACAGAAGTGATTTTATTCAGCTTTTAAATCTAGTCTTAAAGCTACTAACAGAGTGAGCAACTACCTGGCCACAGAGCAATTGTAAAACTAGATAAAATTAGAGAAAGGAAACTGAGGAAACCTCTAGAAACAGAGAATCACACACCTGGCACCACAGTGATACTCGTGCATACACTGCAACATGAAGGTGAGGCGTGGAATGGGTGAAACAAGACCCTGTTCATCGCCCCATCAAACCTCTTAGCACAAAGGGTTTGCAAGGAGAACTTAGCTGGCATTACACCAATATGAACATGCACAAGTAGTGCTTGTATGGCAGTTTGGAAACTTAGGGACCAGAGGATGTTCTTCACACTCCAAGCCTAGTCCAGCCAGAAGCTTTCAGTGAGATTTCAGGGCTTGCAATTACATCACCTAGTAACTCCTAAAGGGCTAGCTGTGTTTTCTTTTAAGTAGTAGGAGAAGTGGTATGAAAAAAACAGGAGAGAAAATATGCCTTACTGTATATTTTGCAGGGGAAAAGCAAAAATGAAATCCTACATACAGAAGACTAGACCTGTGAGATGATTCTACAACTTATTCCAGGCACATCCACATGGACTGCTCTTAGAACAGTACAATATCCATTAAAAAAAAAAAAAAAAATCATCAAGAGAAATCCTTCACTTTGAAACTGAAATCAGCAAGGCTGTCCAGTGATACACCATTGAAATCCTTTACATGTTTTTGTGTTGACTTTCTGTAACTCTGTTCAAAGAGAATAAAATATCAAACTTTTTTGTCTGCAGCCATCAGACTACAAAGCTCCCTGCTCATTTGTTAAAGCAATCATAACTCCTAGACTCTAGTAGCTGATCTTGGCAGAGGAAAGGAAGATCACCAATGTGAGACTGATAACTAAATGGCAAAGATTACTAAAAATAACAAACCCACAATGCACCAAGAGACTAAGGATAATCATCTGGAAATTCTTGTTCTATTTCAGATCAGCTCTGCAAATTTAAGTCTAGCTATCAAAGAAAAGGCATTCTTAATGGGCTAGAAACATCTGCTTTAAACCAGAACAGATACCAGGAGACTAGAAACAACAGGACAAACACTCTTCAAGGGATAACAGTTTTGAAGAAAGACAAAGATCTGTCAAAAGAAGCAGGAAGAGAAGTACCTGATGTCAGCACACCAGATTGTGAACTCTCAGATTGCTGCCAATGACACTGATGAACACAAATTAATCAAAGAATAATTAAATTTAAATAATATATACATGCAGCCACATCCATCTAGATGATTGGGAGATGTGCTGCAGGGACAGTGAAACAAATCCTAAGAGAGAAACAAGATCTGGACAAGCAGGAAAGGTGATGATGCTGTGCTGTTCACCCACTTCTGCAAAGGCAAAGAGATGGAAAGTAAAAGTCCACATGAATTTACTAAATGCTCCTTTAGGTTACAGGGGCAGAAGAAAGAAACTTCAGCTCCCTTATTAGACTTAATGCACAACTACCAGAACTCAGCATGTAACAGAGATATATTAATCTTTTCTGAGCTCTGTTTTAGGAAAATTTAATCCTCTCTCCTATCCTCTCACTGTCTCTGAGGTCATCTATATCCCTCTCCCAGCATCTGTCTTTTTCTAGATGATACTACATTTTGAAATTGTTTTGCTGACGTTTTGGGGAACACCCATACCCAGTGTACATCTTAGGAAAGTTTGAAATGCTGACAGTTTTTCCTGGAAAACTATGATCGTGACATCTTTAAATTCAGCAAGTAAAATTAAAAAGGCAGGGGTTTTGTTTTCAGCTTTAAAGAAGGGAAACAAAGTAAGAGACTGCAAAGAGGGGACCAAAGCTCTCAGAATCTTGTGTTGCTTTTGCAGAGGTCTCAAGCAAAGCCTAAACTAAAGCACCCAGAAAAGGGGTGTCAGCAGAGCAGAAGTCTTCTTACCTGCCCATCTGGGAAGTTTACCATTCAAGGGAAAATACCAGGGTGCAGCCACACTCACAGGCAGCCATGTCCGAAACCAGACCACTGTCTGTCCATGCAGGTACCCAAACATGAGCAGTGCTTTTGTTTATCTAACACAGCAAAACACCAGAGGATAATATACAAGTAGACAGTACTAGTTTATATCTGTTGAGAGTTGGTAGGTAGTTTTACAGTTTCTGCACACTTTGAAATACACAGTACAACAAATCTATAGGCGTCCTTCAAGGCACACTTAAGAAACCTTATGTAAATAGAAAGCTCACTCAGGATTTCTGCTGTTGTTGTTGCTCAGTACCAAAGGCTCCATATGCTGGGTCCCACAAGATGCTCCTTTTCCCACCCCTCACAACCAGTGAGCTAACCACAGGCATTCTAGCAGAGACATCCTGAGGCTCCTTTGGGGACTCTCCTGCTCCTCAAAGCCAACACATGCGAGGTATAGTGCTGCAAACACGTAATCTGCTAGTTTTGCAGGGAGAGAGCATATGAGGTGGCCAGATGAGCCAGTCTCATGCATAAAATACAATGCCCATCAGATCTCTGTGCATGCAAGCTAACTGGGAAAGCACTCTGGTGCCTAGGCAGCTGCCAGCATTGCTGGAAACACTGCAAAGGATATTTACAGAAACAAAGCCAGAATGTAAAACAAATTATGAGAAAGTGCCAACTTCTCAACCTCAAACAAAGAGCTCACAGCAGCCAGCGTGCATATGAGTGGGTCTCTGGATTCACTGGCGTTTGGTTGACTTATTTTCAGAGCAAATTCTTGGATTTGTCACTGCCATTTTCCTTTTTCAAGAGCCAGTAATATTGTTTTGCTAATGGTTTGTGCAGGAGTACTGGAGCCAGTAGCTTGCACACTAGTTGCTTTTATTGGTCTATTAAAATGAAATGAAGCTGATACTAAAGCTTTTATAATCATTTAGGTTACTTTATTATGAGTTCAGGGCAGAAAAGCAACCAATGGTGTGTTATACAACTAAGTAGGCAAAGTACATCTGTCCCTTACTCTAAAGGAGAAATCCATATGGACTGAAGGAAAAATCAACAGTGGGAAAGTTGGTTCTCCAGAGTTTCTGCTGGTAGACAGCTGCTTGCTGTACTTAGAACCACAGGGAGAAAAAAAAATTAAAAAAAAAAAAAAAGGGAAATAAATTCACCAGAATAGAGTTTGACAGAAAGTATGCCAGGATGACTGCTACTGTACATTTATCATTGGCTGCCTCCAGAAGCCCATATCAGGAACCAGGACATGGCTGCACAATCATTACACAAAAAAGAAATAGGGACTATCAAAGTATAAAACAAAAGACACGAGAGAAAGCAAGATGCAAAGAGAGGGTAAAAGCAAACAACAATGAAGCAATATTTCTTGTCCTGACAGGAACTGGTCTCAATACAGCCACTTAACTGCTGCCACCTTTTGCATTCATGGCATAGATTCCATGGCAGGACCTGCAGATAAACAAGGGAAGAAACTGCAGGTGTTTACTGAAAGCCTTTCACAATGTTTGGGGAAAAGGCAGGACAAAGGAGGTTTATCAAGAATTTCACAGATTTATTTGAAGGCTAGGTTGGATTTTAGGAAGAAAACACTAGGAGCAGGGTGATAGTACACAGATGCAAAAAGTCTTATTCTGACTATGCATACTATGTATGTTTTCATCCAAGCAGGAGCAAAGCAAGACCATCATGCAGCATCATGAACATCAAGGAAACCATTAGAAGTATCAAGGAATCTCACACCAGTTTCTTTTGCAAACAATCAAACTAAACATTACTGTTCATGTCCCTGTGTTTCTGCAAGTCTTCCCTGGAGTGTCCAGTAAAAAAGTACCACGTACCCACAGTAATTGCACTTGCCTTGCAAGCCTAAAAATATTTTAATTTGGAATTTCATTCTCAACAAGTCTCTGCTCACGTTCCTACAAGAACAGCAAATTTTATTTTTAAATTTAAAGAAGTTTTTTTTACATTCCATCTATACTGGCAAGTTTGCTACTGGACCCACAGACACAGAACTTAATTTTAGTATTAGGCTGTCAAATAATAATTTGTCCTCTTTTTTTTTTTAAGCCATATCAAGTGACATTCTTAAATTTGTAGAACAATTTTGAAGAGACCTAGGAACTAAGAAGAGGGCTGGTGGTATGATACTATTTTCAATTCACAAAAGAACAAAAAGAGTAAGTGTACCCATGGTTCAAATTCTCAGAATTTAGAGCTGTGACTGAAGATTACTGTTCTTGAATTTCACATGCCATTCATTCAACTAGCTTAGGTCTAAGAAACTGTTCATTTACATGACATAGAAAGCACAAATCACTGTCTCTAAGAATCAGATGTGCTTAAAACTGCCCTTCTCAAAAACTAGCCATATATCAGCAAAATGTAGGTACACTAAAATGTACAAAGACCTATGTGAACCAGGCTGCAGGCATTTCAACTGAAAAAGAATGGGTAAATCAGAGAAGCAACATGTCTCTGAGACAGCAGCACCCAAAATCCTTGTGGTTTTCCAAGAGGAACATGGAAATCATCACAGCCATATGATTTATCAGAAAACCTCTATGTTGGTGAACAAACTTAGTTACTATAGGCCCACAACTGGAGCTCACCTGAAAAAAAAGCAACCAAAGCACCAAGATCCCCAGCAGCTGAACTTTGATTTGTAGTATTTAATGTAAGACACACTGAAGCATTAGTTGTTAACAGACCAACGATGTAATCTGATTGGTACAACACAGAACAAAGCATATAATCCAGTTCCTTCACCAGCAGTTTGAGTCCAGACAACCAAATTAATGTTCAAAAGGATTAATTTTCTTTATTTATTGCCATACTGAAATGGATGACAATGACATGGATATGAATGCTAACAATCTGCACACAATTTTCAGTTTCTCCCTGCATCTCGCCACTGTGACCACAATGGCACTACTGTGATGACAGCATTAGACAAGGAAGGCAAAATGCAGAGTAGAATGTGTTTTGAGGATTTTCCATTAATCTCTGACTCTCCATATACATCCACAAGTGGTCAAATTTGCCTACCATTTCAAGGGCAGAGCACAATTAAGAAACCCCAACAGCCTGGAAGTCCCAGCTTCATCTTGTGGTCTATGTCTTGGAATGGGTGCCTCAGTCTAGCTGTGGCATTATAACAGATGTTTGTGACACACCATAAAGGCATTAATGGCTCAGAAAATCCAACGGGCACCAAGCAGCAAATTGCACTCCCCTCAACAACACAGGCTAGAAGATGGAAAAGAAGACCAACACTCCATCCTGACTCCCCCCAAGCTCCCACACATACCCCCCACCTCAAACATCATGAAACAAATTCTACTTTCCTTTGTCTACACCAAAGTTTCATAGGATATGAAACTGAGCCTCTTACATAAAAAACTACTCAGCTCACTAGAAGAGGACCCAGAACAGATATTGGCCGTGCTGTTTGGTACACCACTGGAAGACACCACCACAGCAGTGGCAGGACAACTAAATGAAACAAAACTTAATCCTAAATAATAGCTACAAACGATGTAATAAGAATTTCCACTATGTAATACACCTCTAAAGCGCTAGTTGTGATGATCAGCAGCCTTTATGCTCATGCTGCAGAAGGGAGTTGAGCATGAGTTGGCTGCAGAAGCAGGATATGTATTCCAACTGTCTTCTGACAGCTGCACTTATCCACACTCCTTCAGGCTAAAATCTGTCCATCTCCTCCTACAGGTACACTCCAGCAAGCCTCTGAGCACTGAATTTTGAAAATTCAACTAAACTAGTTTCTGTCAGAGGAAGTGAGCACATAATTTCCCCCTTAGCCAGCCCCATCAAAAGCAGTGAAGCTTCAGGAGGCATGAATCAATACATGCTTTTCTGGTAGGTTTTGCTCTTTAGCTCTGTGTTGAAAAGTCTTTTACTCCACTAATAACCCCTTGCAGAATTAAGGGCAACTAAAAGACAGCAACAGTACTGGAATCCAACTCAAATAAATGAATTATTTTATTACAGTTCCTTAAAAGCTTAGAAATTAAAATTAGCTGTATTTTAAAATTCAGTTTGAGCTCTTTTTCCATTCAGGAGGTGAATCCCAAATTCTCAGCAGATACTAGTAACCAATTTTTCCCCTATTTTAAAGTGCATCTTTAAGTCCTTATTTCTGCTTTCCAATAAGTGCTTGCAGCTAGAAATCAGATGTACAGGGAGGGAAAACTACCATGAATAATCAGATGTAGCAGCTGCCTTTCAAGAAGTGTTTAGAACTTCAACTAGGAAAAGAGATGCCTGGGTGATGAGGAAGAACAAGGTTGAATGCACAGTTGAATGAGGCCAAGTAAAGAACTACTATTTGCCAAGCCCTTTAACAATAGTTTCAATTAGTGTCCCTTTTCCTAGCAGGAAATTCGTTTAAGAAGTACTTTTTTACACAGCACACAAACAAAATCTGAAATCTGTTGCCCCAGGAAACTGCAGAAGATGACAGACTCAAAAGGAACTAGACAAATCCACAGAAGACAGATCCAAAACAGTAATTAAACCAAATAAAAAGAGAGCTGCACCCTAGTATCTCTGATCCAAGCGATCCATATGTTGGGGAGGCATGAAAGGAATGAACCTCAGACAGTGGGCAGTCTTGAGGCCCTTCTGACACAACACCTGCCACCATCCAAGACAGAGTATAGACACAGACAGACACTTGTGTCACCCATCTGATTTCCTTCAGTCTTGCAGACATGCATGTTCTGAATATACAATTACCAAGAGCTCAATTAATAAATGGTGTGAACAGAACAGTATTTTGATCTGCAACTGAAGGTGAACAAGGCAAAAGCTTTTATAAAGGTGCAAGAAGAAACATCCTTATAAAGAAGGACAACAGAATGCATTTTTTTAAGTCTTCAAAGAAATACTTGCATTATTTCAGTAGAATAAATTCAGGACACTAAGGAGATTTTCCATCTTGATAATCTTGATAAAGTTTTTTGAAATAAAACCAGCATGGCAGCAATATATTTTTTCCTATTTCATATTAAATAAATGAAATATTCATAATTCTGTATAATCACTACTTAATAGAGTTTTAACCACTACCACGTATCTGGGGGCAGGCATGAAATATTAATTACCTAAAACCTACACAAGATGTACAAAACATTTCAGACACATGATCTCTGACCCTACAGAATTTAAGAAGCAAACCAACCAATCCATCAAAACACCTTCTCAAAATTCATACGTGGAAAAGTTATGCAGTATTCAATACTCCATTAAATATTCAGACTTCCTCTGTATAGCTGCAGCCAAAGAATACAAACCCCATCATTCTGCAGATTTATAAAACCATAAACAACCACAAAGATCATCTTACGCAAGACACAGACCATCCCATTAAACAAAACCACAAAGAGGAAAAGCATCTTCTCTCACCCCTGCAAATGTCCTACTGAACTTTATGGCCTGAGAACTGGCTAGATTAGGATTTAGAAAGGTGTTCCATTTTGACCAACACCTCCCAAAGAGTAACATCACACACAGATGGGTCTGTAGAGTAGCTTACTGAGGGTGCTTTTCATTAAAACATCATGATGAAATGTGCTGAGTTTGGCTGGGGTAGAGTTAATTTTCTTCACTAGTAGCTAGTTTGGATTTGTGCTGGAAACAGTGTTGATAACACAGGGATGTTTTAGTTATTGCTGAGCTGTGCTTACACAGCCTCAAGGCCTTTTCTGTTTCTTGTACCACTACGCCAGTGAAGAAGGCTGGAGGTACACTAAATGTTGGGAAGATACAGTCAGGACAGCTGATCCTAACTGTGCAAAGGGATATTCCATATCATGATGAGCATATAAAGCTGGGGAAAGAAGGAAAGAGTGATGATGGTTGTCTTCCCAAGTAACCACTACATGTGATGGAGCCCTGATTTCCAGGGGATGGCTGAACACCTGACAGCCCATGGAAGTGGTGAATGTATTCATTTTGCTCTGTTTGTGTGCACAACGTTTGCTTTTATCTCAATCCATGCTTTTTTCTGCTCTCGACCACTCTGATTCCCTTCCTGGGCTGGCAGATGACCAGAGCATCACTGCTGTGCTGGACAGAATGGAATTCCAGTGTGAACTCAGGTCAAAGGGACTGAAACCTGTGGATGAGTCCACACCAGAGCAGAACACTCCAGAGCACCTGTGGCTGCAGACAAGCCCATGCCAGAGCAGGTACTGTGGCCGTGTTTATGTCTGTGCTGCAGCAGGTGTACCTCCAAAGGGATTGCGGCCAATGGATAAAAGGCCATGCTGGAACAGGTGCTTCTGTGCCCATGGGTAAGTCTACACCACAACAGGTATACCCCTGAAGAAACTGTGGCTCATAGATAAGGCTGCACTTGGACCAAGTACAATCCTAAGGAATTGTGGTCCAGAGATAAATCCAAGCCGCATCAGGTCATGTTCATTGCGCTACTAAACTCTAAGGTCTGGACCAAGGGGACAAGGCATGGAGACTGTAATGGAAGTACCTTTAAGTTGCTGTAACCCAGGACAGGAGTTGCATGTTATGGGAATTACTATAGCAGAAACCACCTGAACCAACAGAGGACAAGCCTTACAAGAAGCAGTGCAAGTGCAGCAGGGACCTGACCTGAGCTCGTTGCGGTGTCCAGTAATTCCACACAAGTAACTCCACACCATCTCTCCTGTCCTGAGTGCTCCCCATAAGAGATGGAACCCCTAAGTTATGGACTAAATAAACCCAGTGTTCATTGACAAAGGGAATGATATCTACACATCATACCAAAGGATGTGGGTGAAGGGTGGTAGGGGTTAATGAGGATGGATTGGATAGGGTGGGACCTGAGCACGATGCAAATGGATGGGATCAGAAGTACAGAACATGCTGGTTTTAGCTGGGGTAGCATTCATTTGATTCACAGTAGCTACTATTGGGCTACGTTTGGGATTTGAGCTGAAAACACTGTTGATAACACAGGAATATTTTAGTTATTGCTGAGCACTGCTTGCACAGAGCCAAGGCCTTTTCTGTGCCTCACACTCCCTCACCGGAGAGGACACTGAGGGTGCAAAAGAAGCTGGGACGGGACAGAGCCAGGACAGCTGTCTGCAACTGACCAAAGGCATATTCCATACTATATGGTGTCATGCTCACAATATCAGGTGTGGGAAGAAGGAGGAAGGGAAGATACTCAGAGCAATGGTATTTGTCTTCCCAAGTAACTTTTATGTGTTATGGAACCTGGGGATAGCTAAACATTTGCCTGCCCAGGGGAAGCAGTGAATAAATTCCTTGCTTTGCTTTCCCCATTAAGCTGACTTTATCTCAACCCAGGAGTTTACTAGCTTTTACCTTTCCGAGTCTCCTCCCCATCCCACCAGGAGAGGGTGAGCAATCAGCTGCGTGGCGTTTAGTTGACAGCTAGGGTTGAACCATGGCATGAAACACAAAATGCTTTTTGTGGCTTTCAGATAAAAACCTCTGGAAGATATTCTCGTTTATAACATTTTCTGACAAACTTAGGCAAGCATCTGGAAAATCATGGTGAATCCGTAATTTCTAGATAACATTGTGAACTTTGCTTGGAGCTACAATTCATTTGAAGACAGACCTCAGATCAAAGCTACATGGATTTAGATAGAACTTGCTTATTTCTTGCAAAGTTATGCACTCAGGTTCCAGAATCAAGCTGCAGGAGGAAGAGGATAGTCCAGCTCTGGCAAATGATGGAGCAGAGTTTAACACTGCGCAATAGCAATGCCTGTGGCTCCTTAAGGTACAATGCCAACTGTATCACAGGTCAAACAATGCCTAAGGCTTTTCAGGCCAAGAGGAAAGATGTGATCAAGGCCATTAAACAAAGTGGAAAAAAGAATCCAAGAAGTTGATGTTTCTCAATAGAGGGAATGAAACGGATACCCCGATCTTTTTATCTTCATAAAACAAGGTTTTATTAAAGGTCTTAGGTTCATTAGTTAAAAAAGGATGCCTCCTAAATAGGAAACAGTATAGACTGAAAGAGGACCCCCAGCCCATAGTCAGAGTGAATATTGTTTGATGTGAGAACCACACGTTACATGGCAAGAAATAATTCTGTGGTACTTGGTCATGACCCTTAATACTCAGTAAAAGGATATCAGAGATTCCTCTTCCTCACCTCTGTTAATGGTAGGATCTGCTCAATTCAATCTACTGAAACCTGTCTTTCCTATGGCTTTTAACCCATGGCTTTAATCCACAGCTTCCAAGACTAGCTATGAATAGAATTTATAATTTCTTAAACTAAAAGAAGAATATGGGACAAAAATCACAAAGAAATGTGCCTGTGCCTGACAGCAGAGCCAAAAGCAGAACCCCACTCTCCTAAGTGACACTGCCTTTAGCCATGAGGCCATACTTTTATACTGCTTCCTATAGAATATAGTAGATCACACTGGATGGAAAAATGTCTTCAAACATATGAACTCATGAATGAGGAAACTGATTATTTCTAACACAAGACAAGCTCTAAAGAAGTAACTTTTTTTTTTTCTTAACAACAGTTAAAACTGGGTTCCTTCTGCACCAAAAAGAAAGTCATCCCCATCACCAGGATTCATTATTAACTTTGCCAACAGCCTTATCTGAGGGGCAGAGCTCTGAGGAGGTGGGGAGCTTGGGCTGTGTATCCACCTACATATGTATTCCCTACAGGTCAGGTTTGAGGCTTATTTGCGAGGCACACATGTAGGCAGCTTGTTTCAAGACTGCCTGATAGCAGAACAGAGAATTCTTGGGGGACACTGTAAAATCCAGCACTATTTATGCGCATAAAATTGTGATCACAGGCTTAAGATGCAGGGTTCCCTCCAAGCTTAAATCCACAGTGTGCAACAAGAAACCCAGAGTGCCATTCTACACACTGGTACAAGGAAATGTTGATACACATTTTTATTTGAGAACTCTTTACCTCTTTCTCTTGGTGGTTTCACTGCCTAGAACACTTGGATGGTCTCTCTTACCAAAAGAGGTGGCAAGTGTTAAACCAATCCTAATTTACCAGCCCTGTCACCAGCCACAGAAACATAAAATTGGAAAATTGTACTATGCAGAGGAGAAAAAAAAAAAAAAAGTAAATCACTGGATTATTTAAAAATATTCAGGAAAAAACCCAAATAAAGCAAATTAGAGCAGCAGCCATAAAACAGACTTAGACAGGAATCTATAAACTCACCACCTAATGTCACAAACATCCAGCTTCATGGACATTTCATCAGGTCATATAAATAAAATTTGAATTAAGTATCTAAGACAGCCTTAAGACGTTCATTAAAGGGAAAGGACAGCACCAAAACCAGCCTCAGCATAAATTTCCTAATCTAGACCCTATCAAACAGGAAGGAGCTGAGGAAGGTACCATGAACTAGCACACCAATGTCAGGAATACAAACAGCCCTGCAAAAAATCTGGTGCTTAGAAAAGATAGTACCAATACTCTCAGCCCAAATGTTATATGGATCTGTTTTAGAACAGTCTGTAAGGTTGGAAAAGGTATACTAGGCATTGCCCTTTCTACATCCTCCACTGTACCACCTTCCCATCCCCCTAGTTACTGGAGAGGAATGGTGATTACAGTAATTTCAGGGTTATAAGCTGCACCTGATTATAAGCCGCACTTC
>PYHW01009363.1:37025-57657 GCA_013186435.1 Turdus rufiventris | reverse complement strand
GGCATCACTAACAGGCTGAGGTTAATTAGATCATCAGAAAGTCGTTAAGTCTAGAATACAATCCCAATACAAGTACAGTTGAGTGGTAAATGTGCAAAATGCATAAATCAAAAGAACAAGGGCAAGAATCTGGAGGTATCTATTGATCTCAGATTTGCTACTAACAGGACACAGTGAATAAACAATTGTGCTACAATTGTATTACAGTTTGATAAGTCCCGTGGAGAAAGAGTCTGATCCAGGAAATTCTCCAGACCACTTGCACACCTGAAGAGATTCATACCATTGACAAGATGCCTTGCTTGGAACTTCCAAAAAAATGCCCATGTTTATAACTTCATTAAAAAGAAGGGCTTGTTGTGAAGTGTTTGTAGTAAAGTCAAAGTGGTTGCCTGATATTGGAATAGGAAACCAGAAATCAGAAATCTTAAGTTTCTAATTCTGCTACAAAAACCCTGCACAACATTTGCAATACTTTCTGCTCGCTTATCCATATCTACAAGGCTATGCATCTGGACTGTATGTGACTGGAACATGCTATGACATATTTAATATTGCTTAAGTACTATGAAATTCTTCTGTGAGAGATGGCAGACAAGCGTACTTTTGGCATTATAATCAACTGCAAAATTCTGGTTTCCCATAAAAATCTAAGTACTGGCAAGGACTTCTGAAGCGTAACAGCATGAATTGTTCTTTATTTGATTACTGGTGTTTGAATAAAGTATGAAGAAATACCATAAATGTACAAATAGAGTTAATCTAATTTGGAAGATGGATAGTTGGAGAAGCTGTTACCATGAATACAGAATGTATATCAAAGTCTAGGACATTATTAAGAAAGAATTTCTCCTCCAGAACACAATGCAGTGAAAGACAAAAGAACAGTGATTTTTTTCAGCAGCTGAAGAGCCAGGAATTAAAGTCAGGCATATGATGTAGTTTTGCCACCTCCAGCCCATGCTCTAGGAACAAGTACCCAAGTGTGAGCACCTCAGGCAGAGTGGGCAGACAGGAGCTGTACCCAGCCCATCAGAAGGATGCCAGCCCTGCCATCACCATCATACCCGTGCCACAGGCACAAAGGTGGCACATCCCTGCCATCAAATGGCTGCAGAAACACCTGTCAGGCTGAGGGACAGTCAGATCCAGACACATCTGGCAAGCCTGCACAGACATGAGATCAATCCCTTTGAAGGAGTCATTTGTTCCTGCAGATGGCTTCAGAGTCAGACCTCAGTCCTTCCTCAAGACCCGGGTGTTTATAACCCTCACACAGGAGGCAGTCACCTTCAGGGAGATGCCCAGGGAGTCACCAGCAGGGCTAAGGTAACACTTGTAAATACTGACATTAAGATTACAAGTGCCATCCCTACCACAGCGAAAAAGGTTGCCAAGCTTTCTCTAGGCAATATCAGGAAACCCAGTACTAATTGTCCCTTCATTACCTTGCTTCACATCATGTCTAAATGTTCTTGCTTAAAGGGAAGGCTTTCTATAAAGGGTTCCTGCTTTCAAACCTCTAGTTTTTTTTTTAAAGCTTGCTGCAGGAATATTTCGAAAGAGAACTTCCTAAAGTTATTAATTTGACTCCATCAGGCACTTCCAGACAGCGGGATATTTGCAGACACTGCTCATTTATTTCCTCCATTGGACTTGCTTTTGGAAATCTTTTTAACTGAATCTATTTAACTGTACTTGAGCTTCATAAGAAATTTAATATCTTTGCAGTCTATTTTCTTCAAAGGGAACAGATGACCAATTAGGATTGAAGTTAAAACTCCAAGACATGGAGCCCATTCTGCTCCTTCCTACCAGTGAGAGTTCTGCCATCACATCCAATACAACTGGTACGCTCCAGATGAACCCCAGGGTTTCTGTCACAGACTACAGACTAGCAAGCCACATGGTCAAAGCTTGCATCTGGAGGTTTCAGAACAAGGAATGTAACATTACTACTAAAGTCAATCAGATTACACATTCTGTACGTGACACTGGCAAGGCAGACAAAAGTAAAGCAAAATCTTGTATGGTGTCTCTGCAACAAATGTAAAAATTGCCTTCATACCTTTTTATACCATACTTACACACCTTGAACCGTCTTATCCACATGAAACTAAGAATTAATGTTTTTCTTTGATCCTAGGCAGGAGTTTACATACATACCTTTCATTAAAATTGATACAAATGAGATACCATTTCAGTTTCACTGGTTTTAAAAAGTTAACACAGTAAATGAATTTTGGCTTTCTTCTCTTTTCACTACTTCACACTTGCCTATCAGTCCAGACAGGATTATTCTTAATGTAGCTGTGCAGATGCAAATTAAACAGTTTCCACATTGCAGAAGCTCTCGTAACACCTCTAACGCATCCTTACATGCTTTTGCACAAAAACTCTCAACTTTATTCATATCTTTTTCCAGATGTGTAATTTGAAACTGAAAAATTAAGTCCATTAAGCATCTGAGAATTTACATGGCATCAAAATAATTTCATATTATCCATGGTCTGTGCCTGCCCTCGTCCTCTATAATTTACAGGGTGCTGCACATGCAGTCTCCTCTGCCTATTTTCCATCTACATTATGCAACAACCATATGTTTATTACAAACATTCCCCTAACATTCTTTTGCCCTGACAGCAACAGCAGCATATTCCAGGGTTGATACCCTACTAATAGGAGAAGACATAAATAACAAGGAGAAGGGGTCTGTACACAAAACAGCCAACTGCAACAAGAAATTGCCCATTCCGCAAAGGGAATTCTTGGAGGAAGCTGCAAGCTGAACTCTCAAATCTCTAGTCTAACATACAAAAATAAGAAAAAACATGTGAGGGAACAGATATCCAGGTAAAAGGGACAGGATGGAAATCTGTATTACTTTCAAGGGAAAAGGATTTTATTTTTTTTTAATCTGCATCCAACGCCTAACTGCAATACATGGGAAATGGATTTATAAGGCACTTTTAAGGGCAGATGGTACAGCCTTTCCTTCTGCAAATAGGAAAAAGAAATTATGGGAGAGGCAAAACCACATGGGGAGTGGTTGTGCCAGGGCTGAATCATAGATGGAACCGAAGAAAGCCTAGAAAAGAAATAAGAGAGGAAAGCAAAGAGAAAAAAAAACCCACATTTTAAAAAAGAACAGAGACACAGCAGCCAAGGAAAGTGGAAACTATTGCAAATCAATGAAATCAGTAACACAGAAAAGAGAGAAGAAAACCATCCTAAACCAAGGAGGGTGGAACAACAGTCCAGAGAAAGTCTGGGAGGAGGAGGAGGAAGAAACCAGGTCAGAGCCCTAGGTGGAGAAGATTATGTGGCAGCTTGAAGATAAGGTTAAACAGCTTGAGCTTCAGGCAGCAAGAGACGAGGAGCTGAAAAAGCAATTCAAGGTAGAGAAGACATAGTTGTAGCAATGAGAAAGGGTGGCAAACTGTACCTTCAGGACAGTGAATGGGAAGGCAAATAAAAACCACACAAAATAAAAAATTAAAAATAACCCCAAACCCACAACAAAAAGCCAGCAGCCACCCAAGACTCCAGAAGCTGATCTGAAAACTGCAGGATCATTTTTCAAAGCCAGGACCAATGTTCCCAAGTGAACTACTGGCACTCAGAGAGCTTCTTTTGCTCGCTTCCTCCCCTGCCACAGCCTTTATCCCGTTTTATGTCTTCTCCCAAGCTATCCCGGGCTCACCCCTGCACAGCATTCTCAGGACTAAGAGACTACAAGGAACAGCACCCATCTCCTCCCTTGACTTCAGTTAGCATCAGAGAGCTCTCACTGGCTTTGGCAGCATCTGATGGTTTTTTTGAGTCACCTTCCCTTCTGCAAGAGAGGAATAAACCTATGAACAGAGATGCAAATAAGAGTGGAGCTGAAGCACACATGGTCTTCTCAGTTGTCTCAAAGCAGGCAGTGAGCCTTCTTGCTCCTCACCAGGTTTCTGGAAATTGTCCAGCACCTCCCAGACACTTCTTGGAGTGAGGTAGGGGGAAGAGGTACTGGCAATTTCAGCATGAAAAACAGACAGTTCTGGTAAGGGGAGAAAGCAAAAATGTCCCAAATTCATGGAGAAGCAACATGTGTTCCCCCTCCATCATCTGCTCTGCCTATGCATTGCACATCCTCATAAGGATGCCACAGGCAGGTAGCACAAGCTTATCAAGAGCAGCTGGATACATTCACTGCACCTGTGGAACAGGTCACACCACTGTGTGGGGCAGGGGGAACAGCAGCTGATGTGTCTCACCACAGCAGCACAGGGGCAGCAGAGCTGTGAAGTCTGCAAACACACACACACAGCAGGCACAAGTATTTCACCCTGTGCCACTGCCCAGCACCCACCTTTTCCAGCGCTCCATCATTGTGGATGGCTATCAAAGAAATAAATGCATATTCACAAGCTATTCTTAGCGTTCACCAGAGAGGAGATTACCAAATTACCCAGTTACATAATCTCTTTTATATAATCACTACGATGCTTTCCTCCTTATGCAACATGGACAATGACCCTGGCCGGCTGAAGTAGCTGCTTCCCCAAGGAGAGCTACAGTGGCAGCTGTGTGTGTGTATGTCCTGCACAGTGCAGGTGCAGAGAGGAGTGACAGCAAAAGCTGCTTCAAAGCAACCAAACTTTTCAGTGTGTGTGCCTTCAGCCCGGGGAAGACACCACCATCCCTGCCCACAGGGCTCCAGAAGCTGCACAGAGCCAAGGCCACCTGCACCTCAGGTTGGTTGAGACAGCAAAACCAAAGGCACCCAGCACCCTGCAGGCAGCCTGTCCCAGCACTCAGTGGAAGCAAGTGGGATGTCGCCATTGACTTTTAATGGCCTTTGGAAAGAGCCCAGGATTAGGGATTTAATAAAAATAGGAAGTCAAGATTACTACAGAATTAAAACAAGCTTAATCCAAATCTCCCTGGCTTTGTGCCCATGGTTTCTGTCCACAGGCAAAACCAGGTAAAGCTGCAACTTAAACATGTTCCCACAGGATGCCTTGTGACAGGCATACATGCATGGAGCTGGCAATGTGGGTCAGCATAGTCATGCTAGGAGGTTTCACCAGCCAGGTTTTGGGCGTATTCCAGTGTGTCTCCTACAACATTTTCACTGGATCCCATCCATGCCTTCTAGGAACACTGCAGATACCTATCCAGACGATTGCCAC
This sequence comes from Turdus rufiventris, assembly GCA_013186435.1. Classification (NCBI taxonomy): domain Eukaryota; kingdom Metazoa; phylum Chordata; class Aves; order Passeriformes; family Turdidae; genus Turdus; species Turdus rufiventris. Next base: position 52,480 of record PYHW01009363.1, on the reverse strand, counting down.
ATACAGGGTGTAGTGAGAGCCAACTTGCTAATATTCACCCTGAGCTGTAAGGAGTCAGCCTTAGAAGTATTACACACAGTGTATGAAAAAACAAATCTAAGACCTGGATTTCAGAAAACAGGTGCTCTAAGTTCTACAGATCACCTGCAGATCCTGAAACACTTTTCTGTCATGATGCTTCAAGCTCAGGACTAAGTTCTGTTGGTTGCATGGTGCTGGCACTATGCAAAAGCCCCAAACTGCCTTAGGTTTTCCTCAACATTATGCAGCTTGTAGTATCTGGCTATTATTAGGCACTTATGCCCTGCTCCCTAGCTTCCCTAGAAATACAGGTCATCCTAAGGAATATGCAGGCAAACCCAGCCTCAGTGTAGCATCATAACATACTTTATGTAGGGACGCATGAACACAAGTTTAGGAACAGAGACTACTATTATTTCAGATACAGATGAAAAAATGAAGCTAGTGTTATCTTACACAATCTCAAACTACAGGATGACCCAGTTCTGAAGAGTTTTAACCCAATCCCATCCGCTATTAGCATTTCTGTATCACAGCCAGGAGATGTGAATTGCTTTAGTCAAGAAGCAGTTCAGAGCAGAACTGGTGTTCCTGACACAAAGCCCCACTGCACACGGTGGGGCCCATCATGACGGCACTGCTTGATAGTTCAGGATCAGCAGGTATCCTCTGCACCATGGCTGCTCAAAACATTGAAAATCATGGTTATCATTACTGATATGTGTTTGGGATAGGCAAGACAGTACTCAAAGGAGCATCTTATGTCAGCCTGAAAAAGGAAAGCAGACTGTGAAAAAGTAGACTCAACATTTCTTACCCATCCCATCCTCCCCCCTTTTTTTTTAGGCTAAAAAATTGTCTGACCATTTGAAAGCAACATATTCAGAGATCATGTGTCCTCTCTTTTGGACTGAGATTCTGTCAAACTTAATGGCATTTGAACAAATGAAGGTGAACTTTTACACCCATTACCCTTTCTGTTAAATCCCAGGGTTAAATCCCTGGCTCCAATTGCAGCAGGGAAATAAGGCCCTTAGCTGGGAACTCACACTGTAAGAGAGCCAGCAGTGAATTCCTGGATCTCACTTACACCAGTATTGAGAGAATTATCCATAGTGATGAGCAATGTATTTTTCCTTCCTGAGGAACATAAATGAAAGAAAACACTTGCTTGACTCATCCTTGCCTGGTTTTTGCATTAAAAGCTGAAGCACTCACAGTCACCCACCAACCAGACTGAGAAGTGCCTGCTTACACATTTACAGGTATCATGAGGAAAGCAGAAAAGAATTCACTAAGTTAACAGGTTTTCTATGCACTTTAGTGAAGAGATTTAACAAAATTGGGAGAAACAAAACACTGAGCAACACCTGAGCAACTCCCCAGGTACAGACCCTTACAATGTCTGTTGTCATATCACCATAGCTAAACAGAGCTGCACAGTTGGATATCAATCTCCTGTACTGACCCTAAAAGGACTGTGCTAAAACCAGCAAGGTATAAACACCTGGCCTCTTCTGATTAGACAAGGAGCATCTCCTGTCCAGAAAGGGAGAAATACAGACTCCAACCAGGACACACAGAAGAATTTTGCTGGCCTACCTACAGCCATCAGACATGCATGCAGAAAGACACAACTGTGCCAGCCAAAAAAAACAAGTTTGCAGCAACTCAAAAGAAGCCCATCTTTGCTACTACAGTCATTGATTTTATTTTTCTGTGCTAGTATATGTTACCTGACAGAGCGCCTAAGTTCTTGACAATCAAACCCTCTGGATCACCGGCACACTACCTGCTTTCAATCCCATAGCAGCACAAGCCTGTCACTGTAACTACACTGCTGGCAAGACCAAGCTAAGTAAGGTAGGTCTACAAAGGCATCATGCTCCCTTGGGTGTTAGTGCCACTGAGGCCCAAAAAGAGGAACATACACAACAAAACGCTCCTCTCACATCAAGTATAACACGTGCTACCCCATTGTCTTCAGTCTGCTGTCAGTGAGATCCCTGTCACCTTCCCACATGTTCACATTCCTCTCATGCAAATTTCATTTCAGGGTTCTCCACTTCTTCATACTCCCAGGGAAGATCCAAACAGACTGGAATGCATGTACAGTAATTTCACGACTATAAGGCGCACCCTTTTGACTAAAATTTTTCCCTCAAACCCGGAAGTGCGCCTTATAGTCCGGTGCGCCTTATCTGATGGACAAAGTTCAGAAAATTGTGAACCCAGAAGTGCGATCTGCAAACTGAGCCAGGACCCGCGGGAGCTGCGGCTGTGCGGGGGGGGTTGGGAACTGCGGCTGCCAGGCGGGGGAAAACCAGGAACAAGCGCGGCCGCTGGCCAGGGAGAAGTGGGGGAAAGCGGCACAGCCGCGGGAAAGCGCCAAGAAGCACCGCAGGAAAGTGCTGAGAAGCGGCAAGAAAGCACCACGAAAAAGTGCCGAAAAAGCGCCGAAAAATCACTGTGAAAAGCGACTGAAAAGCGGCAAAAAATCGCCACGAAAAAGCGCTGAAAAATTCTGGCAAAAAGCGGCCGAAAAAGCGCCGAAAAAGCGTGGCAAAAAGCGGTGAAAAATGGCCGTGAAAAGCGGCCAAAAAGTAGTGAAAAATCGCTGCGAAAAGCGGCCGAAAAGCAGCGAAAAATAACCCTGAAAAAGCGTCTAAAAAGTGCTGAAAAATCGTCGCGGAAAGCGGCCAAAAAAGAGGCCAAAAAATCACCACGCAAAAGCGCCGAAAAAGTGCCTAAAATTGGCGAAAAATGGTCATGAAAAAGCGCCGAAAAAGTGGCAAAAAATCGCGGCGAAAAGCGGCCAAAAAAGTGTGGCAAAAAGCCGCGAAAAATGGCCGCGAAAAGCGGCCAAAAAGCGTCGGAAAATCATTGCGAAAAGCGGCCAAAAAGCGCCGAAAAATCGCAGCAAAACGCGGCGACAAATCACCATGAAAAGCGGCTGAAAAGTGGTGAAAAATCGCCGCGAAGAAGCACCGTAAAAGTGCTGAAAAATCGTGGCAAAAAGCAGCGAAAAATGACCGCGAAAAGCGGCCAAAAAGTGGCGAAAAATCGTCACGAAAAGTGGCGAAAAATGGCCGCGAAAAAGCGGCGAAAAATTGCCGTGAAAAGTGGCCAAAAAGTGGCGAAAAATGGCCGTGAAAAAGCAGTGAAAAATGGCTGCAAAATGTTTGCAAATTGAGAACCTGCCAGTAATTCGCTACTTTGCTGCACGCCGCGCGGCTCCTCACTGCAAAAAAAATAGTGCGCCTTATAGTCCGGTGCGCCTTATCTGAGCTACAAAGTTGCAAAAGTTGTCGCCTCTCGGGGGGTGCGCCTTATAGTCCGGTGCGCCTTATGGTCGTGAAATTGCTGTGACTAGAAAGGCATAAGGAAACATTAAATGCAATTACCTTAGAAGGACAAATCTTCAGAGGTATTGGCTGCATTCCTGGAGTCCACAGCCCTCACATCTTATTCCAGCAGCACAAGACCTGGGAAAGAAGGATCCATCCCAAAAACTATTGCCAGCTCTTTAGCTGCCTGATGCCTATCACTGTCAGAGGCAGGAGACCAAGCCAGCTGGCACAGCATCTTTCCTACTCCAGCTGGAAACAGTGAGCTGCTTACATGTGCAGCCAGAACTGGAGTCTAGGTACAATCCCATCACCCTGCTTCATAACCCTTAACAAACAGACACTTTCCACCACCTCTGAACTTTGAAAGTAAGGCCCAGATCACTTCACAATCATTTTCAATGGAAGGCCAAGGTTTTGGGGGTTCTTTTTAGACCTCCAAATAAGAGAGGTGGAGTGAAGGGTGCAGCAGAGGACTGCTCTGTTTTGTAGTTACCCTTGGCGGACTCAAGGACAACAGTCCCTCCCAAGCTGCAAGTGACGCTGGACCTTCCCCAGAAGTACAGTCTTCATCCATGACCCCCTCCGGCCGCACAGATGGGAAAGGGGTGGGGAGGGGGTGGCGGCATTAGCTCCTGGTTGAGCACTTCTGCTCTGAGAGACACTTGGCAGGTGATTTGGGAAAATGATAAGACTAACTTTTCCAGAACAGTATCTAATGACATCTTTCAGGCAAAGGGGAAAAAAAAACCAAAAAAAACCCAGGCTCTGCTAGTTTGCCCTTCTAGGAAAACACAGAAAAGGTGTTCATGATCGTCTTCCACTCCTGTACAAATGCAGCATCATCCAGGGACACAGTTTAGTGGTGGATGTGGCTGTGTTAAATTTGCCATTGGACTCAATGACCTTAAAGGTCTTTTCCAACCTAAACGATTTTATGATTCCCATTAAGAGATAGTTGACGAATTGAAACAAGAAGTGTGCTACCAAAATGAGCAGTCCTCCTCCAAGCCATACATTCTCTCTCCTCCCTTGCAGCAAGTTTCATCATGCTATATACCACAGCACAAACCTCTGCTGAACCAATGGAAAACTACTCCCTCTCAGTTTTTTCCCCAGACCCTTTTTGTGGCTTAGTCATTCACACCACCAGTGACTTGATATGATCCTTTCCTGGGCCTAGGGTCACTAGAGCTGTGGAAGCTGGCAAAACCAGGGATTAGAGACCAGCCTTGCCAGCAATAGCCCACACCTTCATTGCATGAGATACAGATATGATACCACTTCTTGCTAGTTCCTTTCCTTTAAAAAATCTACCAGACTGAAAGCTGAGTCATTGAGAAAGAAGGAAGAGGTTTTTAGTTGTGCTATTTAAAACACAGGTGTAGCTAACACCTATTTAACACAAAGCTGAAGACACGCTTCTGAAGAAAGATGTTTTTAACTCAGCAGTGATAACTCCTCCATTTAACGTGTGAGAAACCTGTCAACATACACTGTTCTTAAAAAGGAAAAAAAGAAAAAAAGCATCCAACAAACCTAGATTATCCTCTCATGCCCTTCTGAAATACCAGGCATGGCATTTCATCCCATATATTACTATTCTGATATCAGTAAAGTGATAATATCCACTATTTAAGACCTCAGCTTCCCCTTGTCTTGAAACTGCTATTTAATGCCCAAGATCCCAGGCTGTGTGCCCAGACTTCAGAAAGACCTAAGATTCATTTTCCAAAAACACTATTCAAGCAAACAAAAAAACTTCTAGAAAGGCTTTGCCTCTTGCTAGTCTGAAGAGAGCTTATATTTGCCATAACAAACTCTAACAGAATTTCAACAAAACCTTCAGCAAAACAAACTTAGCTGCATTGCTGAGGATACAAAGCAATAGTGTTGTCAAAAATTAGACACAAAAAGTAAAACATGCTAGCTTTATGTAATGTTTTTTCATATGTATTTTGCTTTATATCACAACAAATTTGAAGTAAATTGGTAGCCATCTTGCGCCAGCAAGAGATATTTTTAAATATTTAAAATATTTTTTAATTTTAAATTCTGTAGCATAAGCTTAAGCATTAATCTGGTTTTGCCTGTAAACTCAGCCTACACCGATGACCAGAGCAAGTCTATATGAGCATACTCACCGCACTTTTTCTAAGCCTTTTCTTAGTGGAGAAAACCAAAACGAATTTGTATTAAACCAAAGAGTTTCAACTGACCCCTTGTTTAAACTGATTTTAGCTAAACCCATTTTAAAAGAGCATTTGAATTCTAAGGGCTTGCTTTGGCCAAGTTTTAACCTTCCAGCCACCTGTATTAGCTGAGTGGAAAGTACCAAAAGGAAAAAGAGTCAGACAACTTCCCTTTTATAGAGAAAGCATAACGGAAAGTGCTAAATATTTTTGACTGCCATAAGAAAATACAAACAGATTTCATAGATGCTTCTTCTAACAAAAAAAAAAAAAAAAAATAAAATAAAAAAAATAAACCAAGCCCAAAAAACCCCATTTGTGCCACCCATTCCCTACCCACAATCAACACGAATCTGTCTCCTCCTCACCAGGAGCAAAGTGAGAAAAGCGAGTGAGCTCAGTCCTCCTGTCTGGAAATCACAGCCCATCTCACTACTGTCAAGAGGCAGGGAAGGCTTGCCAGCACCAACTGGATCTCCAAACTATAAAGTGTAAAAAAACTCTTTCCTGCCTTCACTCAGCAATGCAATAGATGCTTTGCAACCAGCTGCAGGAGGGTGAGGAAAAAACCTACCAGAAACTGTTTAAGCTGATAAATCCATTATGTAACCAAAACTAAAAATCAGGAGAGGATTAGTGGACATATCTACACTAAGAACTCTGTAGCAGAATTTTTGGGATAGATTTTCCCCCCTTACTGCCCCCAACCCCACGGAAAGAACAAGAATTAAGCCACCAATAGGGCAGCATCTGTATTCCACACAGGGACATCACAAAGACAACAACACAGGTGTGCATGTACATTTGCACATTCAAGGGTACATATACTCTTACAGTACTTTACATAAAGGAAAACCTGACCACTAATGGATAAAAAAAATACCAGAAATGGTGGGGGCACAGGAAGATGGAGTGGTCCCCAGAATCCTCACAAATTCTTGAGCTCCACCTGTGCCTACCATGATTAAAATAAGTAGGTTTTTTCTTTAAGACTGGTGGGTTTCCTCATCTTAACATTCTTGTTCCTACAAGGATTTAAATTAAAAAAAAAATCCACAAACAAACAATGAAAAAAAAAAAAACCACAAACAAACCTCTTCAGAAAGGGCATAAATTTTTTGTTTCTCTGCTTTGATAAAATCTCTCCTGTTGAAGTCCACTTACAAAAATAATACCAAAAAGCTCAACACAGCAATTAACCAACTGAGGAGCACCAGCCAACTTTGCTTTTACTTAAACAAATCTTGTATGACAGACTGTCGGGAGTATTTCAATTTTCTTTCAAGATAACACATTTTGCTGTTCCTATGACATGTCCATTTTCTTGTTCTTTTTCAAAAAGGCACTTGACCTTTGTGCAGTATCTTTCTTTGGAAAAATTAACAAGAGGACCATACTGATAATTTTTTTTAACCATCCAATTATCAGTGCTTCTATCAGCATCCACATTATAATTCACATTATAGTGAGAAATTCAGTGTGCAGAAATATTAATGTTAGTCCTTCCAGAAGTGAGGTTCTCAATTTTTTATAGCCACATGGAAACCTATGTAGAGGGATTCTCACAAACACCTCACACCACCTAAAGCGACTACTCCACGCCTTGCTCAACTAAGAAGCTTAATCTAAATATTCACAAATTTGTGTTAGCATCTAGATTCTCCTGGAGATAACTCAGGGGCCAATCAGAGGTTTGGGCATCTAAAATTATTTGACAGTTTTGAAAGTTGGGGCTACCCAGCAAGCTTCTCTGCAGCAGTGACAATAAAACACTTTTATTACCACTGCAGCACAGACAGGGTCCTCTAACAGCTCTGTTCAGCTTCCCCATCCTTGAGCTGAGCTTCAGCTACTGAGCTCTCCTCCAGCCCTTCCACAGCTTCCGAGAGAGAAAGCAAGCAGTCAGCCTGAGAAGTAAGACCCACAGAGACACTGGTGCTCTCATTCAGGCCTGAAAACAACCTTGCTTCATTGGGGGGGGTGGAGGGACTGCCTGTTCAGTTTTAGGTTTTCCCCATTCCAAAGACACCACCACTATTCATTGAAGTCACATTTAAGCTCAGGCAACCAAAGCCCTTGGGATCATTGATAAAACAGAAAATCTTGATATATATGCCCCAAACAGTCATCACTTCAAGGACCGCTTCAAATCTTTCCGTAAGAGCCAACTGAGACAAAATACAATTCTGTTGACAGAACCATAAGCCAAGCTAGCAAGCAAGACTACTGGTTATTTGTAAGTGCAGAAATCACATACCCCAGTACTGTGGTTATACCAGACATCCAGGCTCCTGGTGAAAAAGGGCATTACAAGCAACTGCAGTTAATCACACTCTGCTATCTTCCAAATTAATTTGTAAAAGACAGATAAAGCTTTAACAGTCTTCATTTCTTCCTGCAAGAACCAAAATTACCTGTCAAATTGTCTGCCTCATTTTACCTTACTTGTTAAACAGTTCAACTGCAATTAAGTTGTGAGCAAAAGACATGGCATCTTTGGCTTTTCTCCCCTAATAACAAGGTCTTCTCAGAGCAGAGCTTTCTGGGTCCTGGGGCTGGAGATTTTTCTTCCACCATGGTCTTTGTGGTTGCAGTGAAAAAACCCTTGTCACACAAGAAAACTCAAAATTAACTCCCCTCTCCGACTGTCAACAGTGTTTCTGCAATTAGTGCATCACAAGCTTGTCTAGAACAAGAACTGGCATTTTAGCATCAAGAGCCAGCAATTCCTTATGTGTAAATCCTGCTTCAATGGTGATGCCTTTAGTCACCTTCATGAAACCAACAACCAGCAAATGGAAGCCCCTTCCCCTGCCCCTCAGCCCCTCTTCTGCATCTTCTGCCTTTACATCAGGAGCAGCAAACCATGACTTCCTCATGGGAGACTGCCACAGACAGCTGTTGACTAGGCTTCAGCCTGAAAGCTTCAAACACACACAGTCTCCCCACACCCAAACTCACACCCACCAGGAATTTGATGTATGCTTCATCGTGAAGGAGCTCGTCCCTTTCACCAATAGGACCAGAAATACTGGCTTTGCAATATGAACATTTTACAACAAGTATTTTGGGTAATCTAACCAAGGAAAATTTGGTTAGAATCAGTAAACTAGTGCATGGTGTTCTGACGGACTAAATGGGTTCCTCCCCACAGTACCTGGGTAAGTCAGAGCCCTTTGCAAAATGATCAATGTATTGAAACCTGTATTTCTTAGCTCATGCTCTGTTCAATAATAACTAAGACCACATTGAAGATGCAAACAGATTTAAAAGAATTGCAGCAATGTTATTTCAGATAATATCCAGTACAGAACTTTGTGCAGAAGAAAGTGGAAGTTTCATGTACCAAAAACCTTAAAAACAACCAGATGTCTCCGATTAAGTTATTTAAACCCCCAGTACTCTGTTTTTGGGCCTGTAGAATACAGCCTAATTTACATAGCATCTCATTTTAATAGGCAGCCTAAGAAATTACAAGAAAGCAAAATAAATCCACAAAACCAGATGGCAAAACAAACATTCTAGATTAAAAGAAAAAAGGTGGGGGGGACGACCCACAATTAAAACCGGTACAAAAGCTTAAAAAACAGCAACACTGGCTAGATCCAATGAGGATTTATGTAAATTACTTTTTTCAGGCACGAATGATCTTTTTCAGCAGAATGCACATTAAGAAAGCAGAGACATCTAATCAAAGAGATCCTGGAGGGGTGAAACCTTTCACAGTCTCAGATGAACACAATCCCTCAGGGAAATGCCGGTGTTTGTTTCATTTAATCGACATTTTGCTATTCCTGCTTTCTGAAGAGCTGCTGTGGAGTCAAGAACAATTGAGGGCCAGGTTTACAGCCAGGGTACGCAGATGCAAATCAATTAACTTGTAAAGAGTTGCACTTATTTGCGTTAAGCGATGATTTTGATCTGTTTTGGCAAGAGTGGGCAACACACCAGAAATCATTCATCTGCGTAGGTGGCAAAAACATGTAGTAAACATCATTTTCGTGAATTACATCCATTACCGAAAGCAGTAATTACACAGCCAGCACTTGGTTTCCATGTATGGATTTGGTGGCATGCAGTTTTTGAAAAAAAATTAATCCATTTTCTGTCTAAACAGCTCCATCACAGAGGCAACATAGCTCTTCCACCTCCCTGACACTTCCAGCTACATTGCCTCTGGGCTTTACGAATGTAGGGATGTGCCTAAGACAAGCCCACGGGTGTTTCCGAAGTCACCCGGCACGCTGCCACCGCACGTGTCCCGGTGATTCCAGCACGCCGGCAAACCTGGCACTGGGAGCCGCACATGGCAGCGCGCCCGCACGGCTCTGTCCCAGCGGCGTTACTGCTGCCCCCCGGTCCCAAGGCTACACCACAGACCAAGGGACACCAAGGGACAGCTCGCCCCAGAAAACACCTACCGACCCGCCCGCTGGGAAAATGAGCTGCTTTCCCAACCCCCGATCCAGTCTCATCCCAGCCCACGGCAGGGAGGTTGAAACTAGACGATCTTTAAGGCGCCTTCCAATCCCAAACTATTCTATGATTCTAGAACGGCGTGGCACAAATTCCCCCCTCCAATTAATGAAAGCTCCTAATTCACTGTTTATTTTGTTGTCCTAAGTAGGAAAGCTGCGCCATCCAGGCTTTCCCAGAAGTTTAACCACGCTGCTCGGTGCCGCCAAGGCTCCTCGTGAGCTGATGATACCGCACGCCTCTGCCTACCTCGCAATGGACACTCTCCCCACGACAGGCCACTTAAAATGAAAATAAGAGACGCACCTTCCGTTTAACCCGTACTGACAGGGGCGGACTTTGCGTCCCCTGGACAGTCTGCCAGTCTGTTGCGAATAGGCAGCTTCCAGCAGCTTGCGCCCCTGCGTACAGGTCCCGCGTTACTCTGCTCCATCACACCGGATAATCTTCCTCTGCTCCAGCAGCAAGACCCCGGACACGGCGAACGCCCGTGACATCGCAGCCGCGCCGGGTCTCGCCCAGCCCGGCCCCGCAGCTCCCCCGCACTCCTGACCGCGCACTGCCTGTGGAGCCAAGCCCGCTCCAGCACAGGCATTAACCGCAAAACAAACCACCTCCCGCGCACGCCGCCCGGCTGGGTGCGGGCTGCAGCTCCGCTCCGCCACCCGCTCAGCTCCAGGTCGCGACCGATGGCGGACCCCGCGGGGTGAACCCCGGCTGTGGCAGGGTAGAGCTCCCCCCACGGCCCACCTCACCTCCCACAGCAGCGAGAGCAGCAGCGCGACCCCAGCGTGGAAGCGCTTCATCTCTCCTCCTCCTCCTTTTCCTCCTCCTCCCGCGGCGGCGGCGGGCTCGCCCCTCCGCCTCAGGCGCGCACGGGCGCTGCCAGCCGCGCCATCCCCCGACGGCGGGGGAGCTCCGGGCGGCAGCCGCACGGCGAGCTCACAGGCAGCCCGGAAAGGCGGCGGCGAGTACCCGCACCAGGGGCAGAGGGACGAGGCGGGGTGGGGCGGGGAGGGAGGCGGGGAAGCCTTGCAGCAGGGCGGGGACGGGCTGACCCGGCGATCCCCTCAGCGGCAGCGCCGGCGGCCGGAGCCGAGCGAAGCAGGGCTGGGGCGAGGCGGAGGACAGCGTATGCCGGGGCGGGTGGCACAAAGAAGCCGCGCACCGCCGCCGCCGAGGGCAGGAGAGGAGCGGCCCGGCCCCGCCCCGCGCCGCTGCCCGGCCGGGAGGGGGCGGTGGCGGCGGGCGAGTGTCCCTGCATTTGTCCCCTCATCGCCCCTGCCCGCATCTCCCCCTGCCACCGCCCCCGCACCTGCCCCCGGCCCGAAGGGACAGTGACGGGCTCCACCTTGGAGCGCGTGGGCCTCGGGGTCGCCCCTTCCCCTGAAGAGTGATCTTCTGGAGTGAATCCAGAGAAGGCCACAAAGATTCCCAGAGGGTTGGAGCATCTCTTCTATGAACACTAAAAGAGTTGGAGCTCTTCAGCCCGAAGAAGAGGAGGTTCTGGGCACACTTTAAAGCAGCCTTGTAGCGCCTGAAGGGGAGTTCTAAGTAAGATAAGGAAGGATTTTTTACCTGTAGCAATAGACCACTGGGCAATAATTTGAAACTGAGAATCCATTTAGGTTGAACGTGGAAGAAATTTTTTACAGTTTGGTGAGACACTGGAACCAGGTTGCCCAGAAAGTTGTGGATGCCCTATCCCGGGAAGGGTTCAAGGCTGGGTTAAATGAAGCTTTGAGTAACCTGGTCTTGTGGAAGGTGTGCCTGCCCATGGAATGATTTTGAGTCCTTTCCAACTCAAATAATTCTGTGGTTCTGTGACTCTGTAAGATGTTCTCTCTGGCAACCTGGTGGGTGGGAACAGGAACTGTGTGTCTAGGCTTAGCCCTGCTTGTCCATGCAGTAACCTTTGCCATGTCAGAGAAGAGGTCTGGTCCTTCGTTTCCTCAGCATGCTTGGTAATAGCCCTAGGACATCGACTTGTAAAGGTCTCATGAAAAATCCTGAACTGGAGGTACTCTCCAACTCTGATTCTGATCTCTCCTGCTCAGGTGGCTGGTGTAGTTATGTTTGGGTGTTTTCCTTCACCATGACTATCTTTTTCTGGTGCTTTGAGCCTCCTTTTCCAAGCCCTTTGCACCCTTACCACAGCTGGACACTGTAATTCAGCTCTTCTCTGAGTTAAGGAGGGATAGAGGTCTCTTGCTCTTGCTTTGTAGGTAAGCTAGCAACTTATTGGAAAGGGGAAAATCAAAATAGATAAGGGGAAGAACTGCCCCATTTCCCTCTGAATGGCAGACCTTTCCCAGGAGCATTTCTGAAGGAGATAGACCTCCCACTGTCCTTTTGTGGGCTACCTATTAAAAAACTACTAGCACGTCCTCACAATTCACAACTCCTTCATTCACCACTTCCCTGTCGCAGAGTATTCAAGCAGGAAACTTCCATCTCCTGATGCCACCTTGCAGCAAAACATTGTCAGGTGGTTATTTTTTCCATATGGTGAACTTTGGGTGAGTTTACGAGCGTCTTCCAGCTGGCACCATTAATCACACGTGCTCTCAGGCCCCAGTCATATGCTTTAAGTAAGAAGTAACAGTATACAGGTTCCCACACACTCTCTGACATTGCATGCTCAGAGGCAGTCTGCACAAGTCCTTCTTGAGGGCCACTCATTATGATACTTATTTTTGCCTCTGTTTGATGCCAACCAATCTGAAGCTGTGAGATGACTTTTTCAGATGAATGCTTGCATCTCTAGCTGAATTTGCTAGAAAGCACCTAAAGAAATGTCATGGCCATTGCTTTGTTCAATAGTGAAGTCTGAATAAAGCAGATATACACATATGTGTTTATGTAATCTGAGTTGAAAAGTTATACTTTCTTACATGAGGCATATTGAGAAAGATACATTCTACACTGGGTATCACCTAAGAAGGATCAAGATAACAATTCAAAGTCAGGCATCACTTCAGAAAGGCTCCAATTTACAGAAGTTTGAAAAGGATGGTTTTCAGAGCTCTGTCCTGATGTATGGCTAACCCTAAACTCCCTTCCCATTCCTAATTTCTGTGTTGCATAACCTAGGAGACCACATTTTGGAGACACAATGACTCATAGAGAAGATGAAGACCTTAGAGGATGTTTAGGGACATCAAATGAATCTGAATGTCAGTGCTGAGCACGAGTGTTCTGTGCCACTGCTGTGTTTCCCAGCAAGGGTGCTCTAACAGCCCAGAGACAGGCAGAAATCCTGACAGCTCTGGGGGTATTGAGAAAGTACTAAGGCATGAATAAAAGTTAGGAAAGAAGTCTGGAGTCTTGCAGCCTAAAACACTACCGCCCTTAAAGGCTGACCCTGCCAAAACTTTCAGCTGATGGCCCACTATCAAATGCACCTGGGCAAGAACAAGCTCTAAAATACATTTCAGTTAATTATTAACACATACATCACTACCGATTTTAGCTTGAGATTTTTTTTTCTCAAAAAGAGATTTCAGCTAAGGCAAGAAAGGCTAAAATAATTAACAGTTTTTAATCAATAGACAGATTAGCAAGAGTGAGATTGAAGCAGCAGTGAGCTGGAGGAAGAGGAAGCTGTCCAGTGTGGAAGCATGTGCTTCCCAGTGCATAGTTTATTATCCTGCCTAGATGAGGGTATGAATATCCTATCCTATAAAATTCTTTCCAGGCCGACATAAGCCGAAAAAGGAAAAACATCTCCTGACCTAGGAATAAATAGTTTCATATTCTGTTTCAATCATAACTCAGCTCCCCTAAGTGATGTCTTCTTTCATTTCCACCTAGCTTCAAGAAACCACCCCCAGGGAAAGCCCATTAGCTTTAATGGAGTTCAAATACAAATGAACTTGGCTCAGCATGTGGCATTTTCTCAGCAAATGAGTGAGTTGCAGCAGAGCCCCTTAGAGCTTGCCTAGGTGAGAAATGAACACTTTCCCTCCACGGTGCTGCAGCTTGGTGGTGAGGCATCTTGACACAACAGTGAAACAAAATAAGGCTTTTATGACAGTCAAGGTCCCTAGCTAAAAAAACCCAACCTCTTCCTTCACACCCTGATTCTAGTCTCTCTTCAGTTACTGTGTTCAAAAAGCTTAAAACTCCAGAGCTTCCAGAATCTGTGTATAGAAACAAATAAATGTATTTTAAAATAAAATAAAATAGTTTCAGGAGCAGTAACAGTAACAAAGCTTTATTTTATCTGATTGAGGCTTGTACTGCAGATGAAATATTCATAATATGCTGCTTGTCTGTGGAATCTTAGGTGTTCTTCAATAATATAGCCATAATTCTTTCAGCAGAGGTTGCCAATATTAACATATTCCTTGTACTCAGCTACCTCTCTTTCCTGTAACGTAAAAGCATACATCATTTTTGAGACTGCCACTCCTTTGTCTATTTTTCTTTTTCCAACTGAGCAACAGGTATAAAAATTCCTAGGGGAACGCTCACAGTGCACATAGATGCATGTGTTTTGTAGACCTTATTTATTTTGAACACTTGAATATTTTAAAATAAATAGATCAAAAATAAACTGGCTGCATTGAATGCTTTCTTATTTATATTGAAACAGTTGTGTTGTTTCTAATACTATTGAGAAATATTCAATTCTACAAGGGCTGTGTATGAAGCAGGTAACCACTTTATTATGAACAAACAAATACATTATTTTCATTTGCTTCCCTGCACGAACTGTAAATAATTATGTACCGCTACAATTCTTTATTTAAAATACTTCACTACCTTCTTCACAGGTGATATTTAAAAATTAGCCAAATCCTTAATTGTTTTCCAAACTCTCATTTTAAGTGTAGTATCACCTCAAATGTATTTTGAGGGTTTGGAGTTTTTTATAATTATGTAAATGGAAATGGCCTTTATCAGTAAGTTAAATAAAGCCCTTTAAAAGTGCATTAAATATTCAGTAAATGTCTAAAGCCTTCAAAAATCCTCACTCGTATCTGTTGAGGACCTACACTAGAATTATTCATTTTAAAAAAGGTAGGAAAAATATTCATGAATGCAGCAATAGCCAGCCAACACAAACAAAATGTTATATTTCTGCAGCTTCCGTATCTTGTTCAAAACTATTTGTTTATCCAGGGTGTGTTTAAAGGGGAAAAAAAAAAAACACCATTTTTTTCTAACTATCTAGCAGTTTACATAAAGGTGTAGTCTCTTAGAATAATAGTTAAATTATAGTCCAACTTCCCAGAATGAAGGCTAATTTTTTTTCATCACTTGCACCAATAAGTAATCATTGTGATTGACTTTAAATTAAACTTTAAACAGAACTTAAAGGGATCTCAGGATTTGTTGAAGTTTCAGCATCCTACTCCAAATTCAGTAGCATATTGATACCATTGCCTCTGTCTTCAATAATTACAGTAATTTC
>PYHW01009361.1:18692-41467 GCA_013186435.1 Turdus rufiventris | reverse complement strand
TGCCTGGTGTTCCTGTTCCTGTGTCCCGTGTCCCTGTCCCAGTGTCCCCATCCCTGTGTACCTGTGCCCGTGCCCCTGTCCCAGTGTCCCTGTCCCCATGTCCCTGTGCAAGTGTCCCTGTCCCCATGTCCCTGTCCCCGTGTCCCTGTCCCAGTGTCCCTGTCCCTGTGGCAGTGTCCCTGTGCCAGTGTCACTGTCCCAGTGTCCCGATGGCAGTGTCCCTGTTCCTGTGTCCCTGTGCCAATGTCACTGTGCCAGTGTCACTGTCCCCGTGTGCCTGTCCCAGTGTCGCTGTCCCAGTGTCCCTGTCCCGGTGTCCCTGTCCCAGTGTCCCTGTCCCAGTGTCACTGTCCCGGTGTCCCTGTTCCAGTGTCGCTGTCCCAGTGTCCCTGTCCCCGTGTCCCTGTCCCAGTGTCCCTGTCCCCATGTCCCTGTGCCAGTGTCCCTGTCCCAGTGTCCCTGTCCCCGTGTCCCTGTCCCAGTGTCACTGTCCCCGTGTCCCTGTGCCAGTGTCCCTGTCCCAGTGTCCCTGTCCCGGTGTCGCTGTCCCGGTGTCCCTGTCCCAGTGTCGCTGTCCCAGTGTCCCTGTCCCGGTGTCCCTGTCCCAGTGTCGCTGTCCCCGTGTCCCTGTCCCAGTGTCGCTGTCCCGGTGTCCCTGTCCCAGTGTCCCTGTGCTGGTGTCCCTGTCCCGGTGTCCCTGTGCCAGTGTCACTGTCCCAGTGTCCCTGTCCCGGTGTCCCTGTCCCAGTGTCCCTGTCCTGGTGTCCCTGTCCCAGTGTCCCTGTGCCAGTGTCCCTGTCCCGGTGTCCCTGTGCCAGTGTCCCTGTCCCAGTGTCCCTGTCCCGGTGTCCCTGTGCCGGTGCCTCGGCTGAGAGCTGCTCTGGCAGAGGTTTGTGGTAGAACTGGAAGAGCAGGGCCGGAGCAGAGGTCAGGTGAAGGTGTGGGTTTGGCACAGGTGAGGAGTTGTGGGTCATTTTTTGAGGGCACTGTGGAGCTGTCTGGGAGAACTGGTAGGGCCGGAGTCACAGGGGCCGTGTGGGAAGCGTTGGAAGGATCCCTGCTGCTCCTTCCAGCCCCAGCACGGGCTCCCACTGCCGTGCACCTGCTGCTCCTCCCCACTCCATCACCAGTGCCCACTTGTCCTTCCCAGGATTCATGTTGTCCCCTCCCAAACCAGCTCCCACAGCATTCAGGGTCTGAGCCCCTGCTATTTCCCTGAGCCTTTGGGATGAGTTTGTGTCCAGCTCAATCCGTTTTCCCTCCTTAACTCTGAGACTTGAGCTGATTTGCACCCAGGATTTTTTTTTTAACTTTCCTTTATTTGCAATAAATAATAAACTATAATACAAAGATCTCAACACAGAATCCAAAAAGTCTCATTCTTTGGGAATAAAAAGGACTCCCATCACCAGGAAAGGTGAAAGAGCATCTACGAGCAGCCCCTGGGCTGGGGGGTGGCTGCACCCCCTGCCCTAAGCGGTTCCCCTTCCCCCAGGTGTTGCCATACCTGGGCCAGGTGAGGTCCTGCAGGTGGCCCAAGGGCCATGGGGCCCTGCCATGGTGCAGAGATGGAGCTGAGGGTGCCAGGGCCTGGTTGAGGGGTTTGTGGCTGTGGGGAAGCTGGAGAGGTTCTAGAGCTCATGCAGGGGTTCTTTGCACACACACAGAGCCCCCGGCCCTCCTGCATCCACGGGCCCTGCAGGGGAAGGCTTTGCATTGAGAGTCTGAGCTGCAGCTGCTGCGGGCATTGCCTGGCTTTGGGGCACAGGGGAGCCCAGGGCTGCGGCTCCCTCCCCTCCCTCGGCTCGGCTCTTGGGCTGCTCTCACGGCGGGGTCAGCTCCATGGACTTCTTCCTCTCCTCCCGCTGCTCCTCCCACTCCTCCTCGGACTCGTAGGTGCCCTTGATGATGGCCACCCTGTCCGACATGTTCATGCAGTAGGGCACCAGGATGTAGAAGTAGAGCAGGGAGGCCAAGCAAGCCCCGAGGATGGGCCCGACCCAGAACACCTGGAAAGCAACAGGGGCAGGGTGAGAGCAGCTCCTGGGGCTGGTGCTGCAGCTCTACCCATGGCACCGGCACCCACAGCACCGGCACCCACGGTACAGCACACATGGCACCAACACCCACGGCACCAACACCTATGGCACCAGCACCCATGGCACCAACACCCACAGCACCAGTACTCATGGTACAGCACCCACAGCACCAGCACCCACAGCACCAGCACCCACGACACCAGCACCCACGGCACCNACGGTACAGCACACATGGCACCAACACCCACGGCACCAACACCTATGGCACCAGCACCCATGGCACCAACACCTATGGCACCAACACCCACAGCACCAGCACCCACGGTACAGCACCCACGGTACAGCACCCACGGCACCGGCACCCATGGCACCGGCACCCACGGTACAGCACACATGGCACCAACACCCACGGCACCAACACCTATGGTACCAGCACCCATGGCACCAACACCCACAGCACCAGCACACATGGCACCTGCACCCATGGCACCAGCACCCACGGCACCAACACCCACGGTACAGCACACATGGCACCTGCACCCACGGCACCAGCACCTATGGCACCCACAGNCCACGGCACCAACACCCACGGTACAGCACATATGGCACCTGCACCCATGGCACCAGCACCCACGGCACCGGCACCCATGGTACCAACACCCACGGCACCAGCACCTATGGTACAGCACCCACAGCACCAACACCCACAGCACCAGCACCTATGGAACCAGCACCCATGGCACCAACATCCACGGCACCAGCACCTATGGTACAGCACCCACAGCACCAACACCCACAGCACCAGCACCCACGGCACCAGCACCTATGGCACCCACGGTACAGCACCCATCCCAGCTGCACAGCTCCTGCCACACGAGAGAGAAAAAGCATTCAGAGTCCCTGGGCTGAAACCCCTCAGCCTGTGCTCGCTGAGGCCCGAACTGCTCTGGGAGTCTGGGCTGAGCCTACAGGAACTGCTGGGGACAGGAAGGACCAAGCTGGGCTCTCCTGGGCTTCCTTCCCCTCAGATGAGGCACCAAGGGCTGATTTCCGAGCCTGGAAATGTCCGAGGCCGGGTTGGATGGGGCTTGCAGCAACCTGGGCTGGTGGAAGGTGTCCCTGCCCCTGGCCTGGGGTGGGACTGGATGAGTTTTGAGGTTGCTCCCACCCAACCCACCCTGGGATGGGTTCATTTTTGTCCCCTGGCTGGCTCTGTGCCAGGGGATTACCTGTTCCTGATTCATCAAGGGGCAAAACCTCCCTTGTTCCCCAGCCCCTTTTAATCCTTCCTGCCTGGGGTGGGCTCTAAAGCCCCCACCCTGTCATTCCCTGCCCTGTCCCCACGTGGCCCCCAGCTGTCCCTGTCCCCAGTGCCACCAACACTCACCCAGTGCGCGGAGCTGAACCTCCTGGTGATGACCGCAGGCCCGAAGGAGCGCGCAGGGTTCATGGAGCAGCCGGTGAAGTAAATCTGGAGGTGTGGAGAGAAGCCTGGGTTAAGGAGCAGGTCAGAGCCACTCTTGGGCAGCAGGGACTGACTGAAGTGTCCCCTGCTGGTGTCTCTGTCCCACAGAGCTGGAGATGAGCCCTGACCACAACAGAGCCCCAGGATCTCCTGCGTTTCTCCTCCAGAGCAGCCCCCTCAGGACCAGCTGCACGAGGGCATTTTGGGCAGTTCTGTGCTCCCAGGACCCTGGCCCTGGACTCACCCCCACCAGGTGGCCCACGGTGACCGAGAGGCCGATGGAGAGCGCGGGAGAGCCAACACCGTTGCGCCGGTTGTCCGTGGATGCGAAGATGCAGGCGGCCAGCTGGAAGGTGAGGATGATCTCCACCACCAGGGCCTGGCCTGGGGTTACGTTGGTGTTGATCTGGAACCACGAGAGTGACAATAATTAACCTTCCCCAGGGCTCAGTATCACCAGGAGTGCTCCCAGGTGCTTTGCTGGTAGATTCGGGAGGTGAAGTTGGATGAGAAGCCCCCCAGGACCCCTGCCCAGCCCCTGCTTGATCTCCCTGGTCTTTCTCTGAAAGGAAAGAAATGATCTTTCTTTGCAATTCTCCAAAATCTGTCTTATCCCCAAGCCTGTCCCTTCCCTGGGCTTTCCACACCTCTCTCCACAGCACTCAATTCTTCCCCACCAAATCCCTTTTTTCCTGCTTTTCTGTGATCCTTGCAGGCTGTTGTACCCTGACTTCTGCCCTGCACTTTGTGGAACACCTGCCCAGGAGGATGAGGAGCAGCTGGGATGGAGGGTGAGGGTTGGGATGGGCTGTTGTGTCCCACTGACTGCACAAAGCCCTGGGGACTCGCAGGGGGACTCGACCCCACTGTGCACGGGAAGGACAAAATGACCCAACCCATCACAGCTCATTTTTTATCTAAATCTGGCTTGTTTGGGGTGCTGAACCTGTGGAATGAGGGGCACTGCAGCTCCTCATCGCAGTGACCAAACCCTCTGAACGTCTGCGCTGCTCCCGGGGGTCCGGACCCGTCAGTGCCTGGAGCTCCAGCTCTGTCATTCCAGCTGTTTTCCCAGCACTGCCCCGAGGGTTTCAGGCTGTGCCTCACTCCCGCTTATCTCAGAGGGTCCCGCTGTCCCCCCTCCTCCCCCGGGAGCAGCCCCTGGACACCGTCCTGCCCCTCGCTCCTTCTCCAGCTCTTCCCCAGCACTCTCCCCATCCCTCTCCATCCCCAGCTCCCCCAGCGCACTGGTCCCAGCGCTGCTCCCCCTGCCCGTACTGGTCTGACTGGGCTCTGCTCCCTCCCTGCCCCCTGCCGCTGGCACGGCTCCTATCCCGCGCTAATCTCCAGGTGGAGAGGCTGCGCTCGGGAACATCTCAATGGTGCGGGTGACTCACGGGGCCCTCAGGACAGAGGAAGCCCTCATTAAAGGAGGGAAAAACATCCCACTCATCACCCGCACAATAAAGCCGTCATGTCAGAGCTCGGCTTCGCTCCCATCCCATTCCCAGCCCGCCGTGCGTGCGGGACAGAGCGCCGAGGATCCATCCCGAGGGACTGAGCACCCGAGGAAAGGCAAGGGGAGACAGGGAATGAGGAGAGGGGAGCCCCCTGGGCAGGACTCACCGCGTTGATGGCCAGGTTGCCGCGCGTGTTGGCCGGGGTGACGCCGTAGAGGATCCCAGCACCGGCGATGGCCCCAACCAGCTGGGCCAGCACGTAGAGCAGCGTGCGCAGCAGCGAGATCTGGTTGCCCACGAAGAAGGCGATGGTCACGGCGGGGTTGATGTGGGCGCCGCTGATGTGGCCGAAGGCTTGCACCAAGGTGCCGATGGCCAGCCCGAAGGCCAGAGCGATCTGCAGGATGCTGGGCAGGGCCGATGGCCACTTCAGCGCCGAGCCCAGCCCTATGAAGACGAAGATGAGCGTGGAGAGGAACTCCACAAAGACGGCTCGAGCAAAGGCCAGGGTTAGTATTTCCTTCTTCATGGTGGGAGCAGGTGGAGGTCAGCCAGGGAGGAAGAAAGTTTAGGGTTGCTCTGGGTCCGGGCTGTGGTGTGTGCAGCCAGGTGTAGGGCCATACCTATCTATATATGCAAGAGCAGCAGGAGCTGTGTTACAGGGCGGTGGGTGGAGCCAGGGAATTAGCCAGTCCTCCCAAATTACCATGAACCTGGAAAAGTTTCCATCTGAAAATGTCTTCGGAGCCTCTTGGTGAACCAGTGACTCAGATATTGGTGGCATTTCTCTCCTTTCCCTCTGCAAACAGAGCCCCTATAGGGTGTCTCTGTGGTCGTTAAATAACCAGGTTGCATAACGAGGCTGAGCTCCCTCCTCTGCTTTTCCCTTTTACTGCCTCTCACCAGGTCCTGGGTGTTTCATTAGTGCAGGTGTTGTTAATATTCGCTCCCTCCCTTCCTCCCTGTGCTTGCACACTGCTCCTGTTGGAAAACCCTTGCTGGGCTGGAGGAGCTCTCCTGGGGCTGGGCTCCAGCCGTGTTCCACTTCCATGGGACCCTGAAATGTCAAGGCAAATCGAACACCTGGAGCTTCTCCCAGGCTGTCCAGAGGGCTCAGCTCCAGGAAATGAGTGGTTTGCAGTTGTCCAGGGAGCAGGGGAGGGTTTGGGGAAAGCTTTGTCCATCTGGAGAGCTGTAGATGAGCCGCAGCTTCCTTCAGGTGGGTGGATGCAGAAATGGGATGGAGAGGGCTCCTGGCTGGAACCTCTGCTCCCTTTCCTCTCTGCTGCTCCTTCCCGAACACTGGAACAAGTGCTGGCCCTGGGGGATGCTCCCAGCCTGGAATGACGTCTCCTCCCCTGCGCCCTTTCCTTTTCTTTCTGCCTTTCCAGCTCTTGCTCAACGAGCAATGATTTCGCTGCTGGGAATGCCAGCTCCAAGCACAGGCTCTGTATGGACACAGGCTGTGTTTACACATCTCCTTTCATGTTCCTGGGGCGCTGCCCTCCATCCCAAACCCACCCATCTGCAGGGACGCTTGGCTGGCAGGGAGTGGCGGGGGAGGCTCTTGGGGCTGAGCACGTGGAGCTGTTGGGGACGGAGGTTTTGGGGTGGAAAAGGTCTCGGGTGACACTTAACAAAGAATTCTTGGTTCTCTCGTAGCTCTCAGAGCCGTGTGCCAGGATTTGTTTTTTAGATGGGGTTGGGTGCCAGATCTGCTCTCCTCGCTCGGTTGATCCACGTTTCCTTTCCCAAATGATGCTCAGGCTGGGTTTGCCCCTGGCTGCCAGGTTCCTCTATGGAGACAGTCACGCTCCAGCACTCAGGGAGCAAAGCTTTGCAGGCAGGACATTGGCAAAATCCTCCCTAAATCCAAAAAGTTGGATTCACTGCTGGCTTCTGAGGAGGCTGTCAGGCCTGGGGGGTCAAACACCTGGAGGATTCCTGTCCAGAGCAAGGAGAGGGAACTTCTTGTCCAGGACTGGAAATAAATGAGCTTTTCTCTTCCTTTGTACCCAAAATCCTGAGCAAAACAGACCTGGAGGGCCTCAAGGGACTGAGGATCTGTTACAGCCTTAATTCCTGATAATCGTTTTCTCCCGGATCTGCTGATGCCAGGGCTGATTGCAGAGTCAAAGCCCAGATCTGTTATCCTCGAAACACCTGGTCCGTTGGCGTGTTTTGGTGAAAGTTTTGCAAGCTGGTATTTCAAGACACCCTGGCTGGACTCCAGCTGCCATAATTACTTGCCACTTCCCTTCAGCCCTGTCTGTGGCTCCAGCAGGATAAAATGCTCCCTGTTCCCATCCTTCAAACCCTTCCTCAATGTCCCCATCCTGGATCTCCTTGGGCAGTGCCTGCATTTTGCTGTTGGCTCCTCCAGCACGCTCCTTGCTTTGCCTGAAAAGCAAAAAAAAAAAACTTTTCCAGCATCCCAAGTGTGCATACTAACAGGCAAAAGCCTGCAGCTGACTCGGGGATATCATCAAACAGGGCTGGGAATGGCAGGGAAAACTTCTGGAAAGCACAACCACGCACAGCCTCTTTTCCCGAGGCAGTTCGGGAACCTTTTCTCACCGGGGCATTCCTGCCTGGCTCCTCTGGTGTTTGGAAGGCTCCCTGTGCTGCCCGTGGCTCCATGCCACCCCAGGAGCTTGGCTGAGCTGGAAGAGCTTTGATGTGTCAGGTTTAATGGAGTTGGGCAAGGTGCTGCAGGCCTGGGGCAGGCTGGTGCTGACAGACGGACACCTACGTGAAGGGGTCACACACGCCTCGCCTCACACGTCCTGCAGGAGACAACAGCAGCTCCTGGCAGCAAGGGCAGGTTTGGCTGCCTCCTGCTCCTCCTCTTCCTCCTCCTCCTCACTGGCATCACAGACAAACAACACAACCCAAACTGCCGCAGTGCAGCGCTCAGGAGAGGGACCCCAAGGTGGGGAGGGGGTGGGAGGGAGGCTCCTGCTGCCTCATCCTTGCCTGGGCCAGCCGGGCTCTGCCTCTCCCAGGCAATGTGTGTCCTCCAGGCCACCCTGTGCCAGTCCCTGGCAGTCCCTGCTGTCACCCAGCTCGCTGTCGGAGCCTGCGCGGGGCTCTTGGTAATTTGCAGTTGTTAATTTGCAGGCGTTAATTTGCATTTCCTCGCTGCTCCTGGTGGGTTCAGCTCCGTGCTGCACCTTGGGGCCTGGCAGAGGCTGCTCCAAATTCAGGTTACAAATGATGCTGAGCCTGGGTTTGGATTTCCTCCTCACCTGGATTCACCCCTTAAAATTGGCCCAGTAATAGAGGCAGGAATAAAAACCAGTGACAGGATGTCCCAAATTGGAGACACCAATTCTGCTGGAACTGGGATCAGGAACAGAATCAACTGAGCTGGAAAAGACCTCTGAGATCTTCGAGTCCAACCCACGACCTGAAGTTGTGGGCTGGGATTAGATGACCCAAAGACCTTGGCTGGGATGACATCAGAGGAGAAAGTTTGGTTCAGTAATTAATGAAAAAATGGTGTTTATTGCTGGCTCAGCTCCTGGATTTTGTAACGAGGCGTTGATAAGGAAAAAGTGAAATATCACAGAGCAGCAGCAGCAAACTTTGCCCTCGTGATCCCCAGTTTGGGGGCTGCAGGGAAGGGTTTGGGATGCACCTGTGCAGGTGATTCAGATGGGGCATTCAAGGATCCCGCTTATCTGGCCCCCATCTGCTGCCCTTCCTTTGAAGCTGAGGGATGACACCGCTGCCCTGGGGCTGCTGACGTTTCCACTTTCTCCTGCCCTGCAGCAACGAGGCTTTGGCTTCCTGCAGTCCCAGCTGGGCGCTGTGACACCGAGTGTGGGGCTGTTCTCACGTCCCCTCCTGCTGTCCCTGCTGCTCCAGCTGCAGTGGTGCCAGGGTCCCTGTGACAGTGACTTGGTGACCCGTGCTCTGCCACACCAGTGCCACCTAAACGGTCTTTAGGTGCTGACTGGTGACAAAGCTTAATGAGATCTCTGCTCTTTGCTGAGTAACTCCTGGCGGTCCCCAGGCAGCTCTGGGGCTGCTCTGCCTCCCCAGGAGTCCATTTGCATTGAAATCCTCGTTAGTTATCCCATGGGATAATGAGTGTCAGGGAAAGCAAAATCAGATCACAAAGTGAGGGAGGTGGGATGATCCCCACAGTCCTGATTTTCAGCCCTTCCCAGCAAAGCCAGGCACCAGGGACATCCCAAGGCCCATTCTGCAGGAATTCTTAGGACTGTTTGTTGTGTCCTCGGGATTCAGAGCTGGGGGCCGTGGTGTTTTCCCTCAAAAAAAGTGTTTGCTGTGGAAATATCTTCACCTGTGCAAGTTTACAGGAGCCCACCCGGGAATAAATTGAAAGGATGAGGGGATGGAGATGTCCCTGGGAAGGTGATTTCCCCCTGTCCTTGGCACTGCCATCCTGCCTGGGCTGGAGGAATTCATCAGCACCAAGGCAGAGGGCTCTGAAATCACAACCAGGCTCTGAATCACCTGAAAAACACCATCAAAAAATCAATGATATCATTGCAGGAATCTGGAAGCTCCTAAAAACATTCTAGGGGTGCTGGGGGGTGAGAGCTGGACAGAACCCAGAGACCCCCGAGCCTGGGCGGGGGTTCTGCCCCTGTGCCCAGGTGAGACCCCACCTGCAGAGCTGCTCCTGCCCAGGGAGCACCTGGAGCTGCTGGAGAGAGGCCAGAGGAGGCTGCAGGATGAGCAGAGGATGGAGCAGCTCTGCTGGGAGAGCTGGGGTTGTTCAGCCTGGAGAGAAGGCTCTGGGGTGAGCTCAGTGTGGCCTTTCAGTGCCTCAAGGGACCTTGTGGCTCTGCACAACTCCTGAAGGAAAGATGAAAAAAGACTATTTCTAAGGGTCTGGAGTGCCAGGACAAGGGGGAGCAGCTTCCCATTTCAGAGGGCAGGGTTAGGTGGGATATTTGGAACAAATTTCTCCGTGTGAGGGTGGGGAGGCTCTGGAATGGAATTCCCAGAGAATGCTCCTAGATCCCTGAAGTGTCCCTGCCATGGCAGGAGCGGCACTGGATGAGCTTTAAGGTCAAGCCCTCCCATTTTTCTATGAAAAGCCAAGATTTTCACACAAGCCCCTGGCTCCAAGTGCCCAAGGTCTCACAGCACAACACTGGGGACAATACATGGATAGCTAGGGAATGGGAAAATCCATTTTCCCCCCTGTTCTGCTTCTGAAATTCAGAGCAAATGCACCAAGGAATTTCTCAGCTTTAAAAATATTCACTGGGGAGTTAAATAGATCCATGCTGGGAACATCCCTTGTTCCATCACATCCGGAGCTGAAGATTCTTACACAGAGTGATGTCTGGAAATGTGGGATTTTTCTTTTGATTCTTTGGATTCCTGGGAAGTTTGGATAGAAATTGAAGCAGAACCTCCATTCTCTCCAGCAGATCCTTTGGCAGAGCCCTTGGAACAGAAGAGTTTTGGGATGTTAGGCTTCCTCCTGGAGTACCAGCACCTTCTGGGGTGGTCTGTGGTCATTTCCTACACCTGGCCCTGCCTCCTCCTCAGGGAAAACACACTTGGGAAATATTTCTCCATCCAGAATGAGATCCATAACAATAATGATGGAAAATAATGTACCTGATCCCAGGTAGGCCATGGCACTGCAAGAAGTGACTGCTGGAGGCTCACACAGCCTCTGGGATTGGGACTGGAAGAACTTTGAAAGGCCAGGCCAAGAAATCCCAAGCAGAGAGCTCGGCTCTGTCCCCCTCAGGTGAGCCTGGGCTGAGCCCTGTCCTGCCTGCCCCACAGGTGTGACCAGGGGCTGAAGGGCTTTGTCCCATGCTGGTGCAGGTGAGTTTGGGCTTCTCCAGGCCAGGACTTTACTTCCATGTTCTCCCAGTTGTTTCCCCATTTTCCCAGGTGATGCAGAAACCCTGCAGGCACTGGGATCAAGGTCGGTGCTCCCAGGTCCTCCCAGATTCCTCGAGCAGGGATTTGGATGCTCTCGGGTCCCTGCAGCAGGTGAGGGATCAGGGGTGGGTGTGGCAATGCTCCTTCCTGGAGCTGGAGTGGGGGAAGGAGGGAAGTCCTTGGGATTAAATAAAGTTGTATCAGAATTTGGGGGAGCAGGAGCAGGGCCCTGTGCTGGGCCAGTCCTGGGGTCCCTTTGGGGCTCTGCTGCCCTCGAGGGGCTGGAACGTGTCCAGGGGTGGGAATGGAGCAGGGAAGGGGCTGGAGAACTCCTGAGGGAGCTGGGAAGGGACTCAGAAGGAGAAAAGGAGGCTCAGGGGCTGTGGTCAGTGGTGTCTCTGGAGCCTGAGCCGACCACCTGTGTTGTTTTAGAGTCTCTGTGTCCCAGCCCCAGCACCAGAGAGAGTCAGGAAGTGTCTTCTGTTGTTTCCAGAGGTGTTTATTTTATCTAATCTAGAAGTTCTTTCCCTGCCCAGCCCAGGTCTGTTCAGCAGCTCAGCCCCAGGCACACTGACTGCCTCTGGGCTGGGATTATCTTTTTATATTATAAACTATATAAAAATTATTTACAATTATCTTCCAATACCTATCACTTATATTGTACAGTCTGGTTCTACTCTAACCCAATCTAAAAGTGCCAACATCACCATAAGGATGGATTCTGGGAAGAAGGAGAAAGAAGGACAGAACACGCCCAAATTCCTCTATCTTGACCCCAGACCCTTATTATAAACATTCTTTAAAATCTACTTTTTCACTTTATAATAATCTAACTTACACTCTACTTATTTTTTGTGACTTGTAACTCTTCATGTAAGGGTGGTAATTTTTTCCAGGGAGAGTAATCCAAGGCACAGGGGCTCTGGGGTCTCTGCCAAGGCTCCTGAGCCCCTGCCTGGGTCTCGAGCCATCCAGGGCACCCAGAGGGATGTGCTGGGATCCCACAAGGGGGGACCTTGTGACTCTGCACAACTCCTGACAGGAGGGGACAGCCCCAGGTCAGGCTCTGCTCCAGGGAACAGGGACAGGAGGAGAGGGACCGGCCCCAGGCTGGGCAGGGCAGGTTTGGTTTGATACTGGGGGAAATCTCCTCAAAGGGTTTCCCAGAGCAGGCCCAGCTGCTCAGGGCAGGGGCAGGGTCCCATCAAGGCTGTGACCCCTGGGGACAGTGCTTGGACTGGAGGGTCTCCAAAGCATTTTCCAACCTAAACAATTGCAGGCTCCAGGAACACGGCAGCCCAGCAGCAAGGACAAGGAGGGGGATCTGGGGGTGTGCAAAACACCCGGGAATTTCCACAGCTTTACAGAAGGATCAGCCCAAAGCTGAGGCCATCCCTGATCCCAGGGTGGGAGAAGGGGAAAACCTCCTGGTCTTGGGGGTGGGAGGACGAGGGAATGCTTCAAATCCTGCCTCAAATCGTTCCCTTGGCATCTGACATCCCAAGAGTTGCCAGTTCAGGGAGGATTCTGCTCAGTCCCTGGCAGCTCTGGGGTCCTGATCCTGCCTGGTGCAATCTGGAATGTCGATGAGCTTTCCTGACAGGACAAGTTTGGGAAGGTGAATTTGGATTCCTGGGAAGATTGGGGCAGCTTCAGCCTCCTGGCTGGGAGGTGACTTTATAGGACTTTATTATTTACCACAGATGTGTCAGTGTTTCCCATAAATGTGTCAGTATTTGATCCCTGTGTCTGAATTCAGGGAGTAAAAGGGAATTCAAAGCACTTCATGTGAAAGAGGAGAGCCATTATCAGACCATTATTAAACCTCAGGTTCAGGCCCTGTGAGACTTAAACATTGTCAGGGTAAATAATAAATGAAATGCTTTGATCTGGAGAAGAGACATTGAACACATCAGCATTCATTTAAATAAATAACTGGATTCAGCTGTGGCTTTTTCTACAGCAGAACTTGCCCAGGGTGACTTCTGGAAAAGTCTGCTGGGATTTTCCTGCCCACATACATGGATTCATTTTCCTTTAAAAAGCATCAAAAACCTCACAGGACTTTTAAAAGTGGACATTCGATAACAGAAATACAATTTGACACTGGGATTGATTTAAAACATGATTTTATTGCCATTGCTGAGAACAGAGGGAATTTTTGAGAAGCCTCTTCTGAGCTGAAATTCAAATTCACCATCGAGGAGCAAAGGGAAGCAGAGTCCCTGTGTTTGGGGGGATAAAACCAGTGCTGCCAGATCAGAGCTGGGCTCCCTCCTTGCCCCTCCAGCAACAGCCAGCCCAAGAGTGAGGAAGAGCACGGGGAGAAAGGCAAGGATGGGTGTGGTGGGAGGAGAGGATGGGGCCTGGGGAGCAGAGGGAAGAGCATCCCTTGGCGGGGGGGGGAGGGAAATGTTCCAGAATGATCCATAAATCATCCCTTATGATTGGGAATTGGGCCCAATCTCATTGAATATTCCCACTGAAATCCTTTCCAGAGAAATCCTGGTAGGGCTGGCGCTGCTGGGGCAATGCTGGGATTCACTCTGGGAATGGAGAACTTGGGGCAGTGCAAGTGGATTTAGCCATTAAATCAATGGCTGAAAGGGCAAAGTTCACCCAAAGACCAACCCAAATTCCTTGGCCAGGCTGAGGACCACGACCAAGTCCTGACAGGGAAGGGGTGGGAGGGTTTTGGAGGGTCTGGATGCAGCCATGAGAAAGGGATGTGAGAAGGAAGTGATGGAGATGAGAAGGAATTCCGGGCTGTGAAGGTGGGGAGGCCCTGGAATGGAAATCCAGAGAAGCTGTGGCTGCCCCTGGATCCCTGGAAGTGTCCAAGGCCAGGCTGGACATTGGGGCTGGAGCAGCCGGGAACAGTGGGAGGTGTCCCTGCCATGGCAGGGCTGGAACTGGGTGGGGTTTGGGGCTCCTTCCCATCCAACCCATTCCATGATTCTGATTCTTCACATCTGAAACACGCTGGGTGTGAAACCTTCCCTCTGTGTGTTCAGGTGCTCTGAGCGTCCGAGGGGAACAGGAAAGAAAGGAGAAGCAGGGAGAGAGAGGAAGGACAACCCTGGCCCAATAATGAGGTGGGTGTGAGGCTGGGCTGTAACCTGGGCTTGTTTCACAGGGGAGAGAATTTGCCAGTGCTCCCCAGTGGGGCTTGCAGGGACTCATGGCCACACTTCCAGCCCCAACTTCCCTGGAAAGCCCCTGTGGGACACCTCTGTGTCCCTCTGGGAAGGGCCCTTTGGTCCCTGTGACAGCAGAACCTGTCGTGTGTGATGCTCAGAGCTCAGAGAGTGCTCCTGCTCCAGCTCCTGCTCCTGAGTGAGCCAAGAACCAAGCGGGGACCGGAGACGGGAGCAGAGTGCAGCAGCGTGAGGCATGGGGTGGCAACCTCCACACCCAGGGTAATGAACACTCTGCAGGCTCCTCGCAGGGAACAGCCCCCGCCAAGCTCCGTGTCCTGCCAGGGGATGTGAAGAGGGAATCCTGGGGCCATCCCTTGTTCCTGTGGGGTTGGGGTGGACTGGCTTCCCCCAGCTCAGAGCCCCCGGGCATGGGGAGAGGTGGGGACAGGAGGTGAGTGGGACCAGCGCAGCATCTCCCCGGGAGAGGAGCGAGCGTCAGCGCCCGGGAGAAACCCAGGGACACAGGGGAGAGGTGAGGCCTCCTCTGGACCAGCACTAGAACCACGCCAGAGGTTCGCAGCTCCTCTCTCGGCCCAGGGAGAGGTTTCTACACCTTCTCAGACATGCCCCTGGGCAGGGTCTGGGGGGAGTGCAGCTCCACGGACTGGCGCCGCCGGGCCTCGCGCTCAGCCCAGTCCGGCTCGGGCTCGCAGCCCTTGAGGATGGCCAAGCGCTCCGACAGCGTCTTGGCCTGCGGGAACAGCACGTAGTTGTAGAGGATGGAAGCTGCTGCTGCCCCGATCAGGGGGCCCACCCAGAACACCTGGAGACAGAGGAGAGGAGAGTGGGGTGAGCAAAACTGGTTTGGGAGGGTGGAGAGGAACTGGGATCTCTCAGGGACGTTCCCGGAGCTTGGGATCCTTCCTGAGCAAAACCCAGCCTGGTTTGGGAGGTTGGGGAGGAACTGGGATTTCTGAGGGACATTCCCGGAGCTTGGGATCCTTCCTGAGCAAAACTGGTTTGAGAGGGTGGGGAGGAACTGGGATCTCTCAGGGACGTTCCAGGGGCTTGGGCTCCTTCCTGGGAACAGCACACGAGGTCAGCTCTGCTTTGGGCTTTGCTGAGGATCTGAACTCCCCTCCAGTGCCTGGATAGTCCCAACCATCCTCTTCCACCATTCCCTCTCTGCTCAGACTCTGCATTAATGACAGGCCCATTGTGAATGTGCTGAGTGAGGTGGCATCATCTGGAGGAGCGTTTTCCTACCCACTCATGGATTGCTGTGGGAGGAGGAGGAGGCACCAGCCTGGGCCAAACGCCTTGGAACACATCAGGAACCACCACAGCTCTGCCTCCAGCGGGGCTCTTTCCAGATGACAACAATAAAATAATGGCATCTCCTGAGCTGGAAAGGACCCACGAGGATCCTCGAAATCCAGCTCAAGACAACGCCACCAATCCCACCCTGTGTCTGAGAGCACTGCCAAAATGCTCCTGGAGCTCTGGCACGCTCAGAGCCTCAGCCATTCCCTGGGGAGCCAGGCAATGTTCCCAAACATGTACATAGATCCAGGAACAGGAAAGTTCCCCTGCTGGCAACAGCTCCAAGCTCCATTGGTTTTGTTCCCTTTGCTAAGTCATGTCAACAGACCTCACACCCTGATCCTGTTGCAATGCTCCCAGTTTGGAGTTTGGAAAAGCCAATTAAGCACCCAGCAGCCCCACCTCCCGCTCCTAATCTCTCCATCTCTCCTCCAGCTGGGAGCTGGCATGGAAATGCTGGGAATTTGTCTGGCTTGGTGAGTTTGAAGGAATATTGGCAGTTTGGGGGCCTCATCCAACACAGCCCCAGATCAAGTTCTCACCCAGTGGTCGCTGAAATCTCCAACGACGACAGCGGGGGCGAAGGACCTGGCGGGGTTCATGGAGCAGCCGGTGTAACGGATCTGCCGGGAACACCACGGTCAGCATTCAGCCCTTTTACCACTTTTTTAAAATGTTGGGGTGTCATTAGGGTGATTCATCCCCTGAGCTGCTGCTTCACCCTGCAGCATTCCTGTTCCAGGAAAAGGGATTCCAGGAGCCGCCGCCACCTGAGTCAACACCGTGAGGTGTCTGAGCTCGTGTGTCCCCAGCGTGGTGTTGCTGTGCTGCAGCCCAAGCTCCCAGCCCTGCAGAAAATTCCCTCTCCTGCCTCTGAGGACAAGAGAAGAACGTTCCCAAGGCACAGGGGCTCATTGAGGATGGAAGGTGTGCTGTGACCACTGGGTGTGGGGGCTGCTTGGGACCGTCACCCACCCAGGGGGATTTCCCTGAGTGTCCATCCCAGACACTTCCCAGCCTCAGAGTGTTCTCGAGAGCCCCAGCTGCCAGGAGAGATCCCACGGATCCCTGGAACTCCCTGTGGCACTGAAGCAGAGGCAGAGTCCAGAAAAGCAAGCTTTTCATGCCAAATAAAAGCTAAACTCAGGCCACAGCTCTCCCATGGCTTTGATGGGACTCTAATGGAAAATCACAGGTTACAAACGTGAAACCTGGAGATGCAGCAAACCAACTTTGGGCAAAAACGAAGAACCCCCAAAGTGCCCAGGTTTAGCTCATCCACTCACCCCAAGGAGGTGCCCCACGGCCACGGAGAGGCCGATGGAGAGGGCAGGGGAGCCCAGGTTGTCCTCCCGGCGCTCGTCTGTGGAAGCAAAGACACACAGTACCAGCTGGAAGGTGAGGAACAGCTCCACCGTCACCGCCTGCCCTGTCGTGGTCTCATTGTGCAGCTGGAATGGGAGGAAAAACATGTTCCAGGGCTGAGTTCTGTGGGTGGATGGGAAATACGGGGGATGAATCCAAAATCGGGGGAGCCGAAGAAAATGGGAGATTTTTGGCATCAATAAGAAAAAAATTTCCAGGTGGAAGAAGTGGCTCAATGAGAAATGCTTGATTGATGTCTCAGGAAATTTTACTGGCATTTTTTGGGTATTTTTCCATTGCTTTTCTTTTCCTCATACTCAAAATGCCTTTTGGAAAAGTTTACAAGTTTTGAAGACATTGAAAAGAAATGGCATGAAAAAAGAAATAATTCCATTTCCCCACTTTTTTGATCCAGAGAATTTGTCAGGTCTGATCTGGAGCTGTTCCTGGCTGCACCCCCTCTCCTCCAGCTCAGTCCCTTCTTTCCCTGTGTCCCCCCAAATCCTGACTGCCCTCCTGCCCGGCTCCTGAGCCAGATATTCTCCTCCCCCATATTCCTGTCCCTTTTTATGCACAGGGATAATCTGTGCAGGCAGCCACATGATGAACAGCCCACAGGGGAAAAATCCTTCTTGAAATCCTCAGTTCCCACTTTGAGGTGGTTTAAGCTGTAAAACCAACCCAGCTGGAGCAGTCTGAGTCTCCCTTAAACCTCCTGCTTTTATTACCCTCAGTCATTACCAGCCTAAATGCCCTTGTTCAGATTAAACCACAATCCCTCTTTTTAACCCTCTTAATCACTCTGGCAGTGTGGCTGAGTCCTGGCAGTGCCTCCCTGCTGTGGGAAAGGTGATTTCCATGTGCTGCTTCCCTGCTCCTCCCCTGCTCTGCTGGGGCTGGGTGATGCTGATCCCAGCAGGTGCCTGGGATGGTGGGCACGGAGAGGGGACACTGGATCCCCGGCTTTCAATTCCTTTTCCCCCTCCTGTTGTTATGTGCAGCAGTGGGGAAGGGATGTTGGAGGCTGGGATACCATTGGGGAATCCCCCATGGCTTCCCAAGCTTCCCTGGTTTTTTATTTTTTCCCTGTCTGAACCAGCCTGAGATCCTTGTGAAGCTTTAGGGAATCCATGTGCTGGGTTTTGGGGTGAACCAGCTGGATCTGCTGTGACCATCCCATCACAATGGGAAGCAATAAGCTGAATCTAATGAAAATCCGGGATTTAGACCCAAATCTCTCCTCTCCCCAGCACTTCAGCAACCTGGAAATTGTGGCTTTGCCAAAGCAGAGCCAGGAAAAGGCTGCGTGTACTCCCAGCAGAGGGGAATTGGGATGAGCCTGGGACAAGAGGAATGCAGAGCTGGTGTTTTGGATCTGTCCTTCCTTAAACCCCTGGGACCTTCAGAATCCCAGTCCACCCCTGCAGAGCTCCAGGTAAAAATGAGATGGTTGTGACTCCAGGGGAGGTGTCTGTGGCCAGCTGGATCCTTTTAGGGCTTTAGCCCTAAAAACAGGGGACATTTTTGGCACCAATATGAAAAGAGGAAAAATTTCCCAGGTGGGAGAAGTGGCTCAATGGGAAATACTTGATTGACCTCAGGAAAATTGTAGCCCTGAAGGGATTTCCCAAATCCTAAATTTCCTAAATCCTAAATTTCCTAAATCCTAAATCCCCTGAAAGGGATTTCCTAAAAAGGAAATTTTAGCCCTAAGACCAGAGGAGGAAGCCAAGTCCTGCCTTCATCCCTGCTCCTGGCAGGACCTTTGGAGCAGCAGGGTCCTGGTGCTGGGCTGTGACATTCAGATGCCTCCTCGCTGGCCCCAGAGGGTCTTTGCTGGCCACAAGCCCCTTCCTCCCATGCCCCCCAGACCCTGCCCAGTGTCCCCACCACCCCCCAAGCCCCCTGTGCTGAATCCTCACCTTGTTGAGGGCCAGGCCCTGGCGGGAGTCGGCCGGGGTGATTTGGTGCAGGATGGCAGCGCCCACCACCCCTCCCAGCAGCTGGGCCACCACGTAGAACAGGGCTCGGAGCAGCGAGAGCTGCGAGCCCAGCAGGCAGCCCAGGGTCACGGCAGGGTTGATGTGGGCACCGCTGACATGGCCCAGGGACTGCACCAGGGTCCCGATGGCCAGCCCGAAGGCCAGCGCGATCTGCAGCGTGCTGGGGGCCGGTGCTGACGGCCAGTTCAGGGCAGAGCCCAGCCCGAAGAGCACGAAGACCAAAGTGGCCAAGAACTCGGCCAGGACAGCCCTGCTGAAGGCGATGGAGCGCAGCTCCCACATCATGGAGGCTTCCAGAACGATCCCCCCACGGTGTCCTCACGCTGCTGTGTCCCCAAGGGTGACCTGCGACATCGCTTATATATCTGGGGTGGGGGGGAGCACAGGATCAGCTGCTGAAGGGGATGGGATCGTGGTCCCAGGAAATCTGATGCTTTTTTCCTTCTGTGTTCCAGCTGAGTGAGCATCAGATCCTGCCCCTTCTATTAAAGCTGGGGAATGCAGCGTGGTATAAGTGCATGAAATATTGTTGGCTTTTCACAGCTGTTGAGATAAATGCTATGTGTATAATGTTAAAATAGCTTTTCTGTATGAATATAAGTTCTTTTCTTCTAATAGCAAAAGTTAGACATAAGTTTTTTTAGAAATAGTATACTGAAACTACCTGCCTAGTTGAGATAACAGCCCATGAACGTGTGATGGGAACCCTGCAGCTGACACGACAATTATCAACACTCACCAGCTGCAAAAGGCCGGGACCACCATGCAAATTAAAAAATGATAAGAAAAAAATTAAAACCACAAGCCACAAAACACTCATGCTCTAATAAAAAAAAAAAATAAAGTAACCATACTAAACAGTTCTCAAAAAATTTTATTATACATAAGGAACTGTAAATATGCAACAGGTTGATGTATTGTAAAATGTATTTAAAGGAGCGTTCCCAAAACAACCATGTGCTCTAAGCACCCGGCCGTTTTAACCCTTTGCTTTATGTATGTCTCCTATTGTCTTTTTATTAAACCTTTTAAATTTTACCAGGACAGTAAAATGTGTTTTTTACAAGCGCTCGCCACCCTCAGGAGGCCATGGATCAGCTTCCAGCAGTGCTGGCAAGGACTGCTCTGCTTGTCCTGCTCCTTTTCTCCTGCTCCTTTTCTCCTGCTCCTTTTCTCCTGCTCCTTTTCTCCTGCTCCCTTTCTCCTTCTCCCTTCCTCCTTCTCCCCTTTCTCCTGCTCCCTTTCTCCTGTTCCCTTCTTTCTGCTCCTTTTCTGCTCCTTTCCTCCTGCCCCCTTTCTCCTGCTCCCTCTCTCCTGGCCTTCTTTATCTGGGATCTGTCCCCAGACACTCCTGGGCCCTGGGAGCCTGGAAAGGGCAGGAAGCAATGGGGCTCTGTGGAGCTGGAGCTGAGGTCAGGCTGTGTTGAAAATCAGGCCATGGGATGTGATTTAACAACCAGAAAAATCCCAGGACACGGAGGGATTCCTGGGGGTGTCCTGTGCAGGGCCAGGAGTTGGATTCAGTGACCCTTGAGGGTCTCTTCCAGCCGAGGACATGACATGATTCCATGAAAACTGAGTGCACAAAAGTGATTCAGTCCAGCTCAGTTCCTCAGAATACCAGGATTTGGCAGCCTGGGCACAGATTTCCTACCCAGAAAAGGGGGAAGCAATCCCAAAGCAAAGACTGTCAGAAACTCCCATATGAAAATATGACCCCAGGGCTGGAGCACCTAATTATGGCCATTTTGGCCAACTCAGCTTTTCAGAAACGTCCTTTTAGTTCTTGGTGTCAGTCCCAGAGCAAGAATTTCTTCTCTGGGATTTGGTTCTTCCCTTCTGCTCCTTGCCCAAAAAGTTTCTTTTCCCTTTTCTCCATTTCCCATTCCTGAGGGATGTCTGTAAAACCTTTTCCTTGCTTTCTCATTGGGGTTGGTGGCTTTACTGGAAACTGAGGAGCTGTTTTTTCCTCTCCAGAGCCAGCTCTGTGGTGCTGTAGCTGGAAGAACCATTTTATTTTATCCCAGAGGGATGCAGAGCAGCAGGACAAAGGCTCTGACAAAGGCTCTTGCTCTACAATAAACAGAGTGTTTTTCCCTTCCAGAGTAGCTGTGCAGGTACCATGGGACTGATGGTAAATGCTCCACATTGCTGGAATGGTTGATGGAATGATGGGCTATCCCAGGCTGGCAGGGACCCACAGGGATATGGGAAAGTTCTTTTGTCCCTGGCAGTGGAGAAGCAGAGGATGGATGTGGGTCCCTTCCAATGGAACTGCTCTTCTCATCTTCCCCCTTCTCCCTTCTTGTCTCCCTTCCTTGCTCCTCCTCTTTCCCCTTCCCCTTTTCTTTCTCCTCTCCCTTTTCTTTTCCCTTCCCCTTTTCCTTTCTCTTTTCCTCTTCCCTTTCTTCCCTCTAAGAAAAGGTTTGTGGGAATATCACTCTTAACAAGTGAGAGGATGTGGGAAAAACAAATCCAGCCCATGGCTGAGTCTGAACAAGGTGGGTCTGTGGTCCAATAAAACCTTTTCCTCTGAAAATCCTCTCCTTGGACTGTGCCTGCCCGACATCTCTCCAGCCAGAGCTTTTCCATATGGAGTCAGTCCCGTAAAACAGGTTTGGGGGCTGAAGGGATTTGGGTGCTGCTGAGGCTCAGGATCATGGTCCTGGCCAGGCTCGTGCTGCACATGCCTGGCACAGGGCTCAGCCCTGCTTAGGGCAGGAGTTACTCAGGGCTGCAATTACTGCAGGGAGGATGGAGAGCAAATCCGGGTAATTACTGGAGCTCATACCCTGCCTGATTAGTGGTTACTCGTGGGGAGCGTGGGGATGTCTCAGTGCTCAGGACTAATTAAAAGGAAGGAGAAGTCAGCAGGATTAGTTCTGAGCAACTTAAAAGTCCAACCTCAAAGGTCCTGACTTTTGTCTGGAGATGCAAAACTCATTGCAGCTTGTTTGTGCTGAGCTTGGTGCTGAAGCTGGAGATGTTTGTTCTGAGCCTGGAGCTGTGCTGTGGCTGGGGGGTTCCTGTGGGTGCTGGGCTGGGGGGAAAGGGTCAGAGCTGCATTTTGACACTGGCTGTTGTGGTGTTTATGGCATTTGCTGGGAGATTTCCAGCAAGAACAGCCCATCCCAGCTTTCCCCAGAGACCCCCAGTACTGTAATCCCAGAGGTTTTACAGAGGAATCCATCCATGGCACAAAACCAGCCCCTGCTGGCTCCAGGCACTGGGTCAGTGGCAGAGCCAAGGTTTCCTGGCAGTGCCACAGCTGGGCACTGCCCTGAGCCTGGGAAAAACGGGAAACCCTCCAAGCTGGAGGGTTGGGAATGGGCTGTTGATCTGTGCTTGTGTCTGGGAGGGGGTCCTGGAGGTGCTGCAGGTGATGGAAGCGTGGCTTTTCACCTCACCCAGATGTGCTGCTGCTTTGGGAGCAGCCAGGACCATTCCAGCCCTGCAGGGAAGCCAGGGAATTTGGGAGAGCGCATTATTTTACCTGCTAACCCCGGCCCCTGGAGTGTGACAGTGTTACCAGCCCTCCCTGGGACCAAGAGCAAATTTAATGATCTCGAGGAGTGGGTTGGCATCTGCAGGAAGTTGGAACCCATGTGGGTGCCTCATGTTGGAACCCCACATTCATGTCTCATGTTTGTAGTCCCATGTTTGGAACACCATGTTGGTGCCTCATGCTGGTGCCCTGTGCTGGAGTCCCACGTTCATGTCTCATATTTGGAGCCCCACATTCATGTCTCATGTTTGGAGCCCCATGTTCACATCTCATGTTTGGAGCTCCACGTTCACATCTCATGTTTGGAGCCCCACGTTCATGTCTCATGTTTGGAGCCCCACGTTAATGTCTCATGTTTGGAGCCCCACGTTCATGTCTCATGTTTAGAGCCCCATGTTCATGTCTCATGTCTGGAGCCCCATGTTCATGTCTCACGTTTGGAACACCATGTTCATATCTCATGTTTGGAGCCCCACGTTCATGTCTCATGTCTGGAGCCCCACATTCATGTCTCACGTTTGGAACACCATGTCGGTGCCCTGTGCTGGTGCCTCATCTTTGTGTCCTGTGTTTGGAACCTCATTTTGGTGCC
>PYHW01009360.1:422252-433735 GCA_013186435.1 Turdus rufiventris | reverse complement strand
GGGACACCACAGGAGGATGGGAGCTGTTCTCATCCAGGCTGCCCGGATCTCTCTCTGCCTGGCTGCTGCCATCTGGCAGCTCCTCAGGGACTGTGATGGATGTCTCCAGATAGTCGTCTTCTCCATGATCAGAAAACCGGACAGTCACTACTGTTCTTCTGCAGAGTGGGCACACTGGATTTCTCTGTGTCCACCGCAAAATACAGCCCAGGCAAAACTGGTGGTGACAGGGCAGAGTAGAAGCCACATCCTCACAGGCGTCCTGGCAGATGGGGCAGCTGCTGTCGGTCTCTGTGGACATTTTTGGGCTCTGCAGCACGTTGTGGAGAGATAAGGATCAGGGGCTGTTTGCCCTCACTGCTGTCACCTCCTTCAGGAGAGAGAGGCCATGGTCACTGGCTGTCCTGGGGCAGCGAGGAAGAAGTGGCCAAGCCCCTGGAGAAGGCCACCCCCCATCTCCCTGGGTCCTGTCACACACCCACAGCCACCCCAGCAGGACATTTCCTGCACAGCTCACCCTCAGTGCTGCATCTGCAGTGCTCAGCTGCCTGAAGCAGGCAGGGCAGGGAAACTGGAGGGATGGCTCTGAGACTGGCACCAAGATCTGCCAGTGACAGGCACCACCCAGCACTAGAGAAGCCTGGCTTGATCCTCCAATCCTCTCTACATTGCTTGGATGGAATTCTGGAGCTGGAACTGCTCTGCCAACTGAATAGTAGCAGTGAGGGACACAATATCATCATCCATCCTTCTGTGATGTCACAGTCCACTGCTCAGTGACATCAGCCTCTGCTCACCAGTGACAGCAAAACAGGCATCTTTTCATTTCACTGTCTGGTCATCCCAAGACAGGCAGTGAGGGAAGTAAGGTCACAACCCATTGCTCACGGATTTCACAATCCACAGGCTGGCAACACCAGCGTCCTCCACCCAGTGTTGTCACAGCCTTCCATCCCTGTAGGCACACGGTGTTGGAGAAAAAAAAATTATATATAATTTCTTGTTTCCAACTTGCATATGTGTTCTGTTTTTGATCAATGTGCCTTGAGATGTCAAAAGGTCCCTTTCTTTGCAGAAGCCCTGTGTGCATGTGCCACTTCAAAGGCGTATCTTGAATCAGTTCAAATGTTAAGTCATTTTCCTCTAGTCAATTCCAAAGCTCAAGTGACAGAAATAAATTCTACTTTCTGGGCAGAAACATGAGAGGGGAGTGCCCCCAACTGGATTACCTCAGGTTGTGGAGTTCCTGTGTATCCAGATATTTGGATAGGAAGGTTGAGGGCATGGTCCTGTGACAGAGCAGCTGCTCCTGCTGCCTGCTCTGCCTCTGGCATCTGCTCTGGTGCGGGTGTGCAGCTGCAGCAGGATTTCCTGTGGGAAGAGGTACCATTGCTGACATGGCCCTCGCACTCCAGGGGCCCATGGCTGTGCCCCCCAGCACAGAGGTGTCACCCACAGTGGGGAACAAGGGGAAAGAGAAGAGCATTAGAAGGGAGAGAAGAGAGTATGAAGAGACTGTGTGAGGGAAATAAGAACCAATTTCCTTTTCCTTGAATAAAGAGTTCCAGGAGCCCTGCTAGAGCTGCTGGTGGATTAGCCTCTTGCAGGGCTGGGAAGAGCCCTGGGGCTGGGATCCCTTCTCCTTTTGGGCACCAGGTGTACCCAGGCAAGTGACTCCTGTTCCTGCCAGGAGCAGAGGTGCTGCGCCTTCTGCCCTGGGAAGAGGGACCTGCCACTGTCACCACCTCTTGCCACAGCTCCTCCTGATGCTGGTCCTGCCCTGCAGGGATGGGCACAGGTGGGGAGTGTCTGCGAAGCCCAGACAGGGTGTTTAACATTGACTGCTCTCCATGAACTGTCTGAAGTGACAGTTTTCCTTTTCTGTCAACCAAGCCTGTAGGTGTGTTTGTGTTTGGATTAATGAGAAGGGTAGAGTGTAAGTTTGTGGCTTAATGGAGAGGAAAGCACTGTCCAAATTCAATTGATTTCAGTCTTTTCTTTCATAACTTCTTGTCTGCAAAAACTCTGAAAATCAAGGACATCTTTTTGGAAGTGCTCAGAATCCACTGTCTGTGACTCTTCAGAACCTTAAATTGACTAAGCAAAAGCATGAATTCTTCTGTATTTTTTTAGAGGGAGAAAAAAACCAAACCCAAACCTGTCTTCTGAATCGTCTGGAAAATCTGACTTATTTAAGAAAGCGTAATTTGAAATGTACAGATTTTCTGTTCATCATTCATTCAAACACCTGTGAACCAGACCAATAAATGATTTAATGATTTAACACAGTTGATTGACATAAAATCACTTGAAATTTTGGTTTCAACTTTCAATGGTATTATGAATATAAGAATGTCCATTTGGGGGAAGAACAAAATACATTTGCAAAGTCCTATTATGATTTTATTTTTCAACACATAGATCCTCTCATTTCCCCTTCTTAAGCCTTAAACCTTAAAGTCAATCATCTGCTTTGGAAATGCAGCTCAAATGTAACTGTTTCTGCTAGTTTACTTAACTTTTTTGATGAGCTGAAAATATTCAGTTGTAATTTGTTTTATAGAATACTTTGTCACCATGGGACTGGAAAAAGACCACAGGAATTTCTCGCACCACACATTTTAAAATATTTTAAAATATTATTATAAAGACTATTTGGCAATATTTAATTTTTGTTTTCTGTGTAACTTTATTTAAAGTCTGTACTTTAAAAGAAGTGTTACCTAGCAGGCTTTCAGTTCAATTACAACAGTTGGCTAATTTTTCTGTAAGGTTAGAGAAGGAAAGTTAATCACATTGAGCTTCCCACATTGCTGTGGTGTAGGAAGGGTGTTCCCCAGTTTAGCGCTCACACTGAAACACCTCAGACCAGGTACCATTCACTGACTTCCCCATCACTTTCCCTGTGGCAGGTTGGAGAGGAGAGCACAAATAGATCACGGGTTGAGATGAGAACAGTTTACTAGAAACAGCAGTGAAGTAAGGACACAAAAAATAACACCACTAAAAGCAGAGTGTGCAAGGCAAACGAGTCATACACGATCGTTCACCACACAGAACTTGGCAGGCTCCATGACTTAACAGCACACTAGCCAAGGAAAAACAAATCCCTTCCACTTCCCCTGCCATGTGGGGGTGGTATAGAATTATCCCAAGGTTCTGGCCCTGCTCCTCCTGGCTGCTGCAGAAATTACCACTGTCCTGGCCAGATCCAGGACAGAGGATCTGCCCTGGGGGTTCTGGCTCTTGCTCTGGATGAGAGACCCCCATGGCATCTGCCCTGGCAAAAGGGACTTCAGACAACCTCTCTATTGACATTCTCACCATGAAATGGAGAAATTGAGAATTAAGAATTAAATATTAAGAAAGATTTTGATTTTAAAAGGCACTGACAAAACTATATTGTCAGCTGTAAGTTATGATGCTCGCAAAACAGGAAGAGAAGCCAAGCTGCAGGATGAAGTTGGTGGATTGAAATAGAAGAGCAAAGACCCACAGTATGAGGGGGTCCCTAGGAAGGGAAAACTGATACCAAAGTCCAGAAAATGACCAAAGGACTAAAAAGAGAGCATGCACAAGGATGTAAGGTAAAAAGTTCAACTGAGAGGAAGACTACTTTACTTCATCTGAAGACTCCCAAAGACCACCAGAGCGACCCAAAAAGGAATAATGGCCAGTCCCAAAGAGGCGTGAAACTAATTTCCATATGAAACGGGGATAGGCAATGAATATGTATTAGGCAAATTGTATACTCCTAGTTTGTGGAGAATAAAAGGTGAGGCACAGGTTGCCAAAGGTGTGCATGTTTTAGGAGGAACGATCCCCAAGCACCCAGTGCTGAAAAAATACATACCTACTCTTATAACATATTTCTGTGAGTTATAGAGTGCTTTTCCGTGCATCACCCTCTGCCCCAGCTCCCTTTTTGCCTCCTGAAAACTTTGAACAGAAGTAGCACTTAAGTACAGTTCTGGACATACTGAAGTGCAGGAAGGTGACCCACACGTTGGTCTTGGCACGAGTGCAGCAAGGACAAAGAGTTTTGGAGGGGCCTGGTCTCCAGGCGCTCTCTCCTGCAGTAGGGGCCCTGTTTCTCAGAGGCACGGCCCACAGTGGAGCAGTCAGCCTGGAGAGCAGGGGCACGTCCCGAGCAGGGAATGCCTGGGGCAGCAGAGAGACATGGACAGCGGCGGACACGGAGCAGCAGCAGCTGCTGGTGCAGGGCACGGCGTGGACAGGCACACTGGGGTGAGCTCACTGCACTTTACTGGCAGAGCCCGGCTGTGCCATGGCTTGACTTGGGACATGGGTGTTTTCAGAGCTCTTGGTGCTCCACTAACCACTGCTTCTTCCTAACCTATTTGCAACAATCCCCCACTCAGAGACTTTCAAGATTGATCTTGGAAGTCTCACTTATAAAACTCATTTTCTTATCTATGGTAATAATGTTTTTTATTATAAATGTTTGCAAAATGTCTCATGAAAGCTGGCAAGCATTGAACTATTACACAAAAAAACCCCAAACCTCAACAATTCCAACACAGGTTATAAATTATTCTTTAAACCTATAAAGGTTTGGTAGCCATGAGGAAAGGCAGTCCCAGCAAGAGTAGAGACTTTTAGTCTTCTCCCATTCTTAATTGCTTTTTTGGATTGATGATATTCCAGATTGCTGGATATCAAATCCATCAGAATTCTTCTAACAAATCCAGCAATTTGTAACCTTCATGGTTTCCACAAGCTTGATTTTCATATTTGATAAGTTATTTCACAGTTTACCCTTCATGACTTACCTTTATTTTATGGTATTTCTTCTAAAAAATTCTACACAGCATAAACGAGGTGATATTTTCATGCTTTAACAAGTTTAAGCCTCAAATTCTCAGTTGACTCTGTTTTCTGTTCTAGCTCCTCAGCTGTCTGGGCTGGCTTCCCTTGGGAAAGTTGTATCAATGCACTGATCCATCCTCACTTCTTGCAGCAGGAATGATTAGGAGTACAGTAATTTCACGACTATAAGGCGCACCCTTTTGACCAAAATTTTCCCTCAAAGCCGGAAGTGCGCCTTATAGTCCGGTGCACCTTATCTGATCTACAAGGTTCGGAGAATTGCGAACCCAGAAGTGCGGTCTGCAAACGGAGCCAGGACCTGCGGGAGCTGCAGCCGTGCGGGGGAAGTCGGGAACCACTGGAGCCGCAGCCGCCGGGCGGGGGAAACCGGGAACCGTGGAGGTCGCCGGTCAGGGAGAAGTGGGGGGAAGCGGTGCGGCCGTGGGGAAGCACCAAAAATTGCCGCGACAAGCCGCCAAAAAATGGCAAAAAATCACCGTGAAAAAGCATAGAAAAATTGCCACAAAAAGCCGCCGAAAAACAGTAAAAAATCACCGTGAAAAAGTGGCGAAAAATC
Organism: Turdus rufiventris; assembly: GCA_013186435.1. Lineage (NCBI taxonomy): Eukaryota > Metazoa > Chordata > Aves > Passeriformes > Turdidae > Turdus > Turdus rufiventris. The sequence continues at coordinate 428,328 of PYHW01009360.1, read as the reverse complement.
GCCTCGAAAAGTGGTGAAAAAGCAGCGAAAAACTTTGCAAATTGAGAACCTGCCAGTAATTCGCTGCTTTGTTGCACGCTGCGCGGCTCCTCGCTGTAAAAAAATAGTGCACCTTATAGTCTGGTGCGCCTTATCTGAGCTACAAAGTTGCGACTCTCGGGGGGTGCACCTTATAGTCCGGTGCTCCTTATGGTCGTGAAATTACTGTACTTGAAATGGTCCTTTCCATTTCTCTTTTCGTGCCCTGTTGCTTTGCTTTCTGACTTAGACACAGTCCCCATGTTGATGACGATACACCTGAGTATCCAAAGTTATCAGGGATGCTCACACCAGAAAGCTGTGCAAAGATGAGAGTGCTTTTCCCAGAAATGATACACACGGATTTAAATTACCATTTCCCATCACATGATTTTCTCTAGAAAGGATTGTCATTGGGAAGGTCTTCCCCAGAGAATATCCTATGGGCTCACTTTTTCTTCAGAAGCCACTTGAATTCTGATCCTCAATAGTGCAAGGGGAAGTGCTTGTGGCTGTTTCCATGTGCTTTCCTGGCAAATTTTACTCATTTCTGGTTTTAGACTCTGATTTGTTCTCTCAACTTTGCTGCTGGGGTAAGACCTCCATGGGCTAAGTAGGTCCCATTTTACTGTGTTTTGCATAGATTTTGTACAGTTTCAGCTATGAAGTGAGAATCTCTATCTGATGACATTCCAAACGGGATCCCAAACCTGAGTATTATTTCTTTTATTATTACTTGAGGTACTTATCTAGCTTTGTTGGTGTGAAAAAGGAAAAAGCAAAAGCCTCTAACCATGTAGAAACTGTGTCTACTAAACCTAATAAATTCCTATATCCTTCTTGCTGAGGTAACTCAGAGAATTCTCTTTGCATTGATCTCCTGCACTATTTCGCTTTTTTGTGATCCCTAAGGGCAGTCATTTGTAAAACTGTGCATTGTCCTCTAAGCAGAGTTTACATTTGTTGACTACCCTCATCACAGGCCCTGTCAACCTAATGCTAAGAACCTACCTTCTCAAATTGTCTATCCTATCTTCAATACCTGAACGAGTTTCTTTATGTTTACCTTCTACAATTTATCTCATTGTTGCTTGAGGCACTCCAACTTGTTGATTTGTTGCTACTCACCATTCTTTGGGATTAAATCAGGCATTTAAGGATTTTGCTAATTGGTTGTCTGCACCATGGCATCATGGGGTTCTCTGACTGATTGGGAAAGTTTTCAGCTTTGGATAGAATTGACAACAAGATGCTGTGTCCTGCCCCTCTCCAGCAGTTTTGTCTGCTGCTCGGTTTGTGATGTTGCTGGGTGTTTGTCTGTATTGGTGAGTGAAACACTGATCTTAGAAAAATTAAGATTTTAGTTAAATTTAAATAATTGATTGATTGTCTGTCATCTTATGTTTGCTCAGCTGTGCTTACAATGGGAAAGGAYRAAACTAGTAAGCAAGCCTGAAGAAACACRWACAATCGCAACCAGAAACCCATTCTTTGAAAATTGGAATATCCCCAAAAATCATTTGTATTGTCATTAATAGAAAAGGTCAGGGTGAGGAAGACTCGCCTTACTTCCTCCATCTAAGACCCCTCCCTACAAAAACGACCCCAAACTTCATTCAAGAAGCCAATCACACATGCTTAATAGCCATTCAAGCTAATTACCATAGGAAGCAGGGGATTGGAGGGGCTGGTATTATGAATATGTATTTGTTTGAACCTTTTGTCAATAAATAGACTCTGTGACTGCCTGTGCGTATTAGGGGGCTACCCCACGTTTCTGCCCAGCGCTGAAATAAACATACACTTTCTAACTTTAAATTGTTAGAGAGTCTTTTGTCCGTCACAGTTGAGTATCAGTGTTAGACCAATACTCATATTTTGGTAAATCACTGAGTTTTGCAGTGCATTACTGCTACTTTAGCGGGGAACAGGGCGCTCTTAAAGCTGTCCATATTTGAGATCCTGGTAGACAGAATTGAGGAACAGCACGGCTCAAGGAGTAGCACCAGATTTTCTTGCTCCACCTGGTATTTTGACATTCTGCTAAGGGATAACCAGTGACCTCCTTTTTGCTCTCAACAAGACATAACCAGATGCTATGAATGGAGAGGGGAGAGCTTGGACAAATCTCTGCCTCTGTCCAGGCCTCTGGAAGTGGACAGTAGCTTTGTTGAGATGGCCAGCACCCCAAAACCCTATCACTTGTGAATTCTTAATAATTAGGCCAATTAGGTCTATTACAGAATTAATTATTTGTTTAAAAGACACAAACTTAGCAGACATGAGACCTAACAGATTACAGTAATTTCATGACTATAAGACGCACCCTTTTGACTAAAATTTTCCCTCAAAGCCGGAAGTGCGCCTTATAGTCCGGTGAGCCTTATCTGATGTGCAAAGTTCGGAAAATTGCGAACCCGGAAGTGTGGTCTGCAAACTGAGCCAGGACCTGTGGGAGCTGCGGCCGTGCGGGGGAAGTCAGGAACCACTGGGGCCGCGGCTGCCGGGCGGGGAAAACTGGGAACCGGCACAGCTGCTGGCCGGGGAGAAGTGGGGGGAAGTGGGCGCGGCTGCGGGGAAGCACCAAGAAGCACCGCAGGAAAGCACCGAGAAGTGGTGAGAAAGTGCCACAAAAAAAGCAGCAAAAAAGCGGGGGATAATTGCCACAAAAAAGCAATGAAAAAGTGTCAAAAAAGCACCACAAAAAAGCAGCAAAAAATCGCCACGAAAAGCGGCCAAAAAGTGTTGAAAAATCGCAGTGAAAAAGCGTTGAAAAATCACCGCAAAAACCACTGAAAAATGGCAAAAAATTGCCATGAAAATCTGCCGAAAAATGGTGAAAAATTGCCACAAAAAGCAGCTGAAAAATGGCAAAGAATCGCTGTGAAAAAGTGGTGAAAAATCGCCGTGAAAAGTCGCTGAAAAGCAGAGAAAAATTGCCACAAAAAAGTGGCAAAAAATCGCTGGGAAGAACCATTGAAAAACGACAAAAAATCGCCATGAAAAGCTGCTGAAAAATGGTAAAAAATCACCGTGAAAAGCGGCGAAAAATAGCGGCGAAAAATAGCGTCGAAAAGCGGTGAAAAGTAGCCGCGAAAAAGTGGCAAAAAAGCAGCGAAAATCTTTGCAAATTGAGAACCTGCCAGTAATTCACTACTTTGTTGCCCGCCACGTGGCTCCTCACTGCAAAAAAAATAGTGCGCCTTATAGTCCAGTGCGCCTTATCTGAGCTACAAAGTTGCGACTCTCGAGGGGTCTGCCTTATAGTCTGGTGTGCCTTATGGTCATGAAATTACTGTACTTACTACACAGGATAAGCAAAAGAAACACTACTAGTAGATAAACAGTTCAGTGCTATATATAACTTATTATATAACTATAATAAGTTATCTTTAATACAGCTAGTGAAGAAATACTATAGCTTAGGATTCAAGGTATCTTACCATCCAATTTCTGATGGGGCAAACATAAAATCTTTGCGCTCAGTTTCCAGGAAAGTAACCATGAAGATGCATCCAAGCTTCAGGGAGGACCCCTACACATTTCCAGTGAGACTTTAGGAGACTTGTACCTCTGTGAAAATTTGTGTAGCTTAAATAGTTGTAAAGTAGTGTCTTTTCAGTCAGGGCTGCCTGGCTTATCTCTCTATATCTCTCTCTCTAGGCGAGGGATGATCATTGTCCACTTATGGGAGTGTCACCTCCTTGGCTCCAGAGGTAACTCACTGCGGACATCTGTCCAGCCTGGGTTATCTCATTTATTCCCAGGGCGGGGGACAATGTCCGGAGTGATGCACCGGCTGATGGACACAGCACAGAAGCTTTCTGTGCTAGAGGAGGGCATCCTCCGACAGAGGTACATAAACTGCCATTTTTTCCCACTGTCAATTTTCAAGTCTATCAATCAGGACAGAAGTGGCCCCTGCTCTGAGGGACTCTGGCCATCCCTCACTTTCCTTGTTTAGTTGTTTTAGAGAAATGCTCTCTTTTCCACTGGGCTCTGAACCAAAAAAAAAAAAGAACCAAAAGTTCTTCAACAATTTCAACAAATGAAGAAGTTTTTTAAGTAACTTCCCTAATAAAGACATCGGCCAATATTGGGAGTAAGCATGTATTTATTCACCAAGGCTGTCCAAAGAAACAAAAACTTTGCCCAGTTTATGTGACTTGCAACACAAAGGCTTCCCCTAGCCTTCCTTTGATGGTTCATACAAAGGCTTTTCCAATACTCTATAATTGGGGGTCCATAATCAACACCATCCAACCATTCCCTAAAATGGACATAGTTCTCTTACAGATCTGAGATCTGATGTTTGACAAATTGTTTCCTTCCTTTTCCCCAAACTACACTGCAATATAGAAAAGGAGCTTTGGATGACCATATTCAACACATTTTCAATGACATGCTTTTATTCCCTCTCCCTCTAATGACTGGACAAGAGTTTTTTGGTACCAGCTGACTGAAATCAGGACTAAGCTTGGGTATGGAGCAAATGGAAATAAAACAATCATAAGCTGACTATAAAATATTTTTCCAGATGTGTCAACAGCTTAAGTGGCTACCTGCAGTCAGCACAACCATCAGCCTGTAATTGTGTTCAGGGGCAGTGCTGGCTCTTCCATTTCAGCTCCTCCTGCAGAGTCTGTGGGGGCCTGGACATGCTACTGGTTTGTATTCTTTCAGGAGACTGGGATGAGGAAAGGTCTGGGGAGCTTTTTTTTAAAGAGATAATATTTGGATGAGCATGTACATACTCAAAGCCTCACAGACTACCCGGCCCATGGCAGGATTGACCGGTACCGGGAGGCTGCATCTTGCTGCCCTAGTGAGAGGTGTTAAGCTGCACCTTTGCCTTGGAGACTGCCAGAGCTGATTCAGCACAGTTGCTGCCTTGTCTTTATTAGTTTGTGCCTTGTCTTGAGGGTTCTGCCAAATGTCCTTGTGCCCATCAATTCTGAATTCTTTGTGTCCACCATCCGAGGTGCATTCGTCTTCCCAAGCCTTGCTAACCTCCCCTAGGTCTGAGGCCCCTGAAGTCTATCAAGCCCTCCACATTAATAAGGCAATTGAGCCAACAAGTAACCTGCCTTTCCAGGGCCTGGCCATCATTTAGAGCTTGTTGGCTGCTTCTTGTTGCATAGAAAAATGTCTGCTTTTGTTAATGAGCCTTGAAATCCTCAAACAAAAAACAACACATTTTCCTAGCAAATATTGTACATTTTCCAGACTTTGCTAGATCCACAAAGCATTGACAAATAGTTGGAGAATTCTTCATGCCTTGTGGTAACACTGTCTATTCATATCTCTTTGCAGGTTCTTGATGATTAATTGTTGGTACTGCAAAAGCAAATTTTTCACAATCCTCTGGATGCAATGGAATAGTAAAGAAACAGTCCTTAAGGTTGATGATTAATAGTTCTCATTTTTCTGGTAACATGACTGGGGAAGGCAGTCCTGGTCGAAGGGCTCCCATATCTTCCATGCAATTATTAATTGCCCGTAGATGATATAGCAGATGCCATTTGCCTGATTTCTTTTGTATAGTAAAGAATGGTGTATTCCAGGGACTGTTGGACAGGCTAATATGTCCTGCTTCCCATTGTTCTTGCACTAGCTCTTGTAAATGTTGCATCTTCTCTTTAGGTAAAGGCCACTGATCAACCCAAATAGCTTCAATCCATCTCCAAGGTAACTGAAGAGTTGGGCAAGAGCTACCATCAGTAGCCACTGTTACATATTTAATGAAATCATACAGTAATTTCGCGATTATAAGCTGCACCATTTTGACTAAAATTTTGGTCTGAACCCAAAGTGCGGTTTATAATCATGTGTGGCTTATATATGGACAAAGAACAAAAAGATGCTGTTTTAGTTTGTAGGACAGGTGTCTGCTGAGAAAGGCAGGAGCTTCTCTTGGAAATGGAGAATGTAAAACCCCTCCCTTCAAATTATTATATTTTTGAAATCAAAGGACTCTCAGGCAAAGATATGGGAATTAGGAATAACAGTTCTTTACTAGGGAAATTAAAATAGAAATACAGTACTACAAAGAAACAAA
>PYHW01009360.1:362625-416524 GCA_013186435.1 Turdus rufiventris | reverse complement strand
GAGCTCAGTCCCCAGCCTCAACTCATTCCCTGCAGAAGGGCTCAAAGGGCTGGCTCTGCATGCAGGACAAAACTGTGTCAAAAGACAACTGTGAATAAGAGGCTGCACCAGGGCAGGGCAGATGGGGCCCTCTCGCTCTCTTTTCCCTCTCTCTTGCTTTCATTCTCATTGTTTACTCCAGATCTGCACTATCCATGTGACCAGACCAACTTGGATTCTACAGAATTGTGATATTCCCTCATTCCCTTCCCTGCCCTAATTTCTCTCCTCCCTCACTCTGCCTGGGAACAGCACGGCTGTCCTGTTCTACTCCATTCTCACTCTTGAAGTTTGCTGTGGGAGTGGGTTGTGTGTTGTGGCTTGTGAGTCAGCACCTCTGAGAAGGTCCTTGGGAGGAGCTGAGAAATGATGGAAGAGCACTGAGGAAAAAGGAAGAGCTTATAAGTTACCACTTGTGAAAGTCTCTTGTATGAATCTAAGAACATTTTAGCCAGCAGCTTTTGAGTCCAAAGGAGTGGAGTGACTGCTGGTGTGAAGGCAAATTAAAAACACAAGAGTATCCTGACATGTGACTGATGTCTTTGTTCATTCTGATGAGAATTCACAACCAACCACCACACCGCGTACTCCTGGGTTGTGTCAGTGGAACACTGATCTTGTCTTTAACAGGTAAAACCCTAAAACAGCCAGGTGCCTCTTTGGTAAATCATGTAGGTGTGTGACAACAAGAGCTGAGTCTTCTCCTGGTGTCTGCAAGCAGAAATTGGGAACTAGACAAAACTTACTGAAGCTCCCCATTTTGGGGAAGCCTTTGATGGAGCTGTAGAAGGGAGTGTCTACCTCCCAAAGCCTTTTAGGAGTAGACTTGAAGAAAGGTGTTCTGTGTCCAATGATGAGAACCTAGGAATGTACTAGAGTAGATATTTACCAGCAGGACATCCATGTTTGACAGCTATTTTTAGTTAAGAAAGATATGCTTTCAACCACTGACAGTTCACAAATGCTGTTTTTTTTAGAATGGGAGCAAAAACTCATACCTTATAATAGATTATTTAATTATTTTGTTGTTATTACAGAAACAGATTTTGTAAAACACAGAGAAGTGTTGAAAGAAAGGTACATCAATGGATTTTGTAGAGAAATCAGGTTAAAGTGTCCCTATGGAAACGCTGTGTATTTCCTAGCATTTTAAGAAATAGTCTGTCACAACCAGTCTTTCTAGAGAGATACATATGTTGATTTGTGTGCAGATCTATGGGGACTTTGAAGTCCAGTCTTTTTCCTAAGTTTCCTGTCGTTTATTTATTCAGATGACAGGGTAGAGATGTGGCCAGCAATGCCATAACCTTCTTCTGGGGAAGGATAGAAAAATGACGGAGGGAGGACAATATTTGGGAACATTCAAATGGGGCTGTGAATGCCCTTCCTTCTTTGGAGAATAATTTAGAACTTCTTTACTTTTCTCCATGCAAGAGTGCTGCTGTCGAGAGTGGGCTGAGACAAAGGTTTTATAAACACATCCTTATTCTGGGTAACATTTCCCTCTTCTGGCAAACTGCCTTTGGGATGTGTAATGTCTACACCTACATGTTTCTGGCTGTCATTTCTGTGCAGATCCCTTTAAAAAAAACAAATGAGAAATAAAAAACACTCTACTGCAAACAGGAAAAAACAAAAAATGCAACACCCTTAAGTGGAAAAAGACCTTCTGAATTTTACAGCAAAAAACCACCAATCCAGTAAATTATAGTTGCTGGAAAGCTGCTAAAAAATGATTGTATGAGCTCAGGACGCTCTGCATAGCTTGTTTCTAACTCTGCAAGTTCATAGCTGGAAAATGAAGCAGGAGCATTTCTGAAGACCACAAGGCTACTCAAGACCCCTGGGAGTGGGACAGGGCACAGTGTCCTTGGCAGAGGAATGGGATGAGGTGTTGGCACCTGCTGGCTTCACCAGAAGCCTGTCCCCACTCCTCTGTCCCATGCCTGCTCACAGTTGGGATAACTCAGGGTGCAAAACAGATCTGAGTATCCCAGCTTGCAGTGCTGCTGGTGAGGCTGCACCTGTGCCTGGGGTGCTCCCCATCTGCTGCTGCACGCAAGATGATTTTGGTGTAGGGAAAAGCAGAACTCATCAGGTTAATGAATAAAAAGATGCCACAGTCTTTAGAAGGTCTTTGTATATGAGGTGAAGTATCCTTGGCCTTCAAAAGGGGCTGTCATGGCCCAGTCTTGTCCAGCTGATTTCTCTTGTTAACTGAGCTTGGCTGAACATATGAAAGAATGTAGGTAGTTGTTGATTGTGCATTTGCACCCAAGAGTCAGCCACCAAATCTTTATCCTTTTGAGCAAATAATAGTGAGAATTTAATGTCTTCAGCTTGGAGTTCCCAGGTGAATCTCCAGGTCACATGGAAGATCTTTCAGTTAAAAACTCTAAAACACAGTCTTCACCCTGACAGCCACAGGTCAGAATCCAGGCTGGCTTTCCTCTGACCAAGTCTGCCTCCCTGACACACAAAGGACTTGGCCAGAAGCCTGTACAAGATGAAGATGGATAAAGTCATATTCTTGTTGGGTTCAGCCATTGTTTTCTACTATCCTTGAACAAGAGGTTGGGAGTGGAGCAGAACTGAGAAAAGAGACGGATCTCAGTAGTTTTTTCCCCACCACTTGACCTGAACCTCCTCCTCCTTTCCAAATGTGACAGCCACATGTACAGGCTAAGAATGGCTTAAAGCTTTCAAAATAGTCGTTTTCATCATAATAATATTGAATGCGAATTTCGCATGCAGCAAAAACATTCTGTGAGGACATCACTTTCCTGGAAAGTCAGAAGTACTGACCTGGAGAGGAAGAATAACTGCAAACCTTTTAAAAACAACCAGACCGGAATTCAGCCTTCCACCCCAAACCACTCTCTGTACTTGGGTAAAGTGTTGTTGCCTTAGGTGTTTGCCTCCAACCTGAGGCTTCTGGAGCAGACCTGGACTGGCTGATATGTCTGTCTTCGTACTGACACCCCTTTTTGCAGTGTTTTCTAAAAGGCACCATGGACTTAAAGTGACAGCAAATACTGTGTTAATTGCTCTCCACCAGCAGAGCTTCCCCTAATTCCACTGCAGTGAAGTGGGCACAAACGATCCCTGGCAACCCTTGATGGCTGAACACCATGTCACAACCCTGGAAAAAAGACACTATCTGCAGCAAAGTTACTGCCAATCCTCTGCATGATTTCTGATAGTCCACGTATTCATCCTTTCCCACAGTAAATTTCTTGAAGTTCTGCACTTGCCACAAGATGGCAAAAATTTCACCAGACAAGCTTTTAGGAAAAACATTAGTAGGTTCTCACAGATTAACAGTAGTGTCAGTGAAGATGGGATGAGTCTTAATGGTGTCCTTGTTTCCTCTTATTTTCAGAACCACTGGAAAATCTGACATGGAAAAATGCAGGAAGGCTACATATACTTACTAATAAAAAGGTAACCCCACAGGCCCTGGGTGAGGAACCCAAAATATCCGGGACACCCTTGGCTGGATCAATGCTGGACCAAGACTGGTGATCCTCTCCTATCTCATCTCCCCTTTCTTTTTCTCTTTCTTCCTCTTTCTTCAACGCTTCACAAACCAAAACCTTCCTCCCTTCCTCCCAAATTCTCCCACTTCTGCCTGAACACACTCTGGCTTTTAGGACACTGCCTAAAGGTTCCAGCACTGCTCGGTGCTGCTGTTGTGGCTCAGTCAGTGCTCAGTTGAGGAGCTGAGTGTCCAAGGTGAGGCTGGAGCTCTGACCAACCTGGTCTAGTGGAAGGTGTCCCTACTCATCCCTTACTCAGGGGCGCTGGGACAAGGTGATCTTTTAAGTTCCTTGCAGCCCAAGCCAATGGCTCTGCCCAAGCTAGTATGGCTCTATGATTCCAATAAGCTACGAAAAATATCTCCACTGTAACACTCAAATATGCTAATACATATCCATAAGTAATAACATGAGACTGGTAAGAGGTTTTTCGTTAAATTTTGTCTCAGAATTTTACATATTCAATCTAAAAATGGGTAATTTAGTCAGGGTACACTAAAAGAAAAAACATACAAGAGTTTCAGGACATGCCTAATAAAATAGTTATTCTTTTTTATAACAGGTTTGTTTTGGTTTTTGGGGTTTTTTTTGAATCAAATTCACCATGGCCTAAGGACAATAGTGAAGGTTTTGTGACTATCATGTGGAAAACTTTACTTGTGAAGAAAGCTTTTTTTATTGTCTCTATAAAGCTTAGTGCTAGTTTGGGACAAGAACACACATATATAGGAGAGAAAGAATTAAGGTTGCTATCCATCATTCAAAATATTACTTTCTAAAAGTTAATTTTGAGAGTTAGCTCTAATGTAGGACTCAGGAGCTGTATCTCTACTTAAACTTAAGCCTAAATATATACAGTAATTTCACGAATACAAGCCGCACGGAGTATAAACCGCATTTCCAGTGTGTCGGCAAAGTTCATGTCTTTGTCAATAAACAAGCTGCACTCAATTATTAGCTGCACTTTCGTTCGCGGCGAACTTTCACAAAGTCGTCATTGAGTAAAAATCGCGGGATCTCCAGGGCTTACTGCAGGTACCGACCTTGGAAACATTATTTCCAAGTGAAAAAAGACACAGACAATGGCTGCGGCAAGTTTTATTTACAAGCCGAAAAGGACACGAACAAGAGTGTGGTCATTTTGCGAGCATTCCCAATGGATCCATGTTACCTTTAAACAGCCACACGGACGGGCAGTCAAGCTCTGAGCGGAGCCACCCCTCCGTGCGTACATGGCCCCGCTCCATGCCTGCACGGCTTCCCCGCTGCTCCGTGCCTGCACAGCCCCGCCCCTCTCCGTGCCTNACAGCCCCGCTCCATACCTGCACAGCCCCGCTCTGTGCCTGCACAGCCCCGCCCCTCTCCGTGCCTGCACAGCCCCACTCCATGCCTGCACAGCCCCGCTCCGTGCCTGCACGGCCCCACTGCTGCTCCGTGCCTGCACGGCCCCGCTCCATGCCTGCATGGCTTCCCTGCTGCTCCGTGCCTGCACGGCCCCACCACTCCTCTGTGCCTGCACAGCCAGCTATGCAGCTGCACAAGACTGAAAACACTTTAAAAAGTACAGAGAAATATCACATACTTTTATCAAACTGCCGAGGTAACTCGCTGAGGTAACTCACCCTGATAACACCCCCCACCCCTCAGTATCACCGTCATCCACAGGCAGGCAATAAGCTGTTCTCTGATTGGTTCATCGTCAGAACACCGGGAAACCATGGATTTCAAACCATTTTTGCTCAGGACAGGACTGGCACGGTACCAGGTAAGAGCAGATATCACATTTTTGTTAATGTATTAACCGCCCTGGAGTACTAGCTGCACTTCCGGATTTCCACCAAAATTTTTGTTAAAACGGTGCGGCTTGTATTCGTGAAATTACTGTAATTTCAAATGCTGTAGGTACTTCCTAGGAGCACTGACCACTACTGACCTCTTTCTTTGATCCCAATACTTCCAGTGCCAGGGAAATTTGGGTGGAATCATTTTTAAAACCACTTCCTTAAATAACTTTTTATTTTTTCAATTGGCTCCTGATTTTTACTTTATATAATAGTATGAGGTGCAGGGTTTATATTATAGCTGTTTTTACTTTATGCCATACAGAGTTATAAATAAATACCAAATTCAGTACTGCCGTAATTCCTGACTATTTGTGATGGACGCAGTCCTAAAGCCTCCATAAAAACCAGCTAAGAATAACAACTCATCATTATCTATGTTCAGTCATGTTTCTAAATGCTAAAAGTGCCAGGTTTAAAAATAGCTTTAGAATACATACATTTCTAGAGAAAATCATCTTAGATAATGAAAATAAGAATTTCTAGTAACATTTCTTCTAATAATTAAAATTTATGAGATAGTCTATGCCTGCAAGTACAGCACATCTGCACCTGATACAGACAGTATTATGAGTATACTCAGTAAAATGTAAATGTGGTTTATTGTCTGAATAATAGAAAAGCCTCTGAATAAATAATAAATATTTTTATACTGCCTGACTTCTCTGTATAAAACCTGTGGCTATCACTGACTAAAATGCATAATAGCAAAATATTTCTCTGGTTTGGATGTATAAAGTGTTTATATTTCCATTGAGCCTGTTTTTAAATACCTATAAAACACTTACAGAAAATTAAAACCAGTACTTTCTTATGTGTTGTTTACACACAAATCATTTGCAACAGAATAACTCCCAGTGAAAAAACTGGGAAAGCTTTCAAAATATTAAAAATACAGGACTACTTGAAGCTTAGACTAATATGCAGATAGTTTTTGTGTCACTTTTGCACAGGATGAAGCGTTCAATCCCCACTTTTGAAAATTCAATTGGCTTCTGGTAGAAGCACCCAAAGATGGTATTAGATGTCTAGACAAGCTGTGGTTTAGTTGTATGCACAAATGTTTTCCATGACTTTAAGTTTCAAGAAACTTACAGTTTTTATACATATCTATCTAGTAGTTTAATTTTTGTTTACATTTTTGATAACTATATAACGATAAAAACTACTTTTTTCACATGTAAGTTCACATGTAGGAATATTACTTTCCTACTAATTTTTTTTTGTTTAACAATTTCAGTTTTCTTTAATGATCTTGGAAAAGCAACTTAATATTCTATATTTTAGACTCCCTGAATGCAAGATGTAGGTAAGTATATTTATCTTTTAAAGAACTTCAGGACCTGAAGATCCAGAGATTTTTTTTTAAATAAATAATTCTTGCATAAAATTAACCTTGGAATTTTGAGTCTGCAGCAGCCAGGTGAGTCATCAACTCTTTTTTATTTTGTGTGTATTCAAAAACAGAGAAGGAAACACCCTCTCAAGTTCTGCAAAATATCGCCAGAAAAAAAATCTCTATGACTCTAGAATGGAATTTGAAAAGAAGAATTTGCCTATAAAACTGTATTGGAAAAAAAAAAAGAGAGTTTCAGCTCCAGCAGTTTGGTTTTTCACCTTCTTCTCCCAAATGCAGTTTCCAAGTACACTTGATGTGGTTGAAATACCACAGTCTCAGTCTGCATGCCAGAATGCAAAGGCAGATGAAAAAGCAGAATTGAAACTACAAGAATAACGAGGCCTTTAGTTCCTCCATTTGATTTTGCTTCTAGAAGAGCAGCTATGCTCATGTAAGGGCTGGATTCATTTTGGCATTAGCACGTAATATGTACACACATGTCAGCAGCATGACAAGTTATTTTGATCTAGGAAATGCTAAATAGCATCTGTATGGATCATGCCAGTCACAATAGTCTGAGTTTTTCTCTTGTATCTCAGAAACGATCCACAGCTAGGTTTGTCTCACATGGTGCAGCTTATGAGCACATGATGATGACTAAACTTGAACTGAGTCCTTGCTGAGGAGGTTTGAACTCTAAGTCCCATCACAAAAGCCAGCATCCCTGGCATCACTGGCAAACCTGTGAGGATCATCTCTGTGACCAGCTCGTCTAACATTTATGTTGCCAGATACTGTGAGGATCTAAGATTACAAGACACGCTTTTCCCAAAATAGCCATTTCTGCTAGTGAGTTTTTTTGCCCAATCCTCGTGAAAGGCTGTTGACCCCTCTGCCATTCTTCCCTGTCCATCATTACCATACAGATATGCTCTGAGTATATGTAGTTTTCCCTCTCTTTATTCCTCATGGGGGAAAATACAGTATGACCACACTAATAAAGGTGTTCTGCCTGTTAAAAAAGACATTCTTCTCCTACTTACTGGTAGGAAAAATTATGTCATTTTTTAGATATTTTGGAGGCACTAGAGAATACAGCAATGCATAGGCATTCCTCTGGAATTAAAATAAAGAACTACAGGCTTTCTCTGAAGTAATAAATTGATAGTAACTACAATGCCTCTTAAGCCTACCCTTTGTATTGTGAAACAACTTATGCTGCAGAAAATTCTTGCATCCTGAAGTGCATGAAGAATTTATGACCTGGCTTTTCAGCTTCCCTGCAATGCTACTGTACTCCTATGCTTCTATTACACACAAATTTACAAAACCAGTCTATTTTCAACAGATTCAGTTTAGCAGACACAAATAACCATGAAAAACAATAAAATAAATGAAAACTAAATTAGAAGTGGGAACAGATGCCAGTCATGGCACTGTCCTATAATACATTTAATCGCCATTAATATGAAGTCCTTGTGCTTAAAATAAATCTTCAACATACATTTCTCAATGCTTCAAGGTAAAAATTAGAATTATTTGTCAGCAAAACAAAGAATGTCTGTAATTTCCAAGGAGGTCAGCATAAGGTTTCACTCTTGATACGGTTTTTATATTCTATATAATCCCCAATCTGAAATTTTGCAGCTGAGATGCATTTTGTGTGTATTCAGTCTCTTTACATTACTGTGCAGTGGCATTTCTGAGAGTGGATATAGTTCCTGTAATCAGCAAGTTGCTTCAGGTACAAGTTTGAAGGCCATCGATGCATCTCTACAAAATTGCGTTCTTCCACTAGAAAAAGAAATAAAGGAATGAAATGTAATGTATAGGCATAGAGCACACATGCACAAGCTGCAAAAAGTCTTTTAAAACAGATTAAAAACCATTAAAGATATAAATATGACTACAAAAGTAGAGTGCTGCCTGTTTTGCATTGAGCTCTGTTATGGCACAGATGTTTCCTTGTTATTAAGTTAGTAATAAACAAGGTTTTTTTGAAAAAATATTAATACAATACTCATTAAGGAGAGCAGAGAGATTTTCCTAAAGATGAGCATACTTTATCCCTAGAGGACAGCTATATGTAGTATGCAAGGATTTTTCTATGCTGCAAAATTATAAAGCAGGGTATATCAATTCCTGTGCCAGTAGTGTGTCTCAAGATCAGGTCAGAAAGCAAGATGAGGAATGCAGCTAAGAATTCAGCAAGATGTAAGTCTGCTATTGCATGTGTTCTTTATCACTGACAAAGTCACAGAAGCGTCTGTTACCCATATTATTTAGATTACTCCCCTCTGCTTTTGAAGAAAAATGCATTTTCATACCCTTAACCCCAGATATTTCAAAGTCAGCTTGCAGCCATTTCTCCTGGTTCCTCGATGGCCTCAGACCAAGGTATAGCAGAGAGGCTCACAGCCTGGGGAGCCTGAGGGCAGGCAAACTGCACTCAACTGGGCACAAGGCAGGGTTTCATTCTTCAGGGGAATATTCTGCTAATGAAATCTGATTTCCTCTGTGGCAAGGCAACCCACCTACAGTAATTTCACAACCATAAGGCACACCAGTCTATAAGGTGCACCTCCGAGAGTCGGCAAATTTTGCAACTTTGTACATTATATAAGGCGCACTGGACTATAGGGCGCACTTTTTTTTTGCAGCGAGGCTCTGCCCCCAGCTACCCCCACGTGGTTGCTGGCCAAGGCCCCACCTCAATCCAGCAGCCATGGGCCCGTGGGCCTGCCTGTACCCAGCAACCACGGGGCCACGGCCCCTCCTCCACCTGGCAGCCATGGCCCTGCTGGCTCCTCCCGCAGCCCGCACCTCGTGGCTCACACTTCTAGGTTGGCAAATTTCCAAACTTTGTACATTATATAAGGCGCACCAGATTATAAGGCACACTTCCGGGTTCAGGCCAAAATTTTAGTCAAAAGGGTGCGCCTTATAGTCATGAGATTACTGTAGTTGATCAAGGGAAGCCAGTTGATGTAATGTTCTTGGATAACAGTGAAGCTTTTGATACTGTTTCTCACAGGATTCTTCTTGACAAGATGTATATCTCAGCTGGACAAACATATCATGTGAAGGGTGAACAACTGGTTCAGAGGTCAAGCACAAAGGATTACAGTGGCTGGGGTGACATCAGACATAGGACCTGTCACTAGCAGGGATCCAAAGGCCTCCATCCTTGGCCCTGTGTTCTTCAACATCTTTGTGAATGACTTGGATGAAGGACTGGAAAGGACACTGAGCAAGTTTGCAGATGGTACAAATCTGGGAGAAGCTACTGACTTTGTCAAAGGCAGGGAGGCCTCCTCAGTGAATTAGAAGACTGGGTGATCACCAGCTGTAGGAAGTTCAAAAAGGGAAAGTGCTGGACTCTGTGCCTGGGATGGAGCAACCCTGCATATATGGACAGACTGAGGAATGAGATATTGGAGAGCAGTGCCCTGGAAAGGGACCTGGGGCTCTTGGTCAATGGCAAGTTGAACATGAGTCAGCAGTGCCCTGAAAGCCAGGAAGGACATCTCTGTTGTAGTGGGACAGCATGGCCAGCCAAGCAAAGAGGGGATTGTCCTGCTCTGCTATCCACTGGGATGGCACCACGTGAAGTCCAGGGGCAGACTGGGGCTCTACATTAAAAGAATCAAATTAAACCATTTGAGAGTGTCCAAAGGAGAAAAATAAAGGGCCTTGAAGGGAAGCGGTGCCCTTGGTCTGTTCAGCCTGGAGGAGACTGAGGGAGACCTCACTGGGGTCTGCAACTTCCTTTTGAGGGGAAGAAGAGGGCCAGAGGGGAAAAGGAGGGACAGACACTGATCTTTCCTCAGTGGTGACCAGTTACAGGATCAAAAGCCTGAAGTTGTGCCAGGGAGGTTTAGGCTGGATTAGGAAAAGGTTCTTCCCCCAGTGTGTTTGGGCATTGCAAAGGCTCCCTGGGCAGTGGTCACAGCACCAGCCTGACAGGTTCATGAAGCTTTTGGACAATGCTCTCATGGTGTGACTCTTGGGGATGGTGTCGTGCAGGGCCAGGAGTTGCACTCAGTGATCCTTGTGCGTTTTTCCATCTTGGCAGATTCTGTGATTCTGTGTAGGACACAGGTCTTGAAAAGCCCTCGGAGAGACACTCCCTGCTGCTGTGCTGCTGTCCTGAACCTCGAGGTGATGAGGTGCCACGAGTCAAAGAGATGCACCCAGGTCAAAGAGACGCACCCCTCATCAGGGCGAAGGAAAATCACACAGGCAATGAGCAGAACTTCCAGTTACACTGCTGGAAGCAAATACAAATGCTTGGAAAAATAAATATCAGATCCCTGGAAGAAGTTGGATTTATTTACTTGAATGGACCGTGGTGTTTTCATTTTTTGAGACCTGCTGGAGTGTGCTATAAGGATCCTATTTTCTTCAAGGAAAGTGCCAGCACTTGAGGGAGTATTAAAAATTACCCATTACCTTGATTTAAATTATCAAGATAACACAAAGGGGCTGGCCTACAATGGCCAAACTGTTCCAGCAAATTCAGTTATGAGTGGGAACCTGGCCCAATATGAACCAAGGAAATGGTAATGCAGTGCTAGCTGTGTCGTGTTCTGTGCTGATCCCACAGTAGGGTGGTGAAGCCTCCTGCTGGACTGTCCTAAAGAAACCCTAATTATTTTCTCATGCAAAAATGGTGTTATCCAGAACATCACTTTTCATCTCAGCAAAACAGAATAATGTTTGCCTCTTCAAAATGGACAGAAAAATACCTGAAAGTTCTTGAAATTCAGGCTTTCGACTGAAGATGAGGTAGTTAGTGGCAATAAAATGAAGAAGCCAAGTTGAAAGGCAATCAGAATTGTGAAACTGTGGGAAGAAAGAAGACAAAAAACTCTTAATGCTGTCATGTCTAAAACATAACCACATCTCAAGTGTCAAAATATTTCAGGTTTCCACTGTTAAGCAATTTACTAAATAAGGTTTTAGCTGCAGAATATAATGAAGAAAAAGTCATTTAATGGAAATATGTAAACAGGTGAACACCCAAGAACAAATTGCTAAAGTCCCTCTCCAGAGGTAGGAAAAAACCCTGAGGAGTCATGAATCCTGGAAATTTTTTCAACTGCACAGAGGTAGAGCTTCACAGAAAGGGAGGGAAGGTATGTAGCATGTTGGTTTTGTGATCTTCTCTTTCTGCAGAAAATCCTATTTGATTAAGGCAATATCCTGAAACCTAGTTTTTATTTTCCTCTTCTGATTTCCAACCCTGCCTTTATTCTCTCTCTTTTTTTCTAATCTTTTCTTTTCATGCTTTTATGCATTTCTCTCAATGTTCTATCCAATTGGTTGTCACCTGCATACCACATAATTTTCTTTTTTGACCAGAAGAGGAATGAGTTCATCTTTACTTGCCTAAAACACATCTTTCCTGGAAGAAGCTGTAGTTAAGCTGAATTACTGAATGATAAAGGAAGTTCCACAGATGAAGGTGTGACTAGAGGGTCTGGAGTCCAAATCTTATAGGGAGCAGCTGAAGGAGGTGAGGCTTTTTATCCTTGGAAAAAAAAGAGGCTCTGGAGGACCTTATCACTCTCTGCAACTGCCTGAAAGGAGATTGTGGATAGATGTGGCTCAGTCTCTGTTCCCAGATAAAAAGTGACAGAACAAGAGAAAATGGCCTCAGGTTGTGCCAGGGAGGTTTAGGTTAAATAATAGGAAAAATTTCTTAGAAGCAAGGGTTGTCAAGCTCTGGAGCAGGCTGCCCTGGGCTCAATGATGGATTCTGTGATTCTGTGACTGCACATTCTGCAATTAAAGGCTGAAGGATTTCTTCTGGCCTGCCTTGTGACACCTAATAAACAGATACTATACCAGCATGTTCCCTTGGGAGCAGAAATTGCTGTTAAGGTTTAAAAATCTTAAAAAAGCAACCACCTTATTAAAGTCAACATATATACTTCAATTTGATATATAAAATAAGTACCTTAGCTTTTTTTAGCAAGCTAACAATACTGAGGCTTGTGGAAGCCAGTTCCCTGCTAGGCATGCTCTGAAGCTGCGTGATGATGTAAAGTTCACAAATATGCTGGAGTCTCATTACTTGGTACATCTCTGCACAGATCAGCAGAGACATCGCTTGGAGAATACTGGCTAAAAAACAAGAAAACACAAGTTATATGTATTCTACCTTTCTGACAAGATGATCAAAATTACTTTCCCCCAAGTTATCTTTTAAATACAAAACAACAACACAAAACCAGACAGCTGTGATCACCTTGTTTTATTTCTCAGTACTGTAAATTTTGTTTGCTGTGTCTCCTTATTGTTTCAGATAAGTTATTAAATTAAGAAGAAAAAAGTATTTAGAACTTTTTTTGCAGATGGGTGTAAAGAATTGCTGTCAATAACATGGATCTTGAAGATGGCTGTCAATAACATGGATCTTGAAGATGATTAGTCAAGTGGTGCTGATCTATTTAGAGTAAGTGATAATTAAAAGTGGATTTATCTAAGTTCTTTCAGAACAGCACTTTTATGATGCAAGAAAATATAGCCAAAATTCCAAAGACAAAAAAGAGTGACTTTTTTTAAAAATGTAGCATGGTGTTTTCATTTTTAAACTGATAAATAGGAAATGTTAGGTGAAATAAGAAGAGAAACATAGGATATCTAAGAATAAGGTAGAATAATTATTTCAAAAGAAAACAAAAGCAAAAACACTTACCACAACATCATTTCTTCATTATATCAAGGAAAAAATATCTGCGTTTAAATCCTATTTTAGATTTAGTTATGCAGATTTCCTTCTCATAAAAGAAGATAAAGGTCAAGACATAAAGACTATTCTAGCTCAATTTTTCTTGCCAAACACTCCTGTTGACATATTTTTTCTAGGGTTATATACACATAAGATAATAATGTATATAAACAAAGTATTCCTGCAATTTTTATAAACTCAGCTATATGCATGTTCAAGACTAGAAAGAAGTATCACTGCAATGTAAAAAGAACATTCCAAATATTATAATAGATCAGAAATGAAATTGCAACTTCTTTCTACCTTTTTATGTGAGTACAAAGAAAATACATAATTTTATTAGAAGTATTTCTTCTACTTTACTTTATGGGAAGGATTTATTTTTTTTTATCGCACAATACAAAATGTTCTCTTTCTTGAGACATTGCACATTCAAATATTGGTGTTTTTCAATTAAATAGATGCTGCTACATTACTCCCTATCAATGCCCTTCTGTGGAAAATGAGTTACAGATATAGAACTGTATTTTACATTTCCTTACCTGGGCAGCAGGAGTCAGTGTAAAGGTACTCCAGGAAGGACAGGAAAGTGTCTTTGGAAACCCCATACACTGGAACCAGAATGCTGTTTGCTTCTAGATAATTACCATTAAACATAGCTGCCATAACCTCGCAGCGGGCCACCAGAACTGCCCTGTGGGCTGGTACAGTTGTACCTGCAGGATGCAAGATAAAAATAAATATACAATGACTTTATATAACACAGAAAGATCTTCATTTTAAAGCTCATGTTTTCTTAGGAGGTCTTCACTCCACTGAACATGATTACAGTAATTTCACGATTACAAGCCACACCTGATTATAAGCCGCATTTCTGGGGTGTCAGCAACGTTTAGGTCCTCGTCCATATATAAGCCACACCGGGTTATTAACTGCACTTTCATTTGCAGCAAGGATCCATGTGCAACTTTGAGAAAGTTGTCAGTTAGTAACAGGATCGCGGGGTTTACTGGCTCGGCTCAGGGCTGGGTGGCCCAGCTCGGTGCTGCCGCTCAGTGGGGCCGCTCGGAGCCAGCTGGGTGGCGCTGCTGCCACTGCCAGGCTCACACACCCCCGCCCGCCGCCTGAACCTCCACCTGCACTGCCACCTGCACCGCTGCCGCCACATTTGCTCAGGCTTCCCCGCGCTGCCGGCCCCGCCTCTGCCAGGCTTCCCCGCCTCTGCTGGGGCTGGCTGGGTTCCAGCTTGGCTTGGGGCTGCCGCGGGCTTCTGGGTTGGCAACTTTTAGAACATTGTTCATCTGTAAGCCACTCCAGATTACAAGCCGCACTGCCAGGTACACACCAAAACTTTAGTCAAAATGGTGCCGCTTATAATTGTGAAATTACTGTAATAACTAACAAAATACTCACTGCATACCAGTAAGGATGAGTAATAAATAGTAAAATAAAGCAAAATCAACAAACAAAAAAATAATTAAACCAAAATGAAATGGACTAAACCAACCGAGAATAGACAAAATAGAATAAATCTGTTCACACTAACTGAAGTGCCAGCCCATTGCATAAATATGCAGTGCTATGTATTGTGATGCAAATGTTTAATGGTTGGACTTGATGATATTAGGGGTCTTGTCCAGTCTGAATGATTCTATGAAGAGTCATTTATGTTCACCAGTAACCCTGCTGGTAATTAATATTTGTACCAGAATAACCACACAAAGCAGAGAAAGGCAAATTTTTCCAGATGGAATTCCATTAAGTCCAGTAAGTAAGCATAAACTTAACCAGATTCAATATTGTACCTAAGTGAATTTCCTGAATGGTTGTCTTATGAAAAAAACACTGATGATTCTTTCCAGAAATTTATTAATTTTCTCTTATTTGCAGGGGAATCCTTTTCTTTACTGTTGCATTTGGAAGACCTGGAGAGGACAACAGCCCAGGGTGGTTGAAGCCTTTCAGGCTGCAGAGTCCAGCTGAACTGACCAGTCCAGTTCTGTGTGCAAGGACGTGCCAAGCAAGTGCCATTCAGGACAGCAGCCAAAACCAAAATGGCCATTTAGATTTGGATGTAAATGTTTTAATCAAAATTATGATCAATAGATCAACTGACATGTAAGATAAATATACTGTATATACTTACAAAGAAGTTAATGGTTTAATTATGTCTTTAACCACAACACTGGCACCTGAGCAATTCTTTGAACTTTCTGGCATTTTTTGTCTTCTGTGCTATTACTAGCCCCTCTACTTCTACTTTCAAAATGTCTAAGCTGCATGCTATATGTCCTGTATGTGGTTGTGAATGAGCATTTATCTACTAATTAAGAAGCTCAGTCATGTTCTGTGTCTTTGCACAGACATAATGGGCTCCAATTTTTCCTGGTTCCTGTGCTTCTGTAAGCAAGAAAGCTCAAAGCAACACTAAGTATCCAAGGAATTGCTCAAAAACTTAGAAATTTGTTTGTCTGGTTGAGATTAGAGCCTTTAATTTCTCTTGGTAGTTATTTAATTTTCATAGGGTTATTCTGATTGATGAATTAAGAGAAAAAAGTTTGGAAGATGTATCAATTATTAGGAAAAAGAGTTCACATTTTATTAGTAGATAAGCAGGCTTTTTTAAAATACCCGTCAACCCATTCAGAGATTTGAGATTTATTTCTGTAAAATACATAGTGTTGCCCTGGTTTCATCAGCTTCCCACAAAGACTCTCTCAGGAGTGGAGCACTGAGGTGAATTGTTATGTCATTGAGCTCAAAATCAGTATTTCACTCTCCTTTCCAAAGATATTTCTGTGGAGTTTTTTGCTGTGTTTTAAACAGAACATCTAGAAAGAATCTGCTTGTCTTTCTGTGCTTATGTTTGAAGAGTTAGTGATTCATATTTGTCCCTGAGATTTACATCTGAAAATTATTAAACAACTATCTAATTCTAGAAGGCCATTTCTGCAAGAAGTATGACTATGGACATACTGAGACTAGTGTTAGCTTTTAAAAATCATCTCATTCTTATTCTTACAAAATCATACAACACATGTCTCCCAACACATCTTTTATTTGTAAGGATGCACACATTTAATTTTCAGACAAAAATAAAGAATCCTGACCCTGCAGCACATCTGCCTGAGACAAACAGGGGGATGTTGGCCAGGAATTCAATAACCACCATCTATGGTCTTTTCACTGGGGGAACAGGCACGGAGGTGAAGCCCATGCTTCTCCAAGTTGTGATGTTGGGCAGAGCCCTTGAGTATGGTCCTAGTGCTTGTTCAGCTGTGAGTGAGATATAAAATAAAATAAAATAAAATAAAATAAAATAAAATAAAATAAAATAAAATAAAATAAAATAATGTAAAGCAAAGTTAAAAAAAAAAAAGAAAAAATGCAAATTAAAATGGAGTAAACAAAAATAGAGTAAAATACAATAAAAAATAATGTCAGTCAGGGAGGCACAGTGTGCCTTGACATGGACAGGGAATTCCTTTAGGCTCAGCCCAGACAAAGAATGCTTGGAGTGGACCCTGCTACAGACTACCCACAGGGACAAGCTTTCCCTGCTTTCCCCAGTGACAGCAAAGCATTTGTATTCCCTTGATGCCGTGAAACATGGTCTGTGTGGACTTCTGTGTCCAACATTCCTGAAGAGGAAAAAAAGGATAAAGGCTGGATGCAAGGGAGAGAGGTACTGTACCTTGTATTTTGAAGATTACATCAGCCAGCACAGGTGTGTTAAAGAACAGCCTGAGGGAAGTATTATAGAGCTGTTTTATCTGATGAGACTTGCAGTCCTTTACAGTGTTTAGCTGCAAAATAAATTTGTAATAAAGCACTGTTATGTGCAGCTGCCACAGAGCTAAATATTATGGGAAAAGAATTTATATGGAAATAAACATATGGAAATAAACATATAAAAATATGTACAATGAACATATTTATAGGGGAAAAGAAACAACAGCTTCAATGTGCATTCCTCTGCCATCATTTTTTATCTTCTAATTCCCTATTCCCTACAGTGCAGCAGTTTTGAGGGGTCTCTTGTCCCCCACAGTCACACCTCAGCTCTCTTCTTGGCATTCTTGACCTTCAACAGAGCTCTCCCATTCAGCCCCTTCAGGCAGGTGGGGCTTCATCAGTTTTCTGGAGTCCAAGCTTTTTCAAACATTCCCTGTCCAGACCCAACGCTGCAGCAAAATGGGGTTTGAGGGCTCTGGGGGGAGCAGGGGGGGGACAAACCTCCATCCCCCAAGGCAGTGCTGTGCACAGAGGTAAGGCAGCTGAAAGTTCTGTGTTACTTCATATTGCCCTGGAATCGCCTCCACAGAGGCAGGGGGATCTCACAGGCTGGAGCACAGACTCCTCTTACAATAACCTGGTAGTATCAAGACCCTCTAAATCCCAGTACTCCCAGTTAGTTTTCAGTTTGGTCATCTTACCTCAAAAATGTAATCTAAAGTTGACAAAAGAAACAACATCAATATTATGGTGCTAGATTGTGACAAGTAAAATTCAGATGAGGTTGAATTTATGGTTAAAATCTTAAATTTATAATTTTTTTAGCTTCGCTAAGAAAAACCACAATTCCTTGTTTTTGGCCTCCAAAGGAAAATGCTTAAATGGGAAATAAGAGTACCCTGAAGGCATAAAAAAGAATAAAGCAAATGACAACAGCTCAGGCTCACTGTCTTGAAAGTCTTCAGGCTCTCCAAGGCCAAAGCTATAAATATTTTAACTGTTGGCACTAAGCAGTCAGAAGCTGAAAACAGCTCAGTAACTTTTTGATCTCTATATTGTATTGTTTCAAGAGAACCTGAGTGGTTTTCTCATCTAAATCAACAGAAATCATTAGAGTAAGTTCTATATTGTCAGGGAATGTATAAGCTCCAAGAGCAAATGTCTGTAAAAACTAATTCTGTATTAAAACTAATCCTACACTGTGACTTTTTTATTAACTTAATTTGATATACTTTGCAATTTTTTGTGTGGCCTGCTACTGAATTAAATATATTGAGTTACACACAGCTTTCCATATCACATTTATATGACAAACCACCCCTCTGAATCTACTGCAGAAGCCCTGTTTTTGGCATGTGTTCAGGAGCAAATCTTTCCTGGGCAGCCTCTATTACATGGGAATTAGCAACCCATAATTATATTGCCAGACAATGTTCAAAGCTGCGATTATGACTAATCCTTTTAGAATACCTGCTTGTGCGATTTTTACCAATTATATTAATTTCTGCATGTCACCTCAGGATCTCTGTGTGCATGCCTGCAAACAACCCACTGAAAACATGAAAAAATACAGGCTGTGTGAGACAAAGTGACTTTAAAACAAAGACCAACAAGAAAACCTTGCCTACAAAATATTTCCTCAAAAATTTAAGTAACTAATGGTGACACAAGTAAGTTAGATGTACCTTCCCTGGAGTTTTCAGGATGCATTTAACTTTCTCAAGCACGTGTTCTGTTTTATCTGGATCCTTCAACTTCTTTTTTATGTCCTCTTCTAATCGTTCCCACTGGAAAGCACCTATCACAAAACCAGGGGGAAACACATTTTAAATCAACAAGGCATAGGCCTCAGCAGGCAGAGGAAAGATGACATCAGTACTAAACACATCCTGCAGAAATGGTAGGAGGTTTTTACATAAATCAATCAACTCTTTGCTTTTAAGAAGGGTGACATGAAATTTTTGCACACTAAATTTCCACGGTATTTTTAATAGTAAAATCAAGTACCAACAGACTAGAGCATTTCACTTGCTTTTACACCCAATCTAATAATTCCTCCCAGTTCAGGCACTATATATTGCAGGCAGAGATTCAATAAAAAAAAATCCTTAATGTTTCAACATTTGTGGAATCTTTTTTGTCTTCTGTCCATGTTGCTGTGCATTGTTCTACAGGTGTCTGAACTAGAAAAACTTCATGCACAGTTACATTTTCAGTCCTCATAGCTAAAACCAGCACAAAGTTTGCAGTAGAATCTCTGTTATTCTCATTTTCACAGTCAAAGCCATGACATTCACTGAGCTGTCTAATAGCTTTCTTGGAAAAATGAAGAGAGTGAAAACAAAGGTAGTTTATTTTCATTGGAGTCCTTTTTTGGAGTAAATCTCAGAGGCAGCATGGATCTTTGTGGGAACTTTCAGTTCTAATCCAGGACAAGAAGGACACATAAATAGATCAAGCTCAGTGACAAGCCCAGCTCAGCACAGCCCTGAAGATGCTCTGCTATCAAGAGGCTGAATCAGCACCTAAAGCACACAGCATCCTCAGCTCAATTAGCCCCCATCTACACCACACTGGTTAAGCGTTTATAACCTTATGGGCATCACGTCACAGTCCTCAAAAGATGAAAACTCATTATTTTTTCTCTCCTTAGCCTGTACCTCAGGAGACACAGTCACCTCTCAGAGGCACCAAAAGGCACAGTGACTTTAGGCAGTGACCCTCAAGCTGGGAGCTGGAACCTAAAGCAGAGCTCTGCCTGCAACTGCACGATTTCACAGCTCCTTGGCTGACATTAAGGAAAATAAAAAAGAAAATTAGTGCACACAAGGCAGTGGACACAAACTACAGATGGTAACAGATGAAGATGTTTACGAAGATGTTTACAAAGGTGTTTAGGCTGGAGGAAAGAAGGCTCAGGAGTGAACTCATTGCACTCTTCAACTGCCTGGAAAGAAGTTGTAGGCAGGTTGGGACAGACTCTTCTCCCAGGTAAGAAGTGACAAAACAAGAGGAAAGAGCCTCAAGCTGCACCAGAGGAGGTTTAGATTCAGTATCAGGAAAATTTCTACACCCGAAGAGTTGTCAGGCATTGGAACAATGCGCTCAAGGTAGTGGTGGGTCACTATCCCTGGAGGTACTTCAAAGATGAGAATACCTGGGGACATGGTTTAAGTGATGGGCTTGGCAGTAATGGGCTAGTGACTGAACTTGATAATCCAAAAGGTCTTTTTCAACTCAAATTATTAAATTATTATATTAATTTAAAAATACAGTATTTATCCATCACCTGCTGAAAATCTAGGTTTAATCCCCTTTCATTGTCTTCAATAAATAAGAACAAAAAAATAACCCGTTCAGGGAATTTTTTCAGTGAAAAACTTCTTCATCTGTTCTTTATGTTTGCCACTATTTTGGAAATAGTTTGTGACTATTTGGCCTTGATGTACAAACTCCAACTGAAAGCTGAAAGATTCTCTGACAGGTTGAAAAATATTTTATAAAGAACAAACAGACATTGGCTACTTCCAGGAAAAAAAAAAAAAAAACAAACCCAAATCTTTCTGCTGGGGTTTTCTAAACAACATCTTAAAAGTTAAAAAAAAATATCAGTGCCATTTTAATAGCTATCATTAGGTAGGTGAGGTCACAGTCTGTACCAACTGGTGGCAAAACTCATGCAACATATCAGAGGTCTGCACACTTCAGACACTTATCACTGTTTTCAGCCGCACCATACCCAGAATAAAAATGACTTGACTTTTTCTAAGTAACTCTGCACTCTTGCCCTTGTGTTTAAAACACGCAACCATTTACAGTATTTTAAAAGCCTAGCATCTGGAACTGACTCAAACTCCAAAATTTTTTGGCAAAATTTTGAATATTATTCATGTTAGCCTATGGACTAATTTAATTTAGGCCCATTAGATCTGGAATGACGACTAATTTAATTTTTGTTAAATATAGGTGGTGGTCTTTTTCCATTGTGCATAGTAAATCACAAGGGATGAAATAGGCATGGAAACATGATGAGACATCATCTCATAACAGCAAAGCCATGTTCCTTAGGGTGATGTTCCTCCATGAGACAGAAGGAAATGAGTAGCCAGATCTGCTCCCAGGACGTACCTGAATAAATGAAGTGGAGGATGTCTGGGAAACAAGAGCAGAAGACAGAATCCTTCACCACCACCCTGACTGGAGGGACACAGGGTGGGACACCACGGGGGGAGGAGGGGAAGGGATCCCCAGTCTCCACTGCAAAGAGGCTCTGTGCCAGCTGCAGGGTGGAGGCGTCGTGGGTGTTGGACGGGCTCTTCACCCCAAACAGCAGCATGAAGAGGTGGCTGACAGAGCAGAGGATGATCTTGTGAGCCTCCACAGCTGTGCTGAGGTCCTCAGGGTAGAAGGCCACGTCTGCACACTGGCAGCAGCAGAGCAGGTTGTGCAGGTCTGCGTTGTAATGAGAGGCTTCACCCTTCAGGATCGGCATCTTTTCTGCAAAAGAAGTTAGGCTGTAAGTTGAGAAATACTTGATTTAATAGCACTTTTTTGAACCCTCCATAGAAAGTTACACTACAAAGAAACTTTGACTGTATATTCCAAATCAAAGAGGTCTGAGCAAATTTTTGGAACACAGAAAAAGGGACAACTACACATTTAGAAGTAATTACTTGTCAGTAATTTTTTTCACTGAACAAATGCATCAGATGCCCAGAAATCAGAAATAAAGGTGCAGACTTCTCTCCCTTGCTTTATCTGCAGCAAACAAAAAACACTACTTGATGATAGAGTAGAATAGTAATTCATCCTCTAGCAACTTTCTTTTGTAATCTGTCTCTTAAGATTTTATGTAAAACTTTTATCATGTTTTCATTATTTCATAAGTCCACCAGAAAACCACTGCTATTAGTTATATCTAAAATAAGCTAAAAATGTTATATATTGCCATATAATTCTTCCCAAGTAAATTGAACCACCACTGAAAGATGATGTAACATAACCAGAACAGCTGACAATAGATAGCACAGCTCACAGAAACTATTGTTAGTAAAAAAAGGTAGTAAAAATTATTAATCGTGCAAATAAAGTGGCACACATAAAGAATTATGCTAGAAACCAGATATCAATAAGCACCTGGCTGTTCAAGCTGAGGTGGTTGGACTCGATGGCACTTTTGCATCTTTTTCCTTTTCTTCATTTTTTCAGATGACTTCTGATTCAAACTTTGGATCATAAAATATTCCAGCTAAGACAAGAAATATATTTTTTTAAAACCCTTGTTATTTAATAACAACCTAGGCATCAAATTCAGGGGTATAACAGTTTCTGTATGCAGGGCTAAAGCTACTAATGACTCTATTGCCAGTCATCCAGGAGAGCCCCAAAACTCCTTTACAAGAAGCTACCTTATTTAAATAGGTATTTCAAAGACTGTTTATTCAAATTATTGTTGCAAATTCTCATATATTTAATCTTCCTAGAACTGACAGACACAAAGATATTCAATTTACCAACCTCTTTAGTTGCTAATTGTATCCTGAGGAGTGGCCTCATTCTGTTGAGTGTTATCCAGCAAGATAAAAGGACAAGAATACAAGCGGAAAACTTACTGCAGTGTTTCATATGGCTTTCCTAAATCTTCCTACTTAAAACCAGAGCAACCTCGGTACTGCTAATTCAGATAACATCCTAGAATCCTCGAATCCTAGAATGGTTTGGCTTGGTCACCTTGACGACTCTTGAGTTCCAGTCCCCCTGTTGTGAGCAGAGGCACTTTCCACTAGACCAGGTTGGTCCAAGCCCATCCAACCCAGCCAAGAACAGAAGGATGGGACACTCACAGCTTCCCTGACCATGCTGTTCCAGCATCTGACTGCCCTCACAGCAAATAATTTCTAATATCTGACTTGAATTTAGCATTGGTGGGAACTTGGCACTTGATGGGAGGGTCCATGCTGTGCCTCCCCTGGCTCTCTGAAGCCCTCACATCAGTCGTACACCTCATGCACGTTCCACCCTGCTTCTAAAACAGCAGATTCTCACTCACGACTCCTCCAAAGTATTTCTGTATGCAGAAGTCATTAAGAGTGTGCAGTTCAAGGTAAGTGGCTCCGAGTTCCTTTGCAAGCTGAACTCCTTCAGAGGTTGTGACACAGCTCCTCCTGTCTGAAGTGCACAGGGGACAGGTGCAAGGCACTCCTGGGATAAAAAGTGATGAAAATAAATATTTTGGCCAAATAATGCAGAATTCTTAGATTCTTAAATAACTGTTAAGATATCTTTGAGGAGAATAACAAGGGAAAAGAAAATATAGTAATTTTATAGAAAGAAATCTGTAATTACAGAAAAAAACACCATTTCTTATTAATAAATTCAATATGCTAGTCACTCTGCAAACCTCTGTATGCATTACTTTATTGGGTTTTGTTAAGGTAGAAAAGTCCAGCCAGACTTCTGGATGCCAGATTGGGCTTTGGCTCAATACCTTTGCATGCCCAGGCCTTGTACTAGCCCGCAGGTGTTACCATTCACAAATGTCACCCTTAAACTTGTTGAATTGTTGTGGCCTGTCTGTGCAGGAAGCACACGCAGTAATGAAAGCAGAAAATTCCAGAACCTTTGCACGTATCTTTAATGTGTATGCACGTACTGCAGGATCTGATTCATTTAAACATGTTTTACACACATTTTTAAAGAAATAGAATAGGTACTTTTAACATTTCAAGGTTTGAAATCTTTTAACCACTCTGGGTCAGCTTTTCTTAATGACAGTAAGAACCTGCCAGCCATGGATGCGCTTTCAAACTTGCTGTGTATGCTCAATGTTAATGTCCTCTTACTAGACCTATGGATAACGTAATAAAACCGTTTTTTCTGGGTTTTTTTAATCATTTGTTTTGGCAGCAACATTTACCACTACAGAGGATTAAGATCTTAGCAATGTGTATGAGCAAACTGCTGTGTTCACAAATACCTCCCAGAAACAAAAGGGTTCTGTGTGCATACAGCAGTTTGCTCTGACAGGTCCCAGAGGTCCAGCCTGATGTCTCCCATGGCCACATTATTTAGGGAGGAAAAGAAAAAAGAAAAAGAACAAAAAAACCCCAAAAAAACAACAACAACAACAAAAAAACCAAAACGCCATACTAGAGGAGTCATTCAGTTTGTTGATACCCTATTCTTAAATACCAAGTGTAAGAAAATGATTGAAGAATACAATTTACCAAGACCTTGCCTTTAGAATGAGAGACTTATTACTGCTGTATAAATCAGTTCATAAAAGTTTTTGGTTCTGATCAGTGAATTAATAAATAGAAAGAAAGAAAATAAATATTTAACTGTTATGGAATTCTTTAACTGTCCTTAATCTGTCACTGAGCTAAAAGACTTAGAAGTAGAGCTTGGCAACACTGAGCATTCCATCCACAGAGGATATGCTTCATATGGATTAACATTTCTATGTACATTACAAAATAAGCGTTCACATCTACACTCATCGTGTCACTTACTCATTAAAAGGAGGGATGCTTAGAAACATTTGTTTTAGTAACATGTCATGAAGTAAAAGACAAGCCAGGGTTGTATTTTTCATTCATTGCTTTAGGAAAAAATTCCCAGAGAATTTCAAGGCTTTTCTCGCCCACTGTCCTGTGTTTCCAGACTGCTGGACATAATTTTAATCACATACACTAAGGATACTTTATACACAAATGTATGTTGCTTAATCCAAATTATTGAATTTAGCCCCCGTGTGTGATGGCTCACAAGAGGAGCCATTGGAGAGGTCAAAGAAGGATAGGTTGCCTTTCATCACTGGGGTTAATTAAGCACAATGTTCTTGCCAGTACATCAGTCTACAGAGCCAAAATACATGTGCATATTACTGTCATCCTGACAGACTAATTGTTTCTGTTAGCAGCTTGGAAAAACAGCCAGCTTCTGCTGAAATTACAATATACCCAACTTCCAAATGAGATTTCATCTGTTGCTACAAGAGGCTGGATACATACCGTTTTTTCTTGCACCAATAGCAGAAATTATTACTGGAACTGAGCAGTGATTTAATGCTTTTTTTACCATTGGCACATAGCAGTCCTTTAGTTCTTGAAATGAAGTCTTATCATTGACAGAGTATTTAATCACAATAATATCAGCTCCTCCAATGAGCCTGCAGGAAGTGTACCAGTCACTGTCAAATAAATCCTAAAAAGAAAAAAACATTGATGAAGAATTTAGTCTATAAAGAAAAAGATTAAATATTATATCTTTGTAATGCAAAACTTTACATAACTGTTTTGGAATTATTAGATTTTATTTGAAGAAATGCAACAGTGAGCAGACTTCCTGCATTATAATTTCCTTGTTTGGAGACCAAGTTGTTTGTTATAACAAATCATAAATATTTTCCATTTATTCAGGAATTCTGCAAGAAGAATTAAAAATAGTATTTATCAGGGAATATTCTTTTCAGGAAGAAACTTTGCTGGTTTAATTACTTAACTTTAAAATCTTTTCCTTTAGGAAATAAAAGCACCTTCAGTGGTAGAGGTTTTCAGCAATTCATACAAAAACATTATTAATTGCACCATTTTAGGGAAAGGATTGCACAGAACTATGATATGTACCTGTGAATTTTTAAATACAAACTTCACACACTTCAGTCTGATTTCAATCTGCCTCACAAGAGCTTCCACACAGATTTGCCAGGTGTTAATGTCTTCAGAATAAGGACTTCAATCACATACCTAAACTTTCTTTATCAGCTTAACACTCAAATTTTTACTGCTCTGTGCTGAAGACTTAACCTCTACGATTGTTTGATATTCTGTTAATTTACAGCTCTGCAGTATCCACATGCAATATACAGTTATTACTTGTGTAGTTGTCATGAAACCGTGATTCCGCAATTTCTGCTTCACCTGAAGGTAGCTCATAAATACCAAGGGAAGCCTTGGCTTTGGATATGTGCTGAATTTAAAACACTTCAGAAAAGTCTGAAACTGGTCCAGAAAACTGAAAAAACCTCTGATAACCTGAAATACTTTTAGAACAAACCGACGTTTTTGGCCTTTTTGTACTTAAAGGAGGCTTATAAGAAAGATGGGGACAAACTCCTTGGCAGGGCTTGTTGTGATAGGATGAGGGACAATGGTTTTAAACTAAAGGAGGGTAGATTTAGGCTGGACATAAGCAGACAGTTTTTACACAGGGCATGGTGAGGCTCTGTCACAGTTTGCCCCAAGAAGCTGTGGATGTCTCATCCCTGGCAATGTTCAGGGCCAAGCTGGGTGAGGCTCTGAGCAATCTGGTCTAGTGGAAGGTGTTCTGCCCATGGCAGGGAAGAACTAACAATTCTCAAGCACATGTTTGTGCAACAGCCCCATGGCAGCAGGGTTGAAACGAGATGATCTCTAAGATTCCTTCCAGCCCAAACCATTCAGGGATTCTGTGATTCTATGGCAGCCCTGTATAGCATGAGGCAGAACTTGAAGAACTTAGAATCTTGAAAAAAAATGAAAATTAGCAGTAATGCAATAAAGACAATGTGAAAACAGGAATAAATGAGCACTGAAGAAGTGACAAAAGGGCAGAACTCAAGTTTGGGCTGGGGGGAATCCATGTGAATTTTGAAGAGTAAGTCACAGAAGTAAGACCATTACAAGTGGGAGTCAAGTACACGAAAGAAAAGTTATATCAACACATGGCATATCAACAATGTCTTGTATTGTCAACATAACTATTTCTGATCCCTTCAAAAGGGTCGTGGTTTGAAATCTGGTGAGGTAGCTGCAGTGTTCTTAACTACAAGAACTAGCATGACCTTGGTGGAAGTCAAAGTCAGCAAGTATTTGCCTAAACTGTCAGTGCACATCATTCCCAATTCAAGTCCTGACCTTACAAAGAAATAAATCAGGAAATAAATTATAGTAGGCGTTTTCATTGATCTCTGTAATAGAAGCCTTTGTTCAGCAGTAAGTAAACCACAATTAACAATTTATCAGGAATAGTTCTCACATGATTAACCATGTTGACAAGAGAGGAGGTCAAGTGCACTGCCCTTGATATTTGTTTTTCTGAGACAACTCAGTTGGAGACTATTATAATCCCAGGTTAAGGACAGTCTCAATTAGTACTTAATACAATCACTTAGGCCCAGTTAATAATGTAACATTTACACATTTAAGGCACATTTAACACCTCCAGCAGTAAGACTACCAACTACAGTGCTTCCAGGCAGCCATCTAGATGGACATTTGGAGAACTTGATCACATAAGCAGGCAAGAATTTTCAAGGGACAGCTTTAGTACACTTTAGTTGATGAAGATCTCAATGGAGAATTTTTAACAGAGTTGTATACATTTAAAACAAGGTTTAAAGGAAAAATACAATACAACCCAAAAAATAACATGGAATGTCTATCTGTTCTGTTCTGTTCTGTTGGCAGACAGAAAGCACATCTGTTCCTTTGCAATTTATGTCTAGCTGCCTTCAAGATCAGCCCAGATTTGCACCCCATCATCTCTGTAAGATTGGAGACAATGGGTGGTATTACCCATGCACGAACTGCACAGCTTTAAGCAGGAGTAATAAAAAATGCTTATGGAATTCTTGTGGAATTTAATATGCATATCTTTATACTGTTTATATATTAGTTTTGTGATAGGCTTGTATATTGTATATTTTTTCACTCAGTCCAGTGTACAATGGAGCTAAATCTCAAGTACCAGGAAAATCTTCCAAAAATATCTCCAACAATGGGTTATTTGCACAAGAGACAGAGTATCTAGAGCCTCCTTCATTATTGCTTTGAAAGAGCCTTTCAACCAAAACGACAGAGAATTTCTTCAGATGATGAACAGCTGTTCAGACTCAGAAATAACCTTAATTTCAGGTTCCATGTATGAAATTTTTGTAACAGCTACTCCTTATCATCCTTCCTGCTCCATTCCACAAGTCAAGCTGCTGGCAAAAGAAGATCTGCATAGCTAAGGTTATTTTAATATGACCTTGTTGCTCCACTCAGGATATATCAGGAAAAATCTTCGTTCTTTCCTTACATGCCTTCATTTTAAGTGTCTCTCATAACATATTCTTGCCATTAGTAAACTATAATTGCCAAGATTCTATGTTGAAAATAAAGCTTTCACTGAAGATATTATTTTCCTACAAAATCACATGATCCCTCAAAACAACAATACTTGCTTTGTTAAAAATGATTGATGAATGCCTTTCTGAATGGCAGCGGAATTCCTCACACAAATGCCTTTGCAATGCCCACCCCCACCTTTTTCTGAAAGCTGCTCCTAAGTGTCCCCACGTCCAGCCAGCCCAGCCCTGGGTCTGAGCAGCAGCAATGCAAAGGACTCTCTGTGGGGGAAAGGGCATCTGGACACCCCGTAGGAATGTTCCACTGGGATTTCCCCAGGATCCAAGGGACCTGCATTGGGAACACTGGAGAACAGATGGAAGTATCTCCTTCAGAAATGCCCATAAACAAAAAACAAGGGAAGCTCATAGTGGTTGTGTCATCCTTTCATAAATTAATTCAATAGTATTTTTTACCAAGATATGATCATTTGTTCTAAATTGCCACTTCAGGCATTCAAGCTTAAAAATGAGAAGGGATGACATACTGTAAAATGGAAAGTTACAAGTTGTCACTTTTTACTGAAGCAATAATATGTCTAGATTTCTAAAAATAGTAAATAGAATCTAAAAATGGCTCAGATTCCTTTACCTTTATACATTACAAGGGCTGGCCAGCTTTGGCAGCACAAGGAGCACATGAATGAAGAGGAAAAAGCTAGAGAACTACACTATGGATGATCCCGTTGACATAAGAAAACTCACGGTGTTCAAGGGATTACTCCTGTTGGTGCAATAAACAATAAAGAAAAAATACAAAATGCCTCAGAGAATGAGGTTGTTGAAAGGAAGAATTAGGGAAAAAATCACAGAACAGCTTCTCAAAATTGTAGTTAATATATTTGAGTTGCAGTTAATGTATTTGTGTACTAGCGAGCCCCATGGGGTCTGCAGCTCTGTGCAAGGCTCTGAAGAGACACAGAGGAGCATCCACCCCTCTAATCCAACACACGGCAATCTCTAAAACCCAGCTGCTCTATTTTCCCCTTTTGCAACATTTCTGTACTTGATATCAGTAATTCTCTAGAAACTGAGCAGTTTTTATAAAATAGGGGAAAGCAAAAAAAAATTCTGGGGTATTGTTTCCCATGGGGAGAAAGAAACCCAAACAAACCAAACAACGGCTAAAAAACCAAAACAAACAACCAAAACCATGTGGCTCTTAGTAGAAAAAGTTTAAAAGGGCAGCAAGACACCCCAGGCCAGGACAGAAACACTCTCATATTCTTCAAGTATTGCTCCAAGTGAGAGAGGGGAAAATAAGAGTTCCTTCAAGTAGGGAACAAAGGACTTTTTATTTTGCCATTTATTTTCCAACAGTGTAATTAAATTTATCAAAACATGAATTACAGCTTCTATGCTATGCTTAATCCTGGACTTGAGGAAGATTCACTTGACATTAGATATTAAAAATTCTGCCTGCATTTTTTCTGCAAAAGCATAAAAAATGCAGAGTAAAGTGGAATTGCAAAATACATGCAAGTCAATAAAACAGCATCTCAGTCCTGAAGGTTGTCTTATGTAACACAGAGTGTTAATTATAAGTCTTTTCCAAAGTAAATCTTAAAATTCATCTTGCAAATTACTCCTTATGAGTTACTAGCTCCATACAGAGGTTTACCCCTCCAAAATTAGAAAAACTGGGACATTCTTATTCAATAGACCTTATTATAGAGCAGCTTAAGCATTCATTAGCAACTGATCAGCTATTAAAATCACAATATTCATCAGAGATGTTAGCACACGTTTTCCCTGGTTCTTTATGTCTGCTCTTCTCCTAGGTTTGCATTTTTTGAGAAAACATGATTTGAAGCCACATGATTTGTAAGGATGTCGATGCAGCTGTCCCCCTGCACACAGCACACAGCTCTGCCAGAGCAAGGCACAGTGGTACACCCAGAGAGCAACCTGTCCTTGGAAACTCTGATATTTTGCCCCTAGATTTTGAAAATGTGGTGCCTCTACAGCCCTGTAATACCTGTGTGAATTACAAAGTCCCCAAACTCAGCATTTCCATCCTGCACCCTGCCAGGGGAAGGAGAGTGCCTCACAACATACTAGTTAGCATGTTGGCAAACATGAATTTGTATTTAAAATTTCCCAAAGACACCTGACCTCCTGACCCTCCTGCAGACTCAAAAGGCTGAGCAGTGTCCTGGGCTGGCAGACAGGTGCATCAGCAACAGAAAATTCAGGAAAATTAAACTTCACTACAATCGGCCATGCAAAAGGATCCCCCCACTCACTGTGGAGCTCTACTCAGTAAACCCACATTCACACTGCTTTTCCAGACTGATGGCTGTGAGAGACAAAGAGCAGCTGGGCACCCTTGAATTTTGAGATGCACAACTCTCAGTGTACTCAGTTGCCTAGGAGTGTCTTGCTTCAATAGCATGGGTTTAATCCAGATGAGGTTACAAATCCCAGGTAAAATGCAAATCTGTCTTGTGCTCAGGTGGTAGGGGCTGAAATACTGCAAGGCCCACCATAGCACCACCTCTGTGTTTTGGTAATGTGAAACAGGGATCCTTTTCAGTGCAGAATATAACTTGAGGCAACACCTGTCAACATTTCGAATTGTTCTGTGCTGTTTCTCCAGGTAGCAGAGGAGCAGCCCTGAACAAACCACTGTGACACAGTAAAACTCCAGCACTGAGACTGGGAAATTGTCCTGTTCTGTCTTACCCTAGCAAGAACACTGCGTTATGCATGACAAATAACCTCCTGCAGAGTCCAGTCCTCCTATCTGACATGTCTTCTATGAAGAGAAAAATGCTAATTTGTCCTCAACATTCTCAGTAATATATCTCCTGCCTCCTTTATCTGATAGAGGGAAAAAAACCCTGAGGCCTCAGAAATGCAGTGACTCAGACAATAACAAGCTAGCTTTTGAAGGGCAGAAATTACAAGGTCTCCAGAACTGAACAACCTTGTTTTGCAGAAGGCCAAATGCAATTAAAGCAATGCAAAAACACATCAACTCTGTCTCCAATACACGTCCTTCCTTCCCCTTCTCCAGCTACCCCCACTTGCCTTGCCACCTCCCTTACCATCCTCCATCCCTCTGAAACAGCCTTTGAAGTCCTACAGACTTCATTTATATTCAGGAGGTTTTGCTCTTTGCTGCGCTCCGGTGACTCCAGCAAACTGCACGTGCAGGTCACATGCAGTCCCACAGATTAGAAACAGGATCCCCCATTCCCTCTGAACTGATGTCTGTAAGCGCAGCTGGCAAAAAGAAATGAAGAACAGAAGCACAGCTAAACTCGATTGCTTAGTTTTAAGATTGTCAGATTCTGATAGTGCATATCATGGAGCTGTTATGGTTCCTGCAGATTCTCCAAAAGGTTTCCCACACAGGAGTACAAAAATCACCCAAAGGATAGAATTATGGAGCTGAAACTAATTATTGTTTTAATTTCCAAAAGCTAGTAAGCTGAGGGCTTGTTTGGTTTTTTTTTTAAGGCTACTAAGTAGTCATTAAATATGTTTTAATTTAGATTATCAGTATAATTTCTTACATAATCACTGATCTGTTTACACCCAAAACTAAGTTTTCTCACTTACTAACAAAAATGCTGATAACTCACAGCAGTGCCAAAATCTTTTTTATTTACCGTCAAATAAAGGTAATAATGTTAAGACATTATTATTCTTTGTAAAAGAAGTAAAATTACTCCCTATATTGTGTTTTGCAAGCTATTGGATCTTTTAATCTGTCATTTTTCACAGCTGGAAATCTTACTGCCTTTTTTTTTTAAAAAAAGAAAAATAAAATTTCATTTTATCGTTGACAAATATTTGGAGAGAGAGATTTTGATGCAGTATCACAAAGAAGATATTCTTGTTTACCTCTGGATTGCCTTTCACAAAATTTCCACTAAGCAACACAGCTGAAAAAAAACCACCTTCTTACAGGGGAGGCCAGCAAGGTCTTGTTTATGGGAATCTTTTTGTAACACCTTTGAGATTTCCCAGCATTTGCCTGGCTACATTTTATAAGTTTTTTTACTATATAATAGTAATATAATAATATATAATAATAAGACTACTAATAAAATCCCACTACAATGAAAAATATTTAAAATTAGAATATGATTTTATTTCACAGAAACAGCTCACACTGTTCAATGCAGTTAAAAAGAGTGAGATGGATCTCTTACCCAGACAGGACAGTCGTGTACCACCAGTCTGACATTTCCAAATACGCAGGCTTGATACTCAGTAAAAACTGGATTTCCAACCTGACTGGCGGACAAGCTGCTGTCGACCTGGGAAATGAGTGCACTTCTCCTGAGATAGCTCCAGATCAGGCCGGGCTGCTGATTGTCCTCGGAAAAACCATCTCGTTCATTCCCAAAAGCTACAATGTTAACCGACCTGAAACAAAAATAATAAAGACAAACTTGTGTTAACAAAGATGAAGGTCAGGGATAAGGGGAAAGAAAATAAAATCCCCTTTAATCAAAACTAACATATTAATCCTTCTGAATCCTCTTCCCTCCCTAGATTTTAACACCCTCCAGTAATCAACAGCAAAACACATACATGATCTCAAATCCAACAGCAGGGTGGGAGCAAAGCAGAAAAGAAACCTGGAAAGGCGGCTCGCATTGCAAATCCCCAGCAGGTTTGGTTTGTTATTCCTTGGTGTCCCAAGGTGCTCAGCCTCGCCGCGGTGACCTCGGGGGCTGTTGCCGCATTCCCTCGGCCGTGGCCAGGCTGGATAATTCGGTGTTGCCCGTTCCGGGCGAGAGAGCGCGGCCGCACGGAGCTACAGCAGCAGCAGGATCGGCAGCAGTGGGATCGGGATCGGCAGCAGGATCGGGACCAGTGGGATCAGGATCGGCAGCAGCGGGATCGGGATCTGCAGCAGGATCGGGACCAGTGGGATCGGGACCAGCGGGATCGGGACCAGCGGGATCGGGATCTGCAGCAGGATCGGGACCAGTGGGATCGGGATCTGCAGCAGGATCGGTAGCAGCGGGATCGGGATCTGCAGCAGGATCGGGACCAGTGGGATCAGGATCGCAGCAGCGGGATCGGGACCAGCAGCAGCGGGATCAGGATCGGCAGCAGCGGGATCAGGATCGGCAGCAGCGGGATCAGGATCGCAGCAGCGGGACCGGGACCAGCAGTGGGATCAGGATCGGCAGCAGTGGGATCAGGATCGCAGCAGCGGGATCGGGACCAGCAGCAGAATCGGCAGCAGCGGGATCAGGATCGCAGCAGTGGGATCAGGATCGCAGCAGTGGGATCAGGATCGGCAGCAGCGGGATCAGGATCAGCAGCAGCGGGATCAGGATCGGCAGCAGTGGGATCAGGATCGCAGCACCGGCACCGGCACCAGCAGCGGGATCAGCCCAGGCTGCGCCCGCCGCGCTCCGGGGCGGTCCCGGCCGTCGCTCCCTGACGTCAGCCAGCCCCGGAGGCGATGGGCAGAGCGAGCTGACGAGCCCAGGACAGGTGCAGCCAGGTGGGCAGGGGCAGGGGAAGGCGCTGGGGCAGAGCCGTGTCCCGGCCCGCAAGAACCGGACCAGCATCCCCACGCCCGGGGACGGTGCCACCGCTTGTCCGCACCGGGGGAGGATCCTGTCACACCAAAGGAGAGAGCAGGGCAAAAAAAGCATAATTTTCCAAAAGTATGATCTCACGTTACAGTAAAACGAACACAAATCATGGAATCACAGGATGGTTTAGGTTGCAAGGGACTTCTGAAGATCACTTGGTCCAGCCCCCAGTGCAGGGTCACCTACAGAGGTTTCACGGGAAATATACCAAACCCCTTCTAAAAATACCATTTCCTGTCACATACCACTCTATACACCAAAATAATAAAAACAATTAATAAAAAATAATAAAAATGTTTTAGGCACACTAGATGATACACAATACTCTCTGTTATGTGAACACATGTTGTTGTTAATCCCACGGGCAAGAACTCATTCAAAACAGGACTTGATAGGATTATGAACAGAATAATGAATACAGTTTGCTTGCAACAATCCATACTTAGAGAAAAGTACTATTCCACTCTTTGCAAATGTAGGAGATGCCATTTGATGTCACTACTGAAGTTTTATACTGATACAATACTGAATGGCAAGACCATTTTAATAAAACATTAGCATTATTATCTGCTAATGAATGCTAATTAATTATTTTTATTACACTACTGAAAAAGAAAAAACCCAAAGAACAAAACAACAGATTATTTACCAACCTGTCTTTTTCCCATTCTAGCTTCTGCTTTTCAATCTAGCTTTGCTTTATAAAACTAAAAGACAAATGACAAGTGGAGATTGTGGTTTTGTTTCCAAAAAGAGTTAGAATACATGTTTCTTAGGCAGGTTTTAAAAAGTATCGCAGGAAACCACAGGTTTTTTTCCCCAGATGATCCTCTGACTGTGAGGTATCACACTCCACATCCAAAGCCTCGGTGGTGTCCAAACACTGGGTATGTGATGTGAGCCAACAGAGCCCTCAAAATTTTGCAACCATGACTATTCACGTATGTTTTAAAGATCACTGAAGATCTCTTACAATTCTTAAATTTACATGTGTAGCGATCTACCCATTGAAAATGACGAAACCTCTGAGAGAAAAGTTCTTACTATCACTAGAGCCTGACCTTGTATAGCTAAATGCATAAATAGCTAAAACCATAAATAATGTGCACATGCATATACAGACATAAATATGTATACACCAATTTATATAAGCGTATGGTAAAACACGTGAATGCATGTTATAAATGCAACACACATACAGATGTGGACACACATATATATATATAGTTGTAACAGCAAGAAAAACTAGATTGGTAAATACAGCAGTGCTAACGAGGAGTGACCCAATTAACCCAAACTCCAATTAACATAGTTTATTCATTGCTGCTGACCCTGTCGTGCCCAGGGGTGCCAAGGGTAGGAGTACCAACAGAGATGGAGGGTCACAGAAAACACTTTTGTTTTCCTCTCACTTCTTCCTTCAACCGCCTGGGAAACTACTTAGGACTGACAGAAATATCAGCTTTGCCAACATGTGCAGATGGTGGATGTGAGATTCCTCTCGGCTGATGAACAGCACTTAAAGCTTACATACTAAAATACATTGAACTGTTTTAAGAACTGTTTTCCAGCAAAAAGAAGACTGAAAACAGTATTTTAGAAGGAAGCATTAAAATTAGATGAGAATGCTGTCTGTTCTCCTGTCAGAGTAGGTCCATAACCCCGTTTTTGCTTGCATTGCTCAGGAATTGTGCAATGCATTTCAAATAAACAAACAAACAAAATAGGAAAGGAAATTAGTTCGCTTTGGCAGGATAATAAATAGCACGGATAGGGAAGTTGCTTGGCACCCCTACCCTAGATGCATTCTGCAAGTTACATGGGCACTGCAAGTAAAAGATTGTTTAACTGAGAGGATTACAGGGGATTGCTTGACTGTTCTCTGTTCGGCAATCGTAAAGTTGAATACCCTGTGATCAGCAAACCTTTCAGCCAGCAGGCATTTGCCACTGCTGCTGCAAACAAAGACTAAACTGCAGAAAAGGAAGTCTGACAGAGTCCAGGAAACAATCACATATTTGGTCTTGTGTAGTTTGCGTTGGAAATTGTTCCTTTTTAAACCATTTCCGTTGTAGCTTTCCGGTGATAAAGCACTGAAAACAAATACGCAGTCGTTAATGATAAAGGGGAACGATATTTGCCAGTGCAAGGAGATAAGTGCAGGCAAGTCAAGGAGGAGAATTTTTCCCCTGTGGAAGCTGTAGCCTTACTTGCATTGACCCATTCAGAATTATCCAGCCTATATTTTCAGGACAGTGAGGAGATTTAATGTACTTGAAATTAAAGTCGTTGCCAAACCTGCTCATTAGCTGAATCTGCACACTGAACAAAGCTGCTGCTGATATTGGTGTAGTCAGCTTCAGGTGCAAGAGAAAATGTGCTGTTCCAGGAAAGGTAAATTTTTTTTTTTTTCAAAGATAGAATATAATTCCAAATAACATTAGTACACTTTGTTGTATAGAGCTGTTTCCTCCCAACACTGCAAAAAAAAAAATCCTGTCATAGGCTTGGCTTTATTGGTGCTTGTCCAGACTAGACACGGCTGCTACAGGATCTGCCATCCAAGACCCCCTGCTCAGTCAAACCACCAGCAAACAAAAAGGAGTTTCTCTGTTGTTGTAGCCATCTGCCACATCCCCACCAACAAAAGCCGTCTGTGTGTAGGAAATGAATGGAGGGACAGTATGCAGGACCAGCATCATAACCAGGCCAGAAAAAAAATCATGTAGTGTTGCTCAAACTTGAAGGCTATTTTTTTTTTTAATTTCCACACGTTAATCACAGAATGGTTTGAGTTGAAAAGGACCTTAAGGACCACTGAGTTCCATCCCACCCTGCACATTCAAGTCTGTTTCAGGGATGGCACAGGCACTGACAGCCAGGGCCCAGTGTTTCTCCAGTCCAGCAGGTTTCACTCAGCCCAACTGTTGACTGCTTTCTAGAGGTCACAGATGGAGGCATCAAGGAAAAACGGATCAAATTCTAAGGAGTTTGTATCAAGTTGTGGAATGGCTATCCCTGGACATATTCAAGTTTCACTGAAGAAGTCCTTGCATAACCTTAGCCTTTTAGACATGCTTGGAGAGGAGGCTGGGTTAGGCAACCTCCAGAGGTCCCTTCTGACCTGAATTATCCCCTGACTGCATAAATCTCCTCCTTCCTGGAGAGTGACCACTAAGCCCTGTCCCTCACTTCCTCTTCTTATACCAGATTTCTGCTCCAGAACCAACCTCTCATCCAATCTTGTGGTAACTTATTTTCTTTACAAAGTTTAATAAGCTTTGCAAAAAGCTTCTCAAAGGC
The DNA here is from genome assembly GCA_013186435.1 of Turdus rufiventris. Lineage (NCBI taxonomy): Eukaryota > Metazoa > Chordata > Aves > Passeriformes > Turdidae > Turdus > Turdus rufiventris. The sequence goes on along the minus strand of PYHW01009360.1, from coordinate 379,273 downwards.
TTTTTGAAAGTGCAAGAGGATTATTATGCCCACACGACCCCCTTTATTGGCATACTTACCACTCTTTCTCCAGAAGCCACTGATGCTGGACTTTACTGGAGCCTCTCCAACATCTTCCTAACAGATTGTGCTCATCCCTGGATCTCATTTTCTGTCCTAGACTGTGTCATCTCACCAGGAGTGGTAGGTGCTCCCACCACTTTGGCATTACCCAGGCCCTGCTAAAAGAGTTTTTGAATATATTGGTGGCCTCCTATGATACACAGATCCCAGACACAATTCCTTTTTTTTTTCTTGCCACAGTTTCTGATGACTGTTCTCAAAAATTTAATCTAATCCCATCCATTTATTAACATCTACTTTTACTAATTCTTTTTTCTAGTCTTAGTGTATCAGCTCAAGTAATACCAGCTCTGAAGCCATGATGTTTCTTCGCATTTTCTTTTATGTACTTCTTATGTACCATTTATGTATTCTTGTTGCCTTTAGCATGCATACTTGCAATTCCTTAAATGTGGTTATTTAGCATAGTCCACGTATTCTGTTAGGCCAGAAGACCAAACATCCTAAAGGCATCCCAGTTGGAGTCTGGAAAGTCCTACTCTGTCTTGAGAAACTGAGTCCTCTCTAAAACACATCCTCTAAACTAGGATTAGGCCCATCTAACGGGGAATACTTCAGAATAAGGAAATATCATGCTACTCATTCCAACCTCTCAATAAATATCTAACAAATGCTCTAGATACGCTAATTTGTAAGGTCTATAAAATTGTATATGAGATCCACGGTGTGTGTCTGTATTTCAGTGTATTCCGCCTTGGCCAAGTGTCAGACCCTAAAAATTCTTACTAAATACTAAATTAAAAACTCTTTATCCCTTAACTGTGTTCTGGGCCTTAATTTTAGGGCCAAGGGAAAGGCATCAGTGCAACACTGAAAAATATGAAGGGGGTGGGAAATTATCTTGTGAGAGAAGAAGGAGAAAGAAAAACGTCACTTTTAAATTTTAAAACCAAATCTAGTTTGTGGCAGAACAGAACTGTGCAAGCAACTAGCAAGCTATGCCAAGTTGCTAAGCCTGTGAGGATGTGATGTGGGAAACAAGAGCCCGGTCTGCTGCTGCAGGTTCCCCACCCAAGAACTGCCCGACAAGCTTGCTGCCTTTGGAAGGGAAAGAAACAAGGTGCTGTGCCATGAGAAGGCGACCCACCTGGCGCCTAAATGCCCCAACCTGCTTCTGAGGTGAAGGGCTGAAATCAACAAAATCATTCAGAAGAGGAAATCCCACTCACACTGGTGAAAATCCCCAACTGCAGATGCAGAGTTGCACCCTGCAATTGTCATGTTGCAGTTTAGCAAGAGTTACAAATTTCATTAGAATGAAGGTCAAAGGATTGAAAAAAGCAGTTTATATGTTATTTCTGCTGTTTTAGAAAAGGAAGCCATTGCCCCAAGCTGGACACAGACCACTATGTCATGCAGAGGAGCATCACCCTCACCCCAGCCTGCCCTGGTTCCCCTCCCCAGGGCTCGTTGATTTGGACTTGCTCTGAAGCTGAGCTGCAGGGAGAGGTGGGCATGGAGCAGGCACCACAAGGAATGGGGAAGTGGCACATGATCCTCAGGAGAGAGCAGGGCAAGATCCCCTGGGACTGCCTGGCCACACATACTGATGAAATCCCTTCAACAAACCTCTGCCACCTGGCTGTCTTCTCCTGCAGGGCACTCAGAAAAGTGCCACCCTGGCCAGAGATGCTGCTGATATTTGGGGCCAGGGAAGCGATGGCATACACTCAGCATGTTTTGAAAAGTCTGAGCTATTTTAATCCACCTTATGATCCCCCAGATAAGCTTTTAAGACTGAGTGACCCAGCACGTGAATTTTACATAGAGAAGTGCTTCAAACTACTTAACGTGCTCCTGCACAAGCTCAGCCCTTTGTCTGCCCACACACTTTTTCAGCAATGCAGAAGTTTTTAGTTTTTCTTACTAAAATCCTGTTTCTACTTTTTCTTACTAAAAACATACAACAGGAGAGCAAGAAATATTCAAGAGTTAATGTAAATGAAAATTATCTATTAATGTCAGCAAAACAAATGAGTTCATATCCATTTTAAGAAGAGAAAGTTAAAGAACAAAGATTCTACCTAGATATACAAATACCTGCAATAGCCTCTATGCGTGAGATAAGTTATTCACTTATCAAAATTGTAAGGTGCCAATGAACCATAAATGGATCTTCATAGGAATAAGTTTCCTGTTTGAAGTTGCCTTCTAACCCTTTTTATACAATTTTGCCTTTTCAGAATCAAAAGACATAGTATATTGTTAATTAATTTTCAATATACAGGTGTTGAAAATCTGCTGCTGGCCATTTCATATTTTAAAAATAAATTTAAGAAAACCCTTCAATTTACTAAAATTGACAGATCTAGTTCAGAGTTAGTCTTTCAATCAGCTGTTTACTTTTTAATTTACTTTCCTGATTTCTATTTTCTTGTTTTCCTTTCTGTTACAACTTCACTGCTGTTTTCTAGTTTTCAGCCTCCTTTTCTGTCTGCATACCTGTAAATACAGAAGCAATTATCAAGGCAGGAAGAGAGGATGAACAGTGTGTGATAACTGAATGTTCTTCATGGATTTGAATGTTGTCTTTACTGCTTTGAGAAATTCACTTAATTTAGCCTTGCAGCCTCTTGCATTATCCTGCATCCTCATATTATTTACTCCAGAAGGGAAGGTTATCTCAGAGGTGTTTGGCTGCTCAGAAACTCCCCAGCCCTCACCTGCAGCCTCAAGGAATCAAAAGACACAGGAAACCAGACGGCCACAACTCTGAGGCAAAGAAATCACTGAGTACGTCATCCTTCTCCATATCTGCTGTCACCAGTTCTTCACTTTTTCGGGGGTACACTGTCTTCTTGGCCTTTTTTCCAACTGATGTCCTTATAGAATCCCTTCTTGCTGTTCTTCATAACCCCTTCCAAGTCCTGTTTCATTTTTGCCTTGGCTTTCCTGATCCCATCCTTACATGTCCAGGTTACCAGTCTATGTTCCCACTGGCAGTGTGTTCCTCTTACTCCTCAGTTTCAGGAGCAGATCCCTGCTTATCTGTGTGGTTTCCTCTCCTGTTACTTGGTTCCTTACACATCAGCTAGGAGAGGTCTTCTGCTCCAATAGAAGTCTCTTTAAAGAGCTGCCAGCTCTGATCAGGTCCTCTGTTCCTAAGGACAGATCCCAAAATATCTCTCCCACTAATTCTTTGTACACCTGGAAGTCCATTCTCTTGAAGTTTAGAGTCCTGACCCAGCTCCTCACCAGCCCAGTGTTCTTTGAGGTCAGGAGCTCACCCAGGGCAGGGTCACTACAGCCCAGAAGAGAGCTAGTGCTGGCTTTGGGAGATTAGGGATGGCCCCAACCCCTTCCCCCTGTGGGTGATGCTTGTAGAGCCCTCTGCATGTGCAGAGGGTTACAGAGCCCCTGTGCCACACAGCAGGACTCAGGGTGGAAGGTGTGGGGGCCATGGAGTTTTTTCCACACTCTGTGCAGTGCTGTTCTTCACTGACCCTTGCCAGCAATTTGGGCCAAATTGGATTCAGAAAAAAGAGTTGGAAGGGACCCATCAGGATCTTGAAGTCCAGCTCCTGGCCCTGCACAGTACAGCTTAATGAATCTCACCATATCCAAACGCTTCTTGAACTCTGTCAGGCTTGATGCCATGACTACTTCCCTGGGGAGCTTGTTCTAGCTAGTGCTCAACCAATCCCTGGATGAGAAACCTTTTTCTGATATCCAGCCTAACACTTCATGACACAGCTCCTTGTCGTTCTGACTTAGAGCAACATTTAGAATTGGGAAAGACAGGTAGCAGAGCCTGGGATACACCTAAACTTCTTGACCTGATGGATCATCCTGCATTTTTTCTGTCCCCTTCTTCTTTCCTGGCCAATATCTCATTTCCCTGGCCTCCAATCTTTATGTTTGTCTTTGATTTTCTTTTTCCTGGAGGGACCCTGCAAACCTGACCACCCCACAGCGTAACTGGGCAGGGAAAGACAATATTCACTGGCGTCAATACTTGTTTTTAAGCAAAGGGAGCTCAGTGTACCTCCTTTCCTCTGAAAGGCTCATCTGGCATTCCACACCTACCAGGGACTCTACCACACTCTCAGGGATGCTTGGAAGCAAAGTTGGAGGTGCCTAAACCAGGCAGTTTGGCGTTAGCGCTTGGCAGAAGACAGCCTAGGGGTGTAAATGACCAATTGCCAAATCACCACCTCCATTGTGCAGAGAAGATGCTGGTTTCCATCATCCACATCTTGCACAGTCCAGCCACCCCAAAACAGATTGGTTGAAGCTGTGATGATGTAAGAGCTGAGCAAAAACCCTCTAAATTTAGCAGCTCTGTTTTACCAGAGAAAATTTTGGAATTTGATTAAACAGATTCCTAATACACTTGAGGAAAAACTCCCATTTTGGATATTATTATTATTATATTATGTTATTTCAAGTTGTGCTATGTATTATCTAAATTACATTATGTTATATTACTATTATTATATTATTGTATTATATATTTGGTGGTTTTTTTGGTTTTTTGGTTTTTAATTCCTATTTTGGGTTACAATGTATTATTGCAGTTGCAGGAGGAATCCCATAATCTCAAGAAATGGGCTGGTTTCAGGAGGCACAGCAGAAAGCACCTCACTGCCCAAGACACCTTATTCCACTCTTTATGGAGCTGACCTGATTTTTGGATTCCACCCCTGTGTCTGCCCCATCTTCTTTGAGGATATCTGGCAGAGAGGGGGATGCATCCATCCAGGATTTTGCCCGGTAATTCCATCTGTTTTGCTGTTCTGCTTCACTCTTCCAAATGCTTGTCTATAAAACACAAGTGTGTGCAGCATGTCTTCTTGGAAGTCAAGAACACCTGAAGCAAAATCCAGAGCCTTTCACCTGCTGTCTTCTTGACTTTGAGGTTTCTGGGACCCCAAGTTGCAGGCTATGACAACACTCCCGTTCCTCCTTGTACTTGTCACTGCCACGGGGGTCTCCTCAGTGATGGACAGCAGAGGCCAGCCATCACCTCCCCGCATGGTTTTCAACCACCAGCACCTTCACCTGCACACATCAAAGCCTTGCTCTCTGTCCAAACGCCTGAAAAGTTGTGAAGTAGCCCCCCACACAGAAAGCTGTGGTTGCAGAGAAGCTGTTCCAGTAGTTTCCCAGCCAGCGTTTGTTGGAGACAAGAGGCTGCCAGGGACTTCTGAGCACCCAGACTCTGGTGGGACAGGAAAGATGCATCTGGCTGGTCCGGACACACCTTCTCCATCAACTCCACCATGGATTTCAATAGGAGGCCTCATCCTGCTGGCTGGGCTCAGCAGGATTGGCCCCATTCAGATGGCTGAGTTGCTGGAGGTGTCTCTGCTGGTGGCTACATTGTGGCCACTGTGCTGGACAAGGGTCAGCAGCCCCTTGAAAAGGAGAAGATTGGCCACAAGCAACTCCTCAGCCACCCTGACAGAACAGGAATGCAGGGTCAACAAGGCAGAAGTGGCCGGTGGGCAGCTGCCCGTTTGAAAGTGGTATGAGGTAAGGGGAAGGCTGATTTACAAGTGATACACTCCGAATTCTAAGGCTTCTATTTTTTTCTTTTGGAACCTGGATTATCAAGCTCTGAAAAGGATGAACATCTGAAGGAAGACAGCATCTTGCAGATGCCTCATTGACAATTCACCATTCGCTGCCTCCTGGGAGACAGAGCTTTGTTTACTAAGAAACCTTGTCTAATTTGCATGCATATGCATAACCATGTACATAGCTCTCCTTAATCCTATATAAAATAAACCTGTGACTAGGGTGCATTCCCAGGTACCACAGAGCGTCTTGCCAAGATCCTATCTCAGAAGTAGGTATCACACATGTCCCACACTCAGCAGGATGGGACACAGCTGCAGTCGGCTCAGATGTGAAAGTTGTCAAGCACTGCTGGGGTAGAAAAGATGTTACAAGGAGTGAAGGAAGCTTGTTTTGGAAACTCAGTTCCTCCCCTTTGAAATAAGGGCCTGAATTCTGATGGTTCTCGGGCAGCTTGCCCTCCATTGTTCCATTTCCGCGGGTGCAAGGAAACTTGGAGATGGGTGGTAAGTGAAAAACCTCGACAGAGATTTTTGTTAGCAGTTTTCATTCTTAACTAATGTTTATTTCACTCCTGAGGTGTAGAGATGACATTGCAGAGCAGTCATTCAGGTACTTTAAATACCAGGAGTTCATCAATGTGAAGTTGCATTTTTTTTTTTTAATTTCAGCTGGAACAACTCTGTCTAAAGAAACTGATATTCTTCTCACCTGCAACTGCTATAGGAAGGGACATGGAGGGGTGTGACAGTGACAAAAAGCATTCCTTCTTCCTTTCCCCCACCATCTGTGATGGGCAATGTGGTTTGTTGTAAGACTGGAACAGGAAGAAGGAACTCCTTGTGCTCTTGCACACTTGAGGCATTCCAGAGATGGGGGAGCTGAGATGTTTGGTTTTGGTGGACATTGACCTGCAAAAGTGCACTAAAATGCTGTTGGAGACTGGTCCAAGTGGTCTCATGAAGTTGCAGACAGCTTCTGAATGGAAACACACACACACACTTCCCCTTACAGGAATGCCTGCAGGGTACATTACCTGGAAGTCTGGGGGACACTCAGTTCTGGACAGAACACAGATAAAACCCCATAAAATGTCTCTATAGGTACTTTGTTCCTTTGTTATTGTACACTCCACAAGGCCAAAGACTTAAACCTGTGTTTCCAGCTGAACCTGCTGATAACAGGAACACTTTAGACACAGGCTGTCAAGCAAATCTGAGACTCAGTGGACCAAGCCACACTTGCTCCAGGCAAGTTCCGCAGAGCCAGGGGCAGGAAGTGCTCGGGAGATTTCTGACAAGCTTCTTTATACAGGTAAGAAGCAGGTAAATATGTCACAGCTGTAGGAGAGCAAAACAGCTGCCCTGAGCAAGGGGCAGCCACCATGTGTCATCTCAGGAAGGGAATTTAGAGCAGTTGTGGTTTTGTCCCATTTGAACTTCAAAAGACAAGAAGTCAAGATTTATTTTCTTTGGCCTGAGGGAAATTACAGGTTCCTTCTTGTTTCATTTTGCAGTAGGGAGGTACGGGGAGAGTGTTTGGGTAAATGCCAAAACCAAAAATGCCAAATTTAGTATTTTTATTGTTTCATTTTGAATATTTGCACTATATTAATACTCTATACCAAAACTAGGAAACATTCCAAATATTTGTTTCTGCTTCAGATTCACAGCTATCAGCTATTAAAAACAATGAAAAAAGTAACCAGATTATCACATCACATAAAATCATAAAATCACAGAATGGTTTGGGTTGGAAGGGACACTTAAAGGGTGTCTAGTTCCAACACCCCTGCCACGGGCAGGGATGTCACCCTGCTCCTACAAAGCCCCATCCAAGCTGGCTTTGAACATTTCCAGGGATAGGGCAGCCACAGCTTCTCTGGGCAACCTGTGTCTGGGCCTTACCCTCTCACAGGGAAGAATCTCTTCCCAATGCCTGATCTAAACCTGCCCTCTGTCAGTTCGAAGCAATTCCCCCTTGTCCTCTCACTCCAGGCCCTTGTGAAAAGTCCCTCTCCAGCTCTCTTGGAATACCTTTACAGAGTGGAAGGGACTGAAATCTTCCCAGAACCTTTTCTTCTCCAGTCTGAACAACCCCAACTCTCTGAGCCTGTCTCCACAGCAGAGGTGCTCCAGCCTCAGATATTCACAGGCTTCCCTGGACTTGCTCCAACAGATCTCCATCCCTCTCTAGCAGGCCAGAGCTGGATGCATCACTGTAGTGAGGGTCTCACCTGAGTGGAGGTGTAGAAGTCCCTCAACCTGCTTCCCACACTGCTTTTTCTGCTCCAGGACATTTCTGGCTTTCTGGGTTGTCTGAGCTCATTGCCAGCTCATCTGGAGCTTCTCATCTGCCAACACCCCGAGTCCTTCTCCTCAGGGCTGCTCTCCACCCATTCTCTGCCCTGCCTGTATTTGTGCCTGGCATTGCCTTGATCCAGTGCAGGACCTTGCAAATGCATTTAGTTACCACTGAACCTCCATTCTGCTTAGCCAAGAAAATTGATAATGAAAATTGGTGTGAACACTTGCATGCCCACTTTTACTGCTGGCTTCAGGTATTCTTTCAGTGTTGCAAGGTGACACAGCCTCCAGGGAAGTGCTGGTGATCCTGATCATCCATGGCTTTTCAAATTCAGATGACAGTGTGCTGGTCTTCTGAGTACTGAGCCAGTACTGCCAGGAACACTCAAGGCCTTATAATGAATATAAGGGAGGCCATCATTTCACTGCTTTTCTGTGCTTTCCTCCGCCAAAACAAATATGTGATTTTTTTTTTTNTGGGGGGGGGAGGGGTGGGGAAAGGGATGTTCAGCACACACTGCAATAAAAAAAGTTTTCCCTTGAATGTGAATCTTACATGTTAATTGAAATCGAGGAAGGACCTATATGTACAGAGGTGACACCTTTCATTAAACAACTCACATACATTAAAAAAATCAGAAAATCTTCAGGTGCAACAGACCTACTTCAGTAGGGGCAAAAACTTTACTGCTTTTTCAACCATAGTGATTGTCTTAATAAAAAGGGATCACCTTTACTGGTAATTTCTGCACTACCTGGGTCCTCAGCTCACAGCTGTAGCAAAAATTAATTGTAATTTGAACAGTTACACAAATTATAACTTTTTGCTTGTTTCTTTTAACAAGATAACACATATTTTTACTTTCAAGTAGAATAATTATTCTTGGAATTGTCTTTCCTTTATAAGCCTCGGATTTGTAACTACTATGGTTTGCAGTAATAAACCATACCTCTATGACATCTCTCAGGAGAACAATTCCACTGTTCAAGTATCACAACTACCCTTGTCAAGGAACTGTCTTCATCTCATAGAAGAAGAGTCACAAATGGGCTAATTAGGACATCCGCACTGATTTTCCACTATTTCACCTACAGGCAAAACTGTCACTTTCATTTTCAATCTACTTCAATAATTTATAGACGACAGAGGCTGAAAACTGTGCTCAATTCTTCATTCACCTAGAAAATTCACACAATGAAATCCATGGGTTTGCATGAACAAATGCCACATCAAAAACAGCGTTTGCAGAATAGAGTTTGAAGGGCTGACCCAATTTACCACACCCCTTTAAACCTCACTGACTCCCCCTTTCTCTCCCAGCATGGTGCCTGCTCACCTGCTGATGGAGCTGGCTGAATTTGATGGCCCATGGACCATGAAAACCATGGACCCCAGACATTTCAGGCGTGGGGTGGGGAAGACCCCAGGGGTCAGCTCTGCTGTGGCTGCAGCTCTCGCATGGCTCTGCCAGCAAAAAGCAGCCTCCCCACACACACACAGAGGCTGAAGTATCTCTCCACTGCTGTGATTTCCCTTCTCCATCGCCTGCTTTCCCCCTTGGGAAGCAGCTGCCAAGACAGGGGGGCAGAGTGAGCACTGACTCTCACAGTCCGTGTTTGTACCACCAGCAAGGGAACCACACGAGATCCTTCTGATCATTTCAGAAACCAGAGATGCAAAATTCACAACTGATTGCATTCCAAGTATGAAATTAGGAACTGGACACAGCTATTGAAAAGGGCTTCCACGCTGTAACACTGTTTTTAACATCGCTTTCCTACAGAAGGAAGGTTTTTCTCTCCCTGTGATCTGTCATCCTGCAAACTGTTCTCCTCCATGTGCTCCATAATGAACTTCTCAGCTCCAACTTAAAAGCATGCTTTACATTGAAGGGGTCCTTAATTTACTATGCAACACTGAGTGCAGCCAGGGGAGCATTGCAAAACAAGGCACTACAAATTGAAGGCAAAGGACTGCACCCAGCCTTACAGCCAGCACTGTCTAATCAAGGTTTGCAGTGCAGGTAAATCAAGGCTCACGCTGCACTTCAAACTACATAGTTTTCGCCTCTCTTTCTCGAAAACATGTTTCCATAACAGCATAAACATAAATTATTTATGGTCTTTAAGCTGCTTGCTCGTTATAGAGCCTGAATGTCTTGCAGAAACATCACAAAAATTTTCATGCCAAAGCATAGGATGTATTTCTCTGGTCCCTGCCTGGCTGATCTGTGATGAAAAACAGGTGGCATTTGCTCATTTGTCAAGTTAAACTAAGCCTTCCTTCTCGCAAACAAACAAAACACTCTGTGGGAATGACTTGTTGATCGCTGTCATGAACATGGTAATTATCCAGCCACTGACCCGCTGACCCTCACAGCTTCTCATTGCTTCCTCTCTTCATTGTGCCTTAAAAGCCTCCTTAGCATCACTGCCTTGATGTAACCACTCCTCTTCTCCCTCCCTGTGCTTTCCATGTCTTCATGCACTCTTACCAATATAACTAGGAACCTAGAAAGGGCTGGAAAGATAAGAATGTTCGACTACAAGACATTAAATATTTAGATTTCCAGATTAGGTGCATAGTCTAGCACTTCAAAACTCAGAATAGTCCATGTATTTTTTCAAAGGTAGCAGCTTTAACAAGTTGAAGGCTTTGTTCTTTGCTGTAANAAAAAAAAAAAAAAAAAGAAAAAAAAAAAGAAAAAGGGAACAGAGGGAAGGGTAAAATAAAACAAAAAACTAACAGCCCACCACCAACCTCCCCTGCTTTTTTCACAGCTGCCTAAGTTAATAATTTTCTGCTCCTTCTGTGGTCAACAGGAAAATCAAGGGGACCAAAATCTAATGGACAAACTTTAGATTTTAAATTAATACAACTTTCCTGGGAAAGAACATTAAAAAAAAAAAAGGCAAAACAACCATAAAAGCTTGCAGATATTGGGCCTAAGAAGTACTAAAGAAAAACAATTTACTTATGGCCGATCATGCAGTTACATTTATTCAATATGATTAAGCATAAGTCCATGAATAAACAGTTTTCTGAATTTTAGCCAGTAAATGCAATTCTGCAAAATGCTGAGCGCTCTTCCAGTAGTATGAAGATGTCCATGAAGCTTTCAAATAAAACATCTTATTACCATCATTCTCTAAGTATACAGAAAATAGCATATTGTCCAGTCAGTGCTTTCTTAAACTGAACTGTATCTCTATTAATTTAAAGAGTCAATTTCTGGTAATGCACTACTTCAGGAAAAGTCAATAAAAATACTGTCTCAGCAATCACATGAGTTAGTGCAGGTGTATCTGAAGGTCTTGCAATATTCTCCTTTTATATGATCCATGTCTTTTACTAGGACACAATGCCTGTGGTCAAGTTCAATCACAGGTGCGGGTAGCTGGGTGAGGAGGGAGGGAAGAGCAGCAAGTTCCCATTCTCCATTCTCCAATTCTTTGATACCACCCAAGCCCCCAAAGCACCTGCTCCACCTTCCTGCCGTCTACCCGGTGGCTTCAAGAGAAGAAGTTGACATATTCATTTAAAAGCAAAAAGTGATAATAAAAAAGCCCCAACAAACCAAAGAGCTAGTCAGTACACAACAGCATTTTCTAGCAGACAATCAAGATGTGGTTCACCTGATTGAAGACAGACATTTACATCTGATCATGGGCACTGGGTGGCTGAGTGGTCAGGGAGAGGAAAAGGAGGAGGAGGAAGAGGAAGATGACAAGATAAGTATCTCTGTGCTGTAGTTCTTATAAAATGTCAAACTAGGGTAGCTCAGCTCAGTAGCACTCTCAGGGTGTCACTTTTCCCCTATCAACTAAAAAATCATGTTGAGGAGGCACAACCAGGAGGTTGTCTCAATTTAGATGTACTGAAATGAATTGATTATTATTGCTTTTTTCATTGTGAGACATGTGACACAAATATTCCCTTGATTCTTCCCTCTGCCTCACTACTTCTAAACACATTTCTACAAACAACAGTGCTGACACTGGCCTAGTAACCCATGACATACATTAAAAGCATGGCCAGCTGCAAACACAAGAGAAACTTACAGAGGAAGAGCAGTAATTTCAAACTGAACCAGATCATGAATGAACTTTGCAAAAAACCAACAAATCACACAAAAAACCCGCACTGAAGAACTGCAGCCATGCAGATGGTGTATTTAAAAGATGTGTTTATGTGGCAGTTTGGGACAGGTTTATTGGTGGGCTGGGCAGTGCTGATTTAACAGTTGGACTCAACGGTGATAAGAGGTGTTTTCCAGCCTCAATGATTCTGTGATGCTCTGTGTTCACAGGGTGTCTGCATTCCACAAGCTGAACAGAAGAATCCACTATCTTGGAGTACAGAGCTCAGGAAGAAACTTCATTGGAAGGGGTTTTTGGAGCAGATCCGATATTGTACAGTGAGCACACAGAGAAAAACACAGATTTTGCCTCTACACAGGAGGCACACTAGTTCACACCAAACAGCTCCCACTTTAGCCAACAGAATCAGGAAGAACAAGCTATACATAACAAATCCTTGCCACATTATTCAAATAACTAACAAGAGGAGTTCAGTAAGAAGAAGAGTAATAAATACTTCCATATGTAATGCTCAAATTGGCATAAAAGAGTGCAAGTGAAGTTTTGTGCTTTCTGTTGTGGCACCAAATAAATACCCAGAGATCACACAAATATCTCAAGAGCTGAAAATTTCCATGTCATTTTTACCACAGGCATCAGAAATATAAACTGTTAAGTATATAAAGATAACCTTTACACCTGACTATCTACCTTAAACTATGTAGTTTTATAAGCCGTAGTATACTATATCCCCTCTTAAAATATAAAATAGCCCTAGCAAAATATCAAATACTGTGAGGCACTCTGCTGCAACTAAGTCTTTTTTGAAATGCAAGTGCAAAAAAATCCTCAGCACAAGGTAAGTCACATTTCTGACAATGAAGGACTTCTTATTAATTTCTATGTATTTCAATGCTTTAACATAACATTACCATTAGAATTTAATTTGGAGACAATCTTCATGGCACAGTACATTTTCATTTCCCAAAAAAGATTCTTCGTTTGTACATTCCCCAGGATTCTGCTGTTTGGCCGTGACCTACTCCGCAGATTCTGAGTGGCTTTGTTTTCCCATAGCTAATTCACCACCATTTTTGTACTTGTCAGCAAAATAATCAGAGTCAAAGCTCACAGAAAAATCTGGAGGACTCACATAAACATTTCCATTGTCTATTGTGACCTTATGAATCCTTTGTTTGACTCCTTTTGAGTTCCACTTTGGGGTTGGTGTTGGTTCCAGAGGATTTATTCCTTCATACAATCCTTCTCCTGTTTCCAAAGTAATCTTAAATTTATGCCAAGGACAAACAATGCATGCCTGTCCATCGATATCCTGCAGGAAGGAGAAGAAGAAAAGATAGCAAGTCATCTTCTAGGATAAAAGGTGCATTTGGTAATTTGGTTGTATGGCTGTGTGCTGTTATATGTATATGACTTTTTTTTTTTTTCAATATAATGTTCAGATAAAAGCATTAGGGAAAAATCAACTAGAGTTTTCACACGACTCTGTGACTCTGCATTATTTTTATTTTGCTTACATACCTCTATTTCTCCACGAAATAAAGGGCCTCCTTCATCTGAAACATGGCAGAACACCATATTAATTTATGCAACAGATTTTATGTTTAATTCTAGCAACACTGAGATCACACAGGCAAGTATCTTACGGTAGCAGCGAGAGTCCAAAGCATGAAATTTCCCCTCATGGTAGAAAACAACAATTTCTCTGCCATCGATTTTGGCTGTTATTCTTTGGGACTTCTTTATGTCCTCTTCTTTGCCAATGAATATAAGACCATCTGGCTCTGTTTCAGCTCCTCCTGTGCTTGAGCTCTGTGAATCCGCATCCTTAAAACACACGTACAAATAAATGAAAAGATCACTTATAAAGCAATTCACATTCGGATTTCACGTGGGGAGAGGGAGAAAAGGTTTCAGTGAAAGACTATCAACATGCAGAGGTAGAAAAGCACAAGAGCTTGGTAATAATGTTCAGTTAGTGTGCTCACTAACAGAACTGACAGGACAAGGAAAAACAGCTGATACCTAAAGCTGAGAAAGATAAACTCTCAATCACTATTCATTTACTCTGCTTCTAAACCACTTTACCCCTCAAAACCTATGTGCAAACAAATATAAGGATGGCAAATATAAGATACATTTCAGGTATGAAATGAAACTGCATTGACATGCAGATCCAATACTCTCTACATAATATTATGGCTAGAAATATAAAGTGATTTAAGTTATAAACAGATATTCTGAAAAAGAAAGAAAACATTATTTACTGAGAAGCTGTATTCAACCCAACATTTTTAGCAAATGTGACTGCCTTTCCTTTGTTCCTCTTACATATTTCAAACATACAACAGACTGTTTCTCTCACAAGAGAAAATATAAGCAGTTTTATGAAAAAACAACATTCCCATTACATTTACTTATGGGTAGCTACTGCGTTCCAGTTCTTTTCAAATTTCCAATACAACCTCAATTCCTCAGAAAAATAAGGTTTAAACAGGCCTTTATAAACACAGAAAAGGTAGCCATGGATGACAGGGAGAGGGGGGCATGTCTCCCTGGCTGCAGGGAGCCACAGAAAGCTGGACTTTACCTTTGGTCCCCACCAGATTGCAATGGAGATTAGAAAGCAGATGAAGAAATGAAGGCTGAGGATGATGAGATCCAGCATAGCCTCTTTTCAGGGGGTCTGTCACCACTGCCCTGCCTTGCTCCCATATGTCACCAGGTGCTTCTCAGCCCGTCTTTAAGTGCAAGCAGGATCCAGCTGGGCCAGGCCTAGAGCTCCCTATGGCAGGACTTCAGAGGCTCAATGCGTCAGAACCCAGCTCTGCCAGGGCTGATAAGAGCCAGGGACACTCTGGGGCTGGCCTGATAAGAGAAGAGCAGAGCCCCCAGTTCCCCCTGCTGCTGTCCTCACTGTGAGCCCACCGTGAGCTACTGCTGCCTGCTCCCAAAACCCTGCTCAGATCCGCACCTGGTGCATCCTCAGGATCAGAAGCTTCAGGTTTCCTCATAAACCACTACGCTGGGAAGAGCAGTTTAAGGTTTAAGTGACAGTGTGGCATTTCCAAGACCAGTTGTTAACAGATCTGCACATGATCACCTGCTAAAACCAACTCCCTGTTTCCCATTTCAAGGAACTGAGGCCCAGTGTTAACCCAGAAAGTGAAACGTCACTGCCAGACTCACAGGAAGATCCAGTAAGGCGTTCACGCTTAGTTTTTTTCAGGAGATATAGGAACCAGAGTTAGAAATCCCCAATTTCTGCTATCACCTTTTGGTTGACTCTGACTATAAACTTTGAAAATTGGCAAAGATACTAAAATGCAGAAGCCTGTAGTTAAAACCTCTTTTATTGATGAAGTCACCTCTAAAAACCCCTGTATATATAAACACATACATCTATAGAAACACACACACATATTTGTGCACACACGTATCTGTGTGTATCTCCCAATCAGTATCGGATGATACCTAACCAGCTCATTTTGTGATGACTTCTTACACTCAGCATGGATGTTGGGCACATAAATTATCCAGGCTCCCATTCTGAAACTTGACAGATCATCAGCACATCGTGGACCCTGAGTGGCCGAAATTGCACAAGCAATCAGCAGCCAGCAGGTTACTTTCACAGCTGATACTGGCACGCTTATCTACAAACAAGTGTAGACTAAAGACTACACTGGTACATCAGGGGCCGTCCAAAAGAAAATCCCCAAGGCAACTTTCTTCCCTTAGATAAGGGGAAATGGGTCACATCACCCTCTCACAGACCCCATTTCAGAATCCTGAGCTGCCCGGAGCGACTCCAAGCCGTGGAAGTGAGCACGCTTCAGTCAGTAAGAGGAAAGGTTATTTCCAGGTTTATATACAGAAAGTTAGCCTTTGCCTTTTAACAGGGTTTTTCCTGATATTTTCTTAAGACTTTGGCTGCTTTGATATTTTCGGAGTCGCTGCAGACAGCACGGATCGAATTGTCTCTGCTGCCAAGTGCCACCTGGTGGGAATGACAAGGAGGTTTGGGAGCAGCGTAAGGAATCCTTCTCCAACTGGAAACAGAGCTGGATTTGTGAATTGCGGCAATTCATTGCTGTATCCTGCTCTGAATAATTTTGGGAAAAAAAGGAAAAATTTCTGCGCCTCTCCCCCCGACTCTCCTTAGGGGGATGCTCCACCGTGGGTGCAAGGACAGCCCTGGGATATTCCCAAGAGGATGCTCCGCCCGTGTATGTACATGTGTGTGCGTACATAAATATATAAAATAAATATATAAATATACTTAAATATATAACTATATAGATATAAGCCTCCGCGGAGGCTCGGGGAGGGTCAACAAAGCGTCGGCTGCCCCCCTGCAGAAGGGGAGGGAGAGAGGGAGGAGGGACTCCTCACCCCACATCTTCAGCCACACTGCCCGGCATCCTCCCGGGGCAAACGCTGTCCTGCTGCTGGTCCCTGTATCTTTTATCTTAGCTCTTAGCTTTGGCTGAGCTTGGGGCTCATTTTGTATATTTTATTTTATTTTATTTTATTTTATTTTATTTTATTTTATTTTATTTTATTTTATTTTATTTTATTTTATTTTATTTTATTTT
>PYHW01009360.1:317232-331648 GCA_013186435.1 Turdus rufiventris | reverse complement strand
AGCTTTCCCCGCCCCCGCACCACGGTTGCCCCGATTTCGGCGGCTTTCTATCCCCCCTGCGCCGGAGCTGCCCTGATTTCGGTGGCTCTCCCCTTCCCTGCCCCAGGGCAGTCCCAATTTCGGCGTCTTTCTACTCTCCCCACCCCTGGGCCACCCCGATTTCGGTGGCTTTCTACCCCACCCCACGCCGGGGCCGCCCCGATGCTGCATGGGGGACGCCTGATGCCAGCTTTCCCCACCCTGCGGAGCCCCTCTCCCCTCGCATCCCGACGTTGCTGCGGGGCCACTCCCCCTCCCAGCCCAGCACAGCCCCGCTGCCACTCTCCCTCACAGCCCGGGCCTGCTGCGGGGTCACTCCCCCTTGCGGCTCACACTTTCTGGTTGGTAACTTTTGCCATTTTGTCCCTCAGATAAGGCACACTGGACTATAAGGCGCACTTCCGGGTTCGAGGGAAAATTTTAGTCAAAAGGGTGCGCCTTATAGTCGAGAAATTACTGTAAAATTTGAAGAGATACAAGGAACTCTGACAATGTTATGGAGACCAATCAAGGCTTTAGAAAGTTGAGTCAAAAAATCTAGAGGTCTTTAAAAGACATATAATTGTAGAATTTAGGAACATGGTTTAACAGCAGGTGTGGGAGTGCTGGGTTAGCAGTTGGACTGGATGATCTTAAGAGTCTTTTCCAACCTGAAGGATCCTGTGATTCTATGATTCAATAAAGAAAACGTATTTACAGGCTTGATTTGAGAGGACGGGTTCCATGTGGTGATTCTACCAAAACACCACCTGGGATGGGTGCTTCATTTACACCATGCCCTTGTCAGAGGATGGCAGGATTACAGGGGCAGGCAAGGAACAGAGACTGTCTGAGGTCCAGTCCTTTCTGCTTTACTGTTCTGGGTCAAAGCACCCCAGAGACTGTCCATGAACCATGGTTATCAGAACTGAACTGCTGCTGCCAGTGGGGCAACCCTAAGCCAGACATTTCTGAGCTTTTGAGGGTCTCACATTCAGCTTTTACAGCTTTGCTGCATGCAAAACACTTGCACATTGATAAAAAATTAGGCATTAATGGACTTAAAAATCCACTGACACAGAAATGTCCGTACTTGTCTAAATGGACTGGAACATCTGAGAGCTGGAAAGTCCCTAGCAAATATCACCCTATGTGGCTCTCTACCTTAACAGGAGAAGGCAGAATGGCAGATTTCACTTTTTAATTTTCTCTACTTTCTTGAGAGCACTGTGCATGTCTATTACAGCGTGCCTGAGATTTTGTAATTATGGCAATAGTCTGAAAATTGAAAATAGGGAAGTACTGCTCTCCCCCATCCGTGCACTAATACCTGTTATTAACAAAGACCGTAATCTTCAGAGTCCCTCAGATAGAGATTTAAAAAACCTTGCAGTTTGCTGAAGAGCTTATCAGAGGTAATTAAAGCCTGGCTGAGCATACTTGCTTTTAAGAGACCCAGAAGGGCTTGCTTCATTTTTATGAAACAGAGATGCTGTCTCAGCACAAATCCCCTCCTGATCAATGGCTTCTGAGACAAATCTATTAAAAAGCCCTTCTTGGAAAGGTGGAGACAGCACCTCTTGAAATGTCGGACTACTGCAATTTCCTATTAATTTTATAAAAGATACCTTGTGAATACGCAGGGAGGAAACACAGGAGGTATAGCCCTTCCTAATTAAAAGGAAAATTGACCAAGGGAAATTGTCAGGCAGAAACTGGTCAGCATCCTCGGCTTTTAAAAGATTGTTTCATAGTATTTCAATTGCAGAGACAATTTTGCAGTGTGGGAAATGGAGGATATATAAACGGAGTCTTATAACCCATTCATGTTTGCCGTAGTTGTTTTCCTTTTCAACGTCTGTGGGTGTCACCCTTCTCTGAAAACCAAGCAGACTGCAGCATACCTCTGAGATTTCAGTGCCTGCTGCTGTCTATCCTGCCTTCTCAATGTCTAACTCACTACAGATTAAGCTGCCAATACCACGTTGAAAACTTAGCAGCTTCAGCCCTGGGTTTATTCATTCCAGAATCTCCTTGTGCGATGGTGCTCTGCATCCAGCACAGTCAAGTCTCATCTCTTTTGGTGCTGCCACACTTGTGTGGTTCCTGCAATATTTCTCATAATGTCACAATTTATCCCCAGACAGAGTTAGTGCCAGAAATCATTGCAGCACTGCAGTTATCTCAGGATGTTTTACCACACTGATGCTTTGCAAGTATTTTTAGCACTGAGTAAAAAGAAGACAGACAACATTTTCCCCCATGTTAGCCTGAAATGTGTCATCCAGGGAGAACAGAAGAGAGCTTGGATAGTGATGGGTAGTGTTGAACACCGCAACAGTTACATCCAAAATTTCCAGGTGTTTCCTTTGTGTGCCAGTAGGATTTTTTTTTTTTAATGTGATTGCACTAAGGTAACAAAGTCACAAACCATCTGTATTTAATTAATTTAGCAATAAATAAGCATACAGGACTTGGAAGACCTAAGTGGTATAATTGCTCAGCTCCGGTGAAGGGTGAGTAATTAATTTTGCTATAATTATTATCAAACCCTAGTAAGAAAAGAGATTGGTTTCTCTCCTTTGAATTACCTTCTTCCCTCCAAGTCTGTATTTTAATGAAGGTCTTTTATTGTTTAATGTATCTGTCATCATCTGGTGTAAAGATAACATCAGGCAAATGCAAGTACTCTCATTTTATTATTGTATTATTTTCCTTTTGTTTGCCTCAGGAAAAATGTTTTAATTACTAGGGATAAGAACAAACCCACAGATCCACAGATCTAGAAGCTGAAGGGGAATGAAAAAAGTGTCAATATTTGCATGACTGAGAAGAGAGTCAGTCTGTTCATATAGTTCTGTAACTCCTTATCATTTATGACTGGAAAAATCTGACAACAGTAGACGAAGAAGGTGCCAGGGGAGAGGGGGAGGGCTGTGTAGGACTGCACAACCTCTGTATTGAGGGGATTCAGAGGCACTAACAGCAGGGAAGGTGTAAACCAAGTGCTAAACATTAATCTCATCACTGCTAGCTCCACCTCTCATTTCTGAGGACAAGAGAGCTCTGGGTCATACTGCTGAGTGCCATGGGCACTCTGATGATATCTGACCCTTGTTTTGGAGGGCAAAGGCCAGAATCAAAAGTGAGATTAAAAGAAAACAGATTTTAACAAGGCATGGATAAATCAGCATACACTATGTAGCTCCTGGTACACCATCAACCAAAGGTCCTGTTCAGATGGCTCTGTCATGGCTCAGGCTTGCTGGGCACTGGCAGAGCACTACACCAAGAAGGAACTGGGAAAGTGATAGAAAAACCATGCCCTTGACCAGCAAGGAGCTCTTTGCCAGAAGATTGGGATCTAGATATGGTTCTGGAGGGAGAACTTGGACTGAACATAGAATCACACAAAATTGCAGTTCTTGGAAGACAGCTCTGGAGTGTCACAGCACAGCCAGTCTGTAACTGGACAAGATAAATCTGGCTAAAACATAAACCCAATTCTGATAGCCTGGTTCATTCCAGAAAAGAAGTGGAGCAAGTCCCTGGGTGAGCAATGAGAGGATGGATTTGAACTCAAATAGGGGTCTCAGTCAATGCTATTCAATCCAGAATGCAAACATATCCCTCACTGGCTAAGGAGCTGGGCAGCGTGGAGACTCCAACCAACCAGTTGTCTAAGCGTGGGAGTTTTGAAGCCCATAGAAAAGATTATTTGGATCAATCAACAGTGCTGTTTGTTGCATGATCCTCAGTGAGTCGTGTGTCTGTCTCCATCCTACAACCTCACATAACACTGAAGGTTGTCAGGTCCGAAGTCCTGTGCAGACAGTAGCCAGCTAAAGCAGGTTACCTATGACCACATCTAGTTATGGCTTGAATTCCTCCAAGGATGGAGGCTGCACAAACCCTCTGGCACTGTTCTAGTGCTTAACTACTTCCCTAATAAAACAGGTTCTCCCTCTGTTTAAATGGATTTCCTTCTACTTTGTTTTGCGCTTGTCATGTCTTACACTTCACCACAGAGTCTGACAGCAACTTCTTTATTCCCTCCCATCAGGTATTTATACACACGGATAACCTACCCCCTTCATTTTCTTTTCCCCAGATTCCTGTGGAATTAACCAAGGAGAGACCAGACAGCACCAGCAAGGCTCAGAAATTCCTAAGAGCAGTTCAGAAAGTTGCACTTGTGAAAGAATCTGAAACTGAATCTACATGCTTAGGTTTCCTTATTCTTTAAGTTATTTTTGTGTATAATATGTATTATCTACATCCCAGAATAGTACTGTGCCTAATTTCAGTGACATAAAAAGGATTTAAATAAATACTTCTATATTTTCCTCTCACTTTGCCTTCCTTTCTTCACTATGTGATGACAAAGTAAGAGACAAAGCACACGCTGAGCACGGGTCATGAGATTTGACAGATTTCTGTTTTGTTTAAAGATATGACTGTCAAAATGCAGTGCAACATAATTAAACCATGTAGGTTCATCCTCAGTATTTCTTTAGAAAATGCGTAGATTTGACTTACTATCATTATTTGGCTTCTGAATACCAAATAACAAAGGAAATGTATTTGGACAAAAACAGAAAAAATAGTTAATATGGAAATCAGCTTGTCCCAGGTGGGAAAATGTCTCATTTGCATTCGGATTCTGTTTCTGCTGCCTCTTCCTTTGTTTCCAAAGTGACAAATGGTCTTTCCCTCCTCCCCAACCCTTTCAGAATCTCATTAAAAGGTGCAGAAATGAGGCTTGAACGGCCCCATGACCTTCTTTCCTTTGGGGGTCACATGCAGTACATAATTCAATCTGACCCACTGGCATATTTTATCAAGGTTTTTTTTTTCCTTCAGGAGGGGGTAGAATAGTACAGAGTGACCCAAAACCCTGGTGTTTCAATACTCATAGTGATACACATGCCATTACTCACAGCAATATATTCCAATGGCACACAGATTGCCGTATAATGCGATTTTCCCTCAATGAAAGGGAGTTTGAACAATAAATGGTTCTATCACAGGCATGAGTTGCACATATTGCATTTTGAGAAATGAGGTTTCTCACTGATTTAACATTCTTATTTGCTGCACAGTCTTTTTTAATAACGGCAGACTGGTTTGTTTATTTCCAGCTTACTTTACCCCTGTTTTTATGTGAAAAGAACAGGGAAGTGCAGCATGGTATTTAAGTGATTAGTAACTCTGATAAATACTTGTAGCTTATAGCAGTCATGGAGTTTACAGCTGAGATGCAGTGAATTTCATGGCTAGCAAGAAATGGACATGAGCCTGTATTACTATTAAACATAAGGATCCTTTCAATATCTGTCACTGGACCAGAAATCTAAACAAAAATGGAGCTGTTCCAAAACTCGTTTCCACAAGCCTGACAAATCTTCATCCCACTTTTCATTTGGGAAATATCTTGGAATTTTCAGCGGCAGACATGCATCAGTATTAAGGCTTTAAATAGCATTTTGTGCATTTATTTCTTAAATATTTCAGCAATTCCATTATGGGCTCCTTCAGAGAAATAAACCAACAGCTGGTCCCTCTTACGTAAATGAAAGGTTAATGTGACAAAATGTCATAGCCAGTTATTGCTGCTCGGAATGAAAAAAAACTCCACTAGATAACATGATATTGACTTGATTCAATATCATATTAGGACCTTCCTTCTAGAACTGTGTGCCTTTTCTTCTCCTGCAGGAAAACCTGTGCCTTTGTTCATGCAGCTCATGAACAGGAACAATCAACATTAACTGGCTCCTGCACTACTCTGGCAGTGTACACCAGCTATGAAAACTGCTTTGATGTTTTTGGAGAATGCTACTTAAAATTACAACAGTATTCGCCAAGTCTTAGAATAATTTTTCATCCATTTGGAGACCTGCAATAAATGGTGAAAAACCATTAATAATGTCATGTCAGCAATTTGCTGATATACACAGCCTAAGTTCATCTTGGCATATAATAATCCATTTGTCTGTCTCTGTCAACCCTGAGACTTCACTACACTTGTCCAAATGTAACTGTAACTTGATTTTTTGTGGAAATGAGACTCTTGGATGGGGAAAAATGGGCATTTAATCTGTTCCAGCTAGGAAACTGTTTGCTTGCCCCACATACAACCCATTCTGTGCCACAACCAGTTGTTTTTCTCACTTGCTACATCCTGAAGTCATAGATGACTCTGTGCTGGGCACAGGATATCTGCAGAGCTCTTCCAGGCTCAGAGATAGCCACTGAGACAAAATGAGATGAAAGTGTCTCAATAGTGAGAGTGTGTGTGTGTGTGTGTGTGTGTACATGCATGTGAGCGTGGGTATTGAGAGGACTGGCATGGCTGCACCACTGATGCCACAAAACTGTGCAGTGCAGGTTATTCCAGGACATCCACTGCTTCCAGTAATTCTCTTGGATTGCAGAAGTTAGGCCATGGATACCAGTGAGGAGCATGCCCAAAGCCGCACCCATACCAGACAGGTTGTTGTGAACAGGTGTTTTAAGGCCACTTAAAGAATGAACAGCAGAAGTATTTGCTAAAGCAGATTTATTATTGTAGTGGAAGCATGACAAAGCAAGGTTTGTTCTACTGCTTGCTAGCTGGACAAAGCAGAGAGGAAAAGCAAACAAAAATCTCAGACCAATCTAGAGCTACCTACGCAAGGCTAGCAGGAGGCAGGGGAGGGGGGGTGGAAGGGAGTGGGAAGAGGGCGGGAAGGGGTAAGGATGAAAAGAAATGTGCAATTCCCTTGTGTTGGGTCACAAGGTTCAGAGCATATCCCCATGTTAAACTGGGCCCAGACTGTGCCCACGGTTTACGTCAACACCTAGCAGTACTTAATGTTAGCAGCACTTAAAACCATTAGCATTTAAACTTAAACCACTTAAAATACTTAACAGAACTTTACCTTAACATCACTTAAACTTAACTTCACTTGAATTAAACAGCACTTAACAGAAATTAAACTTAACAGAATTTAAACTTAAGAGAACTTAAATTTAACAGAACTTGAATTCAACAGAATTTACATGTAGCATCACTGAAATTTAACACTTAAACTTAACAGAACTTAAATTTTACAGAACCTAACCTTAACAGAACTTAGCAGACTTTAAAATCAACAGAACTTAAACCTAACATCACTTAAATTTAACAACACTTAAACTTAACATAACTTTGCTTAAACTTAATAACACTTAAACTTAGCAGAAACGAAACATAACAACATTTAAAACTAACAGCACCTAACAGAACCTAAACTCAACAGCATTTAAACTTAACAGTCCTTAATGGCACTTAATATATAATTAAAGTTAAATTACTTAGCAAAGGATTCATATAGAATTTACTATAATTTACTTACAGACCTAACTCTAAAATACTTAAGCTAAGACAACCTCCCTCCTGGTTTTGCTCCAACATTTTTACACTTGCATGCACACAAACATAAAGAGTCAGTTCAAGGTATACCTGAGAAAAAATCCCTGTGAATTCAATGAAGTAGTCACTTTGGATGCCTTTGCATCTTTTCAGTGGGCTCAAGGTTGAACCTTGAGGAGGGGGATTATGAGCTCAGAAATCATCACTGTTGCTTGGAGATTTTCCTCCAAATTTGGCATGATTGAGTGTCCTGGGCATTTATGGGCAGGTTTCCCCACCCCAAAGATGGGTTTCTCGCTTTCTATATAAATTAGTTCTCATGAGCAGTCCCTTCCTTCAGACCTTTCTGGAAATGGGTTGGAGGGCTCTGGGGGTCTTGGGTGGTCTTAATCCCACCCTATAGTCCATGTCCACTTCCTGCTGCTCATTCCTGTGTCTGTGCTGTGTTGTGCTGTGGTTGTTTATCACAGAAAAATGCCCTATCTCTGCTTAGCCCCCCTTCTGCAGCCAAAACTCGATCTTTCTCATGGCCATGTTAAGAGCAACAATCCTTGGTTATTACCAGCAATTCTTGTCTTATTTCCAGCAGTCCTTGGTTTCCTCCACAGCCATCTGGCTATCGGTGTTTGAGACATCCACATTACCTCCTTATCTTCTGGGAATTGAGAACTCAAAAAGATCTCACTTTGGACCCTTGTTTAGAGGGTCCCAAAAGAGTGGGCTTTAGTTATAGCAGTTTTCTACCCTGGCTACAAAATCAAGTTAGTAATTTTACTTGAAAGTTCAGAACAAAATTATAATTGCACTTAGATTGTTACTCAGGCAAGAAAAATAAGTTTCCAAGGCTGTTTGTTAAAAAACAGGTTCCCCTTAGACACCTGTTAGTTCCTGGGAACAGACAGTGCTTCTGATAAGCTCAAGAGAGGCTTGGTTTAACTGCAGATTGTCAAGGCTAAAGCTTAATGAGCACTTCTCAGAGGGCAGCCTATATAGTTACAAAGGCATATTTGACATTTCTGTAGTGGAGACGATGTTCATGTGGAAAAAGTCCTTAATCAGTTAATTTTTTTAATGTACATGCAAAGTCATGTATTCAACTTGATTAGAGAATATTTGCCTGCGAGGAGATGAATAAATTGCAGACAGTACCTAACTTGTACATAAAAGCATGGGCTCTCTTCTCAGAACAGTTTCTTGCCAATATGGTTCAGAGACTCCCTCCCTTGTATTCAGTTTACACAGCATGTTTCCAAGTAGACAGTTTTTGCACATTTTGCAATTCAAGATGTTTGCATGTGGGCAGCTGTGGTGTTTCAGCACAATTAGTTACCACTGGTTTATCTAACAGAGGAGAAAGGCTGCTGGGTCTGATATTTAAAAAGTGGCCTGCTACTAAAATTTCAAAAACATCTCTATGAATGGCTGCCTTCAGACTGCTCTAATTCCACTCCTTCTAGTCCTGGCACCCCCTAATGAGCCCTCTGGGACCTGTGGAGACAAACTGGGGGTTTGCAGGGATTGCTCGGAAGGCCCATGAGTGGTTCTGGGACCTAGAGATGGAGAAGCAGGAGTGGGAGACCAGGAACATGGAGCAGCAGTGGCTGGAGGGGCTCCACAGGGAGCAGCATGGGCAGACCAGGAGCATGGAGCAGCAGTGGCTGGAGGGGCTCCAGAGGGAGCAGCGGGGGCAGACCAGGAACATGGAGCAGCAGTGGCTGGAGGGGCTCCAGAGGGAGCAGCGGGGGCAGGAATGACAGGATGAAACCCTCACTCTCCAGGTGGGCTCCATGGAGCTGGAGCTGCCAGAATTTCAGACGGAGCAGGAGTGGAGCTGGTGCAGAACTGAGGATTTGGCAGATGTGAGGTGATGGCTGCAGGTAGAGGAGCAGAAGTGGCGGGGGCATGGTGAGGCCAAAGGCTGGGAATGGGTGCTGAAGGAGCAGCTGAAAATCACGACAGCCTGCAGTTCATCCTCCAGGAGCCCAGGGCTAGTGCTGAAGTGGCCCAAACGTGGCCCAGAGCTCCACTACAACTTCAGCTTCAACGTGTTCCCACCCAGAGCTTACCAGAGAAATATTCCAGAAGATTCAGCTCCTCATCCAGGCAACCCTGGAGACAGGCATCTTCAGCTAAGGCCAGATGGGAAATTTTTTCCTCCAGTTTCCTGGAAATCCACAACAAACCTCAGTGGGATATGATGCTGGGAAGGGGGGATTGTGGAATGCAGCTGGAAATCTGACAGACTGGCCTCAGTAGCAACAAGCTTCATGTGCACAGCATCACCTGGGTGTCCATGATGCAGGAGGAGAAGGTGCCGGATGTGCTGCAATGCACCTGTGCCGGGCTTAACATCCACTCACGCCCCAGCTGCTCCGTGTGCCAGCTGCGTGTCCATGGGGAGCTCTGTGTACCTGATATCCCCTGCACATGACAGGGTCAGAGAGCCTTGGCAAACAGCATCTGCTGGGAGCTGGCTCCAGGAAGCTCAACACATGAACTCTAGCCTCAGCACCCTGAGGCCCATCACTGTCACCTTCTGCAAAAGAAAATAAAAAAAGGGCACATTCCACACTGGACCAACAAGTTGATGGAGCCTCTACACTACAGTCTATGGCTCCAGCTCTGGTATGGACTTGGTGACCCCTGGAAATGGAAAAATAAGAGAGTTGGAGTGAGAGACAGAATGGAAGGACAAACACAATCTATTAGTTGTCTCTAAGCATTGGGGTAATCTATAATTCTATACAATGTGCAAACTGATTACCTAAATAAAAAGCAAAATTATTAACATTAAAAAGACAAGAAAAAGATGCAACATTTTGGTAAAAATCCGTGTTGGTGTTGGCAGTGACTCAAATAAAATGTCCCGCCAGTGGTGTTCCCTCTATCTTCACTTGTTCCACTGCTCAGTGACTGCCTTTGACATCGTGATGAACAGAATCAATCTTTTTTCCTTTGCCTTGTACTTGCTTCAACATCCATCTCAGGTTGTCATGTGGCAGCTTCTTCACCAACATGAGATTCATACCAACAGGAAAAGGTTGTCAGGCTGGGAACAGGATTTAGTCAGATTTCAGCAAATGGTAAGAGGTAACTAGAGATCAATAATTAAAACTGTGACCCTTAATTTGAACTAATTTACTGACACAAAGGTTAGATTGATTACTTGTACCTACAATAAGGTTGTCTACAAGTACAAAATAACAAGGGGTTCTCATTCAGGATGAATTCTCATCCATTCCATCAGGCCACACTCTATGCTCTAGGGGATAGAATATACCTCCACTGTGATTTAATCCTTGCACAATGATTGGGCATATGCTATATACCAAAGGATTGTCTATTGCTAAAACAAAAACCGTGGCTTTACTGTTCTGAAGTGAAATTGACTAGTTATTTAGCTGGGTTATTCCAGGTTATCTTTTGAATTTCAGAGGACAAGTGGCTTTGAACTCCTTTATAAATACTGCCACAAAAAATTGCACCCACAGCTGATGAACACCTATGGTGTAGAATGTATTATAGGTACCATACTGCTTAGTGTAAATAAAAGAAGTTAAGCTTGTAAGTTGAGCTTATTCATGCTTGTTCATGTGTGAAAAAAATTTGGTTCATGCTGATAATAATTGCACCTTCAAGGAGGATGAACTGTCTGTCACTGGTTAACCTGATCTCCAGTAGGGGTGTGCCAATGTCATTCCTAGGAAGAGAAAACAGGACAAGCCTCAACCAGCTTTAACAGCTTGGACTGATGACACAAGTCCTTTCCTCTACTCAGAATATTTTCTGTCTTTTTAAGCCCAGTTGAATTTAATAGTAAAGGTCTCTTTTGTCCATCAGGACCAGTTTGGCCAACATTCCTCAGGTGGAATCCTGTCTTCTACTTCACAAAGTGCTTCCTGCACTGCTGTTCCTGCTTCCCTCACCTTTTCTGGGGCTTAGGGTGGTCTCCTGCAATTAGAGTTGTCCTCCACAAACAGGAGGCTCTCAGAATTTGAGTTACCTGTTCTGCAAAAGAGCATGGCAGTGATTAAAGGCACAGCATTGGCTTTCCATTCTCTGTAATAAATCTGTAAGCCACGACCATCATTTTAGCTTTTTCACCAGCCAAACAGGAGAATTAGAAGGGGTCTGTGACTGAGTGCTAGTACCTCTTTTCTCCAAATGTATTACCACCCTGTAAGTGTTGAAGTATCTGCCTGCCTTGTGCCTGTTGGATTGGAAATATTGGAAATATACCTCACTGTTAGTGGCACCAGAACTTCAGAAATCCCGCCTCACTGCACAGCATCCAGGACTTACAGATGAGATACACCAGCAGCATCAGAGAGTGCAGGCACTGTATGGAGCAAGCACACTGTAGTCTCTGAATTTCTTTTGGGGTCGGGGTTAACGTTTGAACCAAAGTACCACATTTGCCATCCAGCAAACACCAGGTTCTACAGTTCAGAGCACTGAAACTGAAATTTACATTGTAATCTTTTATTGTAAACTAAGTAATCAGCATATTTCTCACACAGGAGCAATAAATTAAGCTTAGCATCTTGGCAGCTAACACTTGCTCTGTTTTCTTTGGTATTTTTAACTCTTTGCCATCTGGGTCATAGTCTCAGTTTCTCAGCATCTCATTGTGTTAATTTCAAATGTAAAACTCCTGTTTCTATTAGGAATTTTGTTAATTGGCCAGGAGAAACAATTATAATCTGAATGTTTGGGCCATTATTATGTATTCTTTGATAGTATTCCTCTTGCTGGATTTCAATATCACTTAGTTTGTGAACATAATGCCCTGGCAAATCAACAACCTGAACTGGAATCTGTACAATGCTGGGTGAATTGGGAACTTGCTTAAACATCACTTCTACCTTTTCTTTCAATTTTTGGTTTTTTTCTTCCTTTGTCCCTTCAATGGTTTCTGCAGCTGCTCAGATTTCAATGATGGTAATAATTCAGCTGCTTTCCTCCCTGCTATTTCCTCTCTCACATCTTGTTTCTTCCTACTATGGTCATCCAAATTCCCCAATAATTAATTATCTTTCCTTATACTCTTCCAAAGCAAGTAGAGTCCTTAAATGGTCATTCTCAATTATAAGTTTATCAACTCCGCCTATCTCCTGTCTCCCTCTCAGAAGCCACTGACTTTAATACCTCTTTTTCTATCAGTTTTGGTTTTGGTGAGCCACCTTATGTGTTTGCAACTGCTGTTCACCTGTTCACTTATTAAAGACACCAAGAAATAATTTCCAGCTCCTGATTAACAACACCAGCCTGTGGGGCCATAGGAATGGTAAGTCTCTCAGTGCACTATGGAGTTCTAATTCTTGTGTCATCCTGTTTGTCCCACCTGTGTCAAGGGAGTGGCATTTTCCTTTTCCCAAGGCACTGTACTACCTTCTCAAGAACAGCAACAGGTAATTCATCCATCATTCCTGGGAAATTCCCTTCTGCAAACTGTCTACTCAACACACTCAGTCAGACATTAGGACCCTGCTGCTCCTGTTTGGGAGGTCCACTTCCCTGCTGCAATTCCAATCTCCTGGTTGCTGTTGCTGTAGCTAACTGGCATTAGGGGTCTCCCCTGATTCCCTTGTCTGCCTCTCTGTGTGGTTAACACTCAAGTGATCCTGTAGCTGTACCACGAAGTGTTTTACCACGTCTGTCAAAGCCCTGATCACAGGAAACATATTTGTACTGGTAACCAGTGACACAGCTGAGGACTGTCCTGGAATCAACTCTCTGTCATTCATCAATTGCAAATCTGCTGCCTGCTGTGCCCTCTCCATCTCATGATCTGTAGCTGGGGTGTCTGTCCTAACCTGGATCACCCTTCTGTGAAAGACCCAAACCTCCTGCCCAATAGACAGCCCCTGAGTTAAGAACCACTGCTCTCTTCGGACACCCAACATTCAAAATACTCCTGTCCCTTCTGGGCATCTGCCTCAGAAAACCTGATTCAATCAGTTCCATCGCTCTCCAAACACATTTAGTTTCAGATTCCTATGAGAGTCTACTATCCTTCTCCTGGAACTTTGCTGTCTTGGCTGCTGTAAAGAGCACAATTTCAGTGACAGCTGTCTGGCCCTGACCATCAGTAAAGATATCTAAATTTTGACATTCCTCCTGTGAGATTTTCTCTCTCTTACACACATCTTGAAGCTCTGCCTGAAGCCTGCTAGTGCGGTCATGTTCAGCAGTGAGGAATGACTCTGCCTGCAGCCTGCTTCCCTTTCCATGATCATGCTCAGCAAAGAGCAGCCCCTTCACTTGCATGTTGGCATAGCTGCATTTTTGGGGCAGTGGTTAAACCTGCTTCCAAAAGGGCACCCAAAATGCTTTACCTTTCCACTTCCACAACTTTTGTCCTTAACACCACACTTACCTGTTTAAATGAAGCCTCAGGGTTATACCAATTTCCATTTGCCCGTTCTCCCAACTTCAGCGAAATCAGGGAGCAGTCAAACACTGACATTTCCTGGGCAGTCTTGGCTTACAGCTGCTCCAATCCCTCCTGGCTGTTAACAGCCACTTCCCAGCACTCTCTATCCAGAAATCACAGGTGGAGGGGTATTTCCCAAAGGGACCCCCTCAACAACAGCATAATGTCCGTGGGGACCCAACCTTATGGGGAAGGAAGCCCCTAAGATTTGTAAATACCCATTGGTTGAAAGGAAGAGCAAAATTCAGAGAGTCCACAAAAAATTAGAAAGTTCTATTAGCAAATTACACACCTGGCATGGAAACGTGACCTACTATTAAGCACACAGCAGTGGGTTTTAGATAAAGGGGTAAGGTGAAAGGGAAGAAAGAAATATAAGAGGAAGGGATGAATTAAAGTGAGCAAAACAGAAGAAAAGGAAAAAGAAATAGGAAAAGAGAGAGAGAAAAGAGAAGAGCGAAGAGAGAAAAGAAAAGAGAAGAAAAGAAAAGAAAAGAAAAGAAAAGAAAAGAAAAGAAAAGAAAAGAAAAGAAAAGAAAAGAAAAGAGAAAAGAAAAGAAAAGAAA